>VSDK01002648.1:0-153459 GCA_009767595.1 Symbiodinium kawagutii | reverse complement strand
AGATGGTAACAAACATACTAGTTGATGATGATAGTTATTCAATTATCGATGATGTTTGGTATGGTATGTTAAGTATAAGAGACCATTGGCTTAGGAACCAAGCCAATAATAACTATAATAATGGTTGGTTCAGGAATGTTTATTTCATTATTTGCAATGTTTATTTCATTGGCTTAGTATCGCTTAGTACTTAGTAATGATTATGGCTGTGGGTCAAAACCCCGTACCCCTGGTTCCCCATCATTATCCATTGTTTTCCCATTTTTGTTGGTGGTTATCCCCCATTAGTTGGTTGATTAATATTGACCCATAGCCAAATAATGGTTGTTTCATGCCATGCCCCCCGGTGCTGCTGCTGGAAACGCTGGAAGACCGACCAGGTCACAGGCATAGCCAGGCTGGAAGACCATGTCAACACAACTCACGTGGTTGCTGCATGATGGAAGCGGTTGGCTAACCATGGTAGTTGATGCAGAATTAGCTGGTCAATTTCCTGGTTAACCATGATGAATCGTTCATTGATGTTTGATTGATGATGCGTCGCTGTGAAAGGATATGCACCAGCAAGAACCACTCGAGTGACAATC
Source organism: Symbiodinium kawagutii (assembly GCA_009767595.1). Classification (NCBI taxonomy): domain Eukaryota; class Dinophyceae; order Suessiales; family Symbiodiniaceae; genus Symbiodinium; species Symbiodinium kawagutii. The sequence continues at coordinate 152,872 of VSDK01002648.1, read as the reverse complement.
CGTAGCGAAGGGCTCCAATCCCAGAAATCTGCCATCAAATCATCAGCCCAGACATACAGTTCATCCCAGCAAGTGGAGGGACGACCAATGCAATAACAGGCCAAGGCAATCCGTGAGTTAGAAAAAGCCATAAAGCGGTCAAGTAGCTCTCCCCCAAGGACCCTTGATCCACCATGATTCACCACAATCTTCCGTACATTGATGTACCATATCTCGCGCCAGGACGCGAATCTCGATGTCTACTTGTCTTGTCTCCCATCGACCCGACCGAAGAAACTCGTCCTCTTCATGAAAGCCAGGAATTTCCTCAAGGGCACGCGCATTTCGGCTTCATCATCTAAGGCCTGCGGCAGCAAGATCGGCAACATGTGAAGCTGCAACAGGTCTCACCTGATGTTTTGTTTCTCGCTATTGATCTATGAGAAAAACGACCTATATACATATATGTATATATATATATATAAATATATATGTATATATATATATGTATATATATGTATATATATATATGTATGTATATATATATATATATTTGTACATATGAATATCATATAGATATATCAATCAAGTTTTCTAGACAAACTCATCAAGACGCACACAACACACATCATTTCCATCATTCCAGCGAACAGCATCCGCGACCTTCCACATCTGATGTAAATCTTCTTCGGGCATCTCCTGCAGTGTCCAGAATTGATGCCATCAACAAGCGACTGATTCAGTGCAAAGATTTGGCTATGGGTCAATATTAACCAACCAATAATGGAGGATGATGACCAACTACAATAAGGGAAACAATGGTTAATGATAGGGGAACCACGGGTACGGGGTTTTGACCCACTGCCATTTCCCAAACCAGGAGTTGTCCATAAATGGTGGTACAACTCCCCGAAAATGGGTAGTCAAAATGTGGGAACCACTCATCCTAGGAGTTTATGGGGGTACATCATGTATGGACAACCCCAAACGAACTGAGTCATACGTGGATGTGTGAACACCAATGAACATCCCGACACACAGTGGTTCACATCATGGAATTCCCGTTCCAAGGTGAACCATGAACCGTCATAATCCAAAATGATTCATAAACAAACGCTTTAACCACCAGAAATGCCGCCAGAGATTGAACCATGAACCGTCTTGCAATTCAGATACTGAACATGGCGCATTTCGTCACTGATCACCCAAGCATGTGCAATCCTCTTTCATAGTGAACTTTCACCAACAGAAAGGACATGTTTCATCTGGTACTGACAATATTTAACCAGCTTGCAATTGAAATGATGCATCAGTAGAATTTCTCATGTAATCATGATCATCACCCAATGCAAAGCTCCTGCCGGCATTAACCCAGAAACCCGTTTAGTACGCAAAAAGTTCATAGTTGGGGCCGGTCAACATGCCATGCCAACCAGCATGCCGCTGGGGACCTGCTTCAAGTGGCGGTTCCATGGTTACATCCACATTGCGGAGCTGGGTCATGAAACATCAGCCAGAGTTGAAATCATGGTTTCCATCATCCAATCTTAAACATTGATAGAGGAACCATGTTTGTTTGATAGTAGCAAAGATTGGATAATAGTTTCCATCAACCAAATTTCTTAAATGGTGATAGTAGCAAAGCAGCCTTATCCTTGCAGAATGATAGCCATCATTCTGGTGATATCATGGCTCCACTCTTGCGAAACGAATTGCGAGGCCACCGATATCACCAGATGGCTATCTGCAAGGTGGCCTCTCAGCCCTTCTAACTTTGATCGGTGAACAGCCGCTCAACTGTCGCATGTAAGAATTGACTTAGCCAGCCACTTGTCGCCCAGTCGCTGTAGTACCTGTACCTATGGCAAAACCGATGAAATATCATCAAATGGTTCATTAACAACATTGTGAATTTGCTCGAACTCAGCTGGTTTATACCCAAAAGCTCTATGTATGCGATCTTTCCCTGTTACATTTGCCAATATGAACCACCCAAATGCAGGTAAACCCATTGATCATTGTCAAACGCTATCATTTTCTTGCATGGGACATCTGGGATAAGCAGAACTTCTCCTTCCGACATTGCTGTGCCATGTTGTCTGCTGCTCTCCTGCGTGCTCAGGCGAAAACCATAGAAGCCGCCGCGAACGGCGCGTTTCAGATCGTCCAAGGTGATAAAACCTGGAGCACGTGAGATTGGCACCATCATTTTCTGCTAAAGGTTTGGTTGATCGATGGTTAAGCTTGGTTGATTGACGGTTGAAGTATAGAGGTCCGGGTTTCACACCCAAGCCATTGCACAGGTTTGTTCTTGCTGGTTGGTTCATTTTGCGATTTAAAAGCATTCAGTAGTTGGTTTGTTTATGTTTGTTTGTTTGTTGTTTACTGGGGATGCTAAAACCGAAACCACAAATCTAGTTGATTCGTTTGATCGTGAATTTGTAAAACTGGTATCAAATTCATAGTGGTCTCAGCCACTTTTAATGTTCTTTAATGACCTTCATGACTTTTGGACACCGCTATCAACCATGAGCTCGCAACTCCAATCCATTCATCAACCATTGGCACCTCTTTGGTGCTGGTCGATCTGTAGAAAGATCTTGTACCTCGGGTGCCCAGCAGTTGGGCTTCCGACTGCGGCTTTGAAGGGCCTTTTTCTGCGGTAGAACAGGGGATAAACCATATTTGGGATGGTCAGTTTTGTGGGTGTTCGACTTTTATTGGTAATGATACATGGTAGAATGGGTAAGAATGTCAGTGCCCAATGGGTTCAACCTTGGCACCATTGGGTTGTTGGTCTCCAATCGCGACCAAAAGTTTGCCATGGTGGTGCCTACAATCACCATCCAAGTTCATAACCACTATCAAGAGTGAAAGCACCAGCTGTAGGGACACTCCATTTTTAGACCAAGCATCATTAACCATTGTATTCCCTAGTGTTAATGGTGGTCATTATCCCCAAAGACCAGTGGTTAATGACCCATAGTATTAACAACAAGACTAGCAAGGACTCTGAAGTTACTAGCGATCGGCTACCATTGGTTGTTGGCTAGTCATCCTTATTCCCTTTATCATCCCAAAGATTGATGGTTAAAAGTTACTGTTGGTGGTTTCAACCCCTATGCAAAAATATTAGTCAACCCACCATTTGTCAATGAACAATATGGAAAATAAAAAATATTTCAAAACCACCAGCCAGTAGTTGTTTAACCATTAATTATTGTTGCTCATGAGTAGCTAACCATTGTTATCCACTATTGTTAAACCTTTAGTAACCATTAATATACCATTCTTCGTTGGTTGTTGGCTAGTCCCTGAATAGCTAATAGTATTGGTACATCCCCTGTAATTGTTAGTTATCATCCCCTACCATTAGCCATTACCCAGGTAGTTGACCATTGTTGTTGGTTGGTTCAAGCCATATTCCGTTGCCAAATATTGACCCATCGCCAAATCAATGACGGCTCGCTCTGGGTGAGCTCTTCTCAGCTCGCTGCCAATTCCCGGCTGCTTGATGCCACATGGCCCCGGCCTTGCAGCGAAGTCAACCACTCGGCTGGTATCCCAGCAATGGTCGATGGTAAAATCACGCAAAATCTATAGGAATCTCAAGGAAACCCGTGTAAACAGCATGTTTTTTTCAATGTTTTTCCCATCAACAGGGTTTTTTCCTCATGAAAATCTACCTGTTCCACAGAAAAAATCCAAAAAATTAATGATGGCTGAAACAAGGCTTTCCACCGCAGATTTTCCCATCAACCAATCCAGCGATGGTAGCTTCAAACCGCTCACAGGAACATCACTGGAGAGCTCACTCCCAACCACCAACTTCCAGTTGTTGAACAATTGTGGTTGGTTAAATAATTAACTGCGAGTGATCCACAACAGTGGGTATCATGAGTAAATTGCGGTTGGGTATCATCACCGCAAAATCTTTGGCAATTCTTCAACTTCCAAACATGTGTGAGACAATGAATCGTCAATTGAAAGACATGCAGGGGTGAAATCAACCGAGTTTGCCAGGAGACAGAACTAGGAACTGACCAAGGGCCCGGAAACTGAAGGACCGGTCCACAAAAACGGTGGACGGGACTCGGGACAGAAATTTCTCGCTCATTTGTGCAAAATCGAACATGGTGAGTTGGATGAACATTCCAGATACCTGTACAGCTTGAAATATATCGAACGGATGCAGGTTGCTGAGAACAACACGGCAGTGGGTCAGTTCACCCTGTACCCATGGCTCCCATCATTAACCATTTGTTTTCCTTATTGTTGTTAGTGATTATTCCCATTAGTTGGTTGATTCATATCGACACATAGCCATATGATTAGCCAATGATTAACCATTATTATCCCCTATTTTGAACTATTGCTTCATGATTAATACACCTTTCTTGTTGGTTATATTGAGCCATAGCCATACAGTTGGTATATCCCCTCGTATTGTTGGTTATTATCCCCTATTCTTAACCAGTTACAAGCTATTGTTGTTGGTATAGCCATACTATCAACCATTATTAACCATCATTAACCATTGTTAACCATCATTAACCCCAACATAACCCCATCATCTTTAACCATTATTAACCATCATTAACCAGTGATTATTCCCCTATGATTGAACTAATAAATCATTCTTGTTGGTTAATATTGACCCAACATAACCCCAACCGCGTTTCCTCGTGGTTGGCGCGCCTGGTGCAGGCGCTTCACGGCTCGCGTGACGTCGGCGCTGGAGCCCTCGGGCCACGAGGAGAGGTCGACGCGGTACAGGAACTGCACCACCTGCCCCGCCACGGGGGGGCCATGGTGGGTCGCCCAGGGCCGGTGCCATGGGGGGACCAGGCTTCTACTAGGCTTCGGATGGGTGGATGGATGGAGGTGGTGAGGTCACAAGGGATGATTTATGATGAATGATCGTCAGAGTTGGGGTCTATGGATGGTGGATGGATGGTGGATTGGTGGTTAATTCAGAATATAGTCGAATGATGGTCGGGTGATGGTAAATGCTGGTTGATTAAGGGCCTGATTTAGATGATCGATGACTTGGTTGACCATTGAGGTGTCGGGTGGCTGCTGTGGCGATGCAATAGTTTCTTTGAACAATCTCTCATCTGTGGTGACTATCATGATCCATCATTATCATGATCAACCATTGATTGATTTGGTTGGCATTGGATGGTATTGGCAATGGTAGTGATTAAGATTCTTTATGACGGTCATTGATGGTCTTGATCTGGCCGGTCTATGGTTGATGATTGTGTTAATGGATGGTTAATGAGTAGATAATAGTGGCTAGTCCTGGTTTGTCTTGATGGCAATAATATGCAATATTGCCCAATGATGCTTGGTAACAGCTGAGTAAAATCAGTAAACAAAAGACTTGTAAACAAGGGTTTATTATCATTGACCAAAGCGGCTCTTGACGGTGATAGCACCAGGAACTGACCGATATCGATTGATGATCGTCATTTGATGATCATCATTAAGGACAACATTTGGAGATACCAACCCAACCCAACCCAACCCAACCCAACCCAACCCCCCAGCCCAACCCAACCCCACCCAACGCAAGCCATGCCAGGCCAACCACTCACCCAGCATGCCCCCTCGCACCAGGACCTACGGCTAGCTACGCCGCATCCATCCAACCGTGGCCAGGGTCGCGCGCCTCTTCCACACTGACCTCGCCACTGCCATCGGAGTCCAATTGACGCCACAGGACCAACAACCTCGGCTGCGCGCTGAATGACAAATGGTAGTTGTGGATGGTTGATAGTAGGGGATGGTTGTGATTTTAATTGTTTAAAATAGGGGATTAGGGTGATGTTAATGGTTTACCCTGGGGGATTGTTGTGATGTTCATGGTTTACACTAGGGGATGATTGTGATGGTATATTCTGAACTAGCAATTATATTATGACCTATTCGTAATAACAACCATTGGATCATCATGATTAGGTTGATGATCATTGTTGGTCAGTTGACATTGAGATGCTGATGGCTGGCTGTTCACCATTGTCATGGCTAGCATCTTGGTTTATCAACATCACTAAGAATATGGTTCATGGCTGAAATGATAATGCTGATTGATGGTAATTCATGAACTTTGTCAGGGCCGGTAAACTGCCTGTAATCATGGCCTTGTTTTTTATTATTGTTGGTGCTTCACCATCATTGATGGGCAATGACGATGATAATAACAATGATAATTATGTTGATTGTTGGTTAGCATAACAATTTTTGCTTATGTACAATCAGTTTATCGATAAACCAAGAATCTTATTGATAAACCAGGCTCATTATGATTGATTGTTTAGTTGTTTAGTCAACTGTTATCTTAATTCCAACATGGCGCCAATGTAGCTGCTTGGCACTACCAGTGGTGTGTCACACGGCCACTGGCAACATTTCGTCAACTGTTAATAATCAATGTATGTTGATTGCCCATGAATCATGTGGCTGGTTAGATGATATCCATTGCTGGCTATTATCCATAATAACAATTGATGATATCCATTGCTGGTTAGCATCATGGTTGTTACTTGGCTGTGGGTCAAAACCCCGTACCCCTGGTTGACCCATAGCCATATCCATTGCTGGTATAGCCCTTATATCCCCTACTATTGTTGCTTGTTATCCCCTATTATTAACTATTAACCATTGGTTGGTTGGTTGGTTAGCATAACGGTTGTTACTTCTGGATCCTGTGGCTGCAATGTCTTTGAACAGTTCTTCATAGCGCCAGGTGATCGCATCGTAAGATCAACCACCGGCGGCGGTTCAGGTCCGGGGCCCCAGGTATTCCGCTTCATGCGGGGTGGTTTCTTTATGACAAGGAGCCCCCCAAAACTGCTTGGTTCATTCCTATGAAAGGTTAATATGGGAAGATTTCAGTGAGAAACCCGAAGAATTTGAGGATCATCAACCAGCAAGCTGGATGTGGGACAGAATCAGTACAGCATGCTGCAGCCACCCTGAACTTCTTCGCTTCGGGGTAAGAGCTTCGCCCTGGGCCCTGCCTGAGCTTCGAAAATAATTCCCTCGTTGTCAAAAACTATCATGATTCATAATTAACATGGGAATAAACCATCAACTAACCATTAACATTAACTAACCATTAACTAACCATCATTAGTTGATGGTCAAAATTAATCATAAACCATCAACTAACCATGATTAACCATCATTGACCGTCATCAACCATCAATTAACATTCAATTAACCGCCATTAAACCTCATGAACCATCAATCCCCAAGCAATTCCGGTGACTTTCGGGTGGAGTACTGGTGATCACACGCAGAATTTCACCAGTCGGCCCCTTAGCACCCGGCTGATATCTCGAGATGCCTGTCCTGAGCCTTTTCCTGGGGCTGAGAGCGTCAGTTCATTGGGTGGGCCCAAACGTGAGATTCGCTGTAGATTGGCCAGTGATCGGTTGCGATTGCTGCGTGGGGTGTGAGTTCTTGACTATAATGGTCTGGTTTTAATAGCTTTTTAGAGAGGTTTTTTTGAGATATGTAAAAAACCTAAATGGTTGGGAATAGAGGATAATAAGCAACAAGACCAGGTGATATACTAGCTATGTGGCGAGCTGAGTCAATATTAAGTCACCAACAGGCAGGTGAACATACCAACGACGAGTGACTCGCCACTGGATGAGAAAAACTACCACAACTGGTAGTCTCACGAGTGCACTAACCTATAGACCTATAGGTCAACTAGTCAAACATTCACCATTCTTAGTGTTCACCAGCAACCGCCAGCAAGAGCTGCAGTTTGGAGTGCCTGCTTTGGATTGGGACAAAGCTGAAGGACATCAAAGGAGTGGTTTCAGTCCCCAACTGTTGACCATCAATGTCTGGGTGTTCCAACCGAAGAAGCAGCAACCACACACTGGAGTGCATTTCCTTCAAAGAATCGCTTCGCAAACATAGAATGTGGGCCCCGCCACACCGGCGCTGGTGAAGATACTCGTGCCTTCTGGGGGCCAATCTGCCCATCTGGTACAATATTCTCGGATGTGCATCTCTGCTTAGCAATGAACTGGTAACAAACTATGGCTATAGGCATCACAAACCACCTTAAATAGTTTAAAACCATGCTTATTTCCCACTGATAACCCCAACTAACCTCCAAAATGTTTCCGAGTCAAAACATCAATGAGTTCAGCAGCGTGGCGGCAATGTCAAACAGCAAATCGCAACAATGCCCTGACGTTGAATGCTTTCTTCCGAGTGGTGGATCCCAAGCCAATTTCACTGCCAAAACTTGCTGAGTGATTTCATCAATGATCGAAGATCCATGACTGAATCCGAGATTCGGCTCTTGATAAACTACCACGAAAAGAGCTACAGGCAGCTGGCAAAAGCTGCATCTTCCAGCGAATAACCATCCATGTATGCACCCATCATATAATCGCTAAGCCCTTACGAGTAGCCTCACTATGAACATCTATGAATCATCGATCTGACCCGTGGATCATCATGAATTATCTAAGCCGTGAGTTCGTCGCCACTGTTAACGATTCATCTGTTTTGTTTCACCCCCTATGCTTCCAGGCTGCCACAAAAATTTTAGGAGGTAACAGCTCTAACCAACCCCACTTACAACTAGCAGGTCGAAACCAGAACGGCTTCCCGAACAATATTAGAAACCAGAACTGCTTACCGACTATTGGACTATTGGACTATTGGACTATTGGCTAAGTGGAAGCATAGGAACTCATAGGTCTACGGATCCACCACGGATCCACCATGGAGATCCACCCATCCCACGGTCCTGATGGCCGTTTCCAACTCGTCAAAAGTGATCCGGCCCGAGCCGTCCACGTCGGTGTCGCCGAAGAAACGGACCCAGGACTCCCCTGGCACCGCGTGACGCGTTTCACTGGTGATCCGCGGGTGGGAAGCCACCAGGGCCAAACTCACATCACCCATCGAACCTGGATGAATCTACCCTCTCGCACACTCGTCTCACGCGTGAGACCGGTGTCATAGCCGAGCTGTTTGGCTGTGCTATGAGACCACTATGCTAATCGCGAATGAATCTACCCATGGAAGAAATGTATCATTCAACCTTCAATGGCATCATTCCAACATCGGATCAGCATCCTTCCAACATCGAGTTTCAGTGCCATGGACCTTCGGAAGCCCCGTCGCCGGGTTGTGCGGGGACCTGCGGAGCAATGAATCCCTCGGTCGTGGTAGTAGCAGGACACCGCATTGGTCAGCAACGTGGCAAGCCTTGGGAGGTCGAGGTGACAGGTTGGGGTTGATCAATCCCTATGCTTCCAGTTACCAGTAGGTGCTTCCAGTTCTGGCTTCTACCAGCTAGTTGTTCTTTGGGTTGGCTACCTACCATGGTGACTGCAAGCATAGGGAACGACTTGGATGTGCCATGCCCATTCGGAACTGTTGACATGAAGCCATGGTTCCAGGGGTTCGTTCACCCAGATGATAGGGATGCTATGGCTATATCCCTATTGTAATCCCGTTTCTGCACATTCAAGCAGTACTGCGAGATCCGGCTCTAAATGAACTACTTGTACTCCAGCTGTTTTACCACAAGCTGGATCTCCGTTTCGTGTCCAGTCTGAATTCCACAATGGATGTAACCACATGTAAGCACCATAGGTGTTTCTCAAAATAGGGCTACCCCCAAATCATCCACTTGATTAGTCATGTTTCGTAATAAGCCAACCATCTTGGGGGTCCCTCTTTTGAGAAACCACCATGTTTGGAAAATGGGAGCTGGAACATGGTGCTTAACCTGCACTTATTGGTGCATCATCACACCAGCTGTGGCAAATTTGAGGCTTTGGAGCTTCAGAATTTTGTCTTGGCCTTTTCCATGGTGTGACTGGGATGCATTCGACTCAACAAGTTCAAGCATTTGGGTGAGTCTCAGAATAGGGAACCCCAAAAATGGTTGGCTTATTCCTATAAATGAGTACTATTGGATGATTTGGGGCTCCCCTTTCATCTTAAGAAACCACCATTTGTAGCATCTGTACCCTGACTAGTCCAGAAATGTTGGATTGTCGGGGATAACAAGTGCCAAAAGTAGAGAACAAAAGTGCAGCAATATACCTCCAGGATTGGAGAAACAACCAAGAAGACAAAGCCGTCACATGTCCAAAATCAGCTGCGGGAACAGTCAACACACAATTAGTATCCGAACATTGCCGGAATGGACCCAACAAAGGTGTGAAATCACCCCAGGCCGAACCCAACTGCGACCTGTGACCGCGCCACATGTGTTTGTCATACTGCGGGTGACTTGCTTGTGTCCAAGTGTCCCATTTGGCCTCCGTTGTTCCCTACTATACCCTATATCTTGATAGTTTCCTGTTCAACAACGATCATCCTGTATCAAATGTTGGTTGTTGTGTCCCTAGTCGTTGGTTCATCATGTTCCAATCTGGTGCTTTCTCAAGTCATAGGGGTACCCCAAATCATCCCATATTAATCGGTGTGTATTGGGTACCCCTAGTTTGAGAAATGGGTGTACCACCATATCACTGGTATTGTATTGGTTCATCCAAAAATAGTGATATGGTGGTTTCTCAAGTCATTGTGTATTAGTAAACCAACCATTTTTGGGTTCCCCTATGACTTGAGAAACCACCATTTAGGTGGTTGTGTTCCTATTATCAACCATCATCACCTTGGTGGCTTAAGTTGGTGGGTATAAGCCATCCAGTCACTGCTTATAACCAACCATTTTTGGGTTCCCCTATGGCTCGGTCCGAACCACCACACTGACCACTCATCCCCCAGCCTGGGCTCCAAGAAACTCTTCCACGCCCAAATGCCGCGAGCCCGTGGAGATCAAAGCGGTCACTTCCTGCGGCTGCCATGAGCTTAGCATCAACAAGTGATCTACTGCTTGGTGGTTTCAACAAGTGATCTACTGGTTGGTTGGTGATGATGTTGGTTGGTGATGGCATCAAGAAGTGATCTACTCTGCTATGGTTCTGAAGGGAAACCATGTTTTTTTCAGTGGTGAACTATGGCTAATAGTGGTTGACCATGGATAACAAACAATAATCTGAGACTAGTACTGGCTGGTGGTTAGTTGCCCCTCTGAAAAATATGCTTGTCCATCAACCGAGCATCCCAAACAAGTCTTCGATATCCAATGAACCATGACGTGTGCTGACATCAATGGAAAATCATCTGCCAAATGGTCATGGATGATAATTGGAAAGGTCATCGATGATACTGTATTTGGAAACATTATCAATCATATCGGCAAATAGTTCAAACTCTGACATTGATTGATGGTGGATATGCACCAAAACTGTCATGATCCAACTACCAGTTCCACTATGAAAAAATGAGGCCTGTCCAATTCACAGATGTTCAAACCAAAATTTGAAATCACAGTTTGAATATTCCCAATTATTGGTACATAAATTAGCTTTGGAAGTCAACTCATTTCGAAGTTTAGTCAAGATGCTGTGCTGACTCGTCTCAGCACCGGCTTTGTGGATCGCAGTTGCATCACTGACTCTATAGTTGGCAGGTAGAGTCTAAAAATCTATTGCCAACGAGCATGGACCCTTGCGAGACGATAGGTTTGATCCTGTTCTGAGGCCAAATCTGTCAAGTGCAGCTGGATATTCAACTGGCAATTATGAGAAACATATTGCAAGTGACCACTACTAGCACCTCTGACAATACTGTCATTTTCTTGCCAAGAACCATCATAGTATCGGTCTCCCCTTTCCCCTTCTCCCAAATCAGAATTAGTAAGCCTTTTCCGAATCATCCATACCAGGTCATTCACAAGTGAGTTAACAAGCCTTGTAACTATCTAACTATATAGTTTTATCTGCTATACTACTTACATGTACTTACCATAGTTTGAACCAATAACTTATCTATCACAACTGGTAGTTACCATAGTTTCAACCAACTTAGCTAACGATTGGGGGCCCCTCCTTCTAGTGCCAATGTTCAACCTTCCCAAGTCCTCGGTAACACTCTTCCTCTTTCGCCGGTTGCCAGAGTTTGGCCGGCGACCTTAATGTGAGATGCGTAGAGTGTAGAGCATGAGCAAAACAGCGCATGTCGATTGGGAAGTGGATATCTCTCTCTCTGTATATATATATATAACTGATCTAAATATATTCGCATACACATATTGTATTTGTAAATGTATGCATACATGTAACACACTGAACATATAATTACATGCTTTCATCTGCCAAAATGCGTCAAATTTGGGCCCCTATTCCGAAAAAAAGGACCTGCAGCATTTGGGTTCGTTTTTGATTCCAGGGTCTGATCTTCATTTTTTTGACAGAAGCAGCCGTTCAGGCAAACTTTCTGTTTCATGCTGCGACCCGTATCATTGCAGCAATGGGGCCTCCGTCATACCAAATTTTGAACTCAGCAAGGCTTCCTATTTAAACCTAGAAAAGAACAGTTTCCACCCGCTCTGCATCTCAGTGCCGGCACCAGTCGAAATGAAACTGCTACGATGCGAGCGGAAGGATGAAGACGGATGCACCTGCGGGCACCCAATGGGTTGTACTGCTTGGTACTGGTTGGTTCGTCATGGCGGTTTCCCCTTGGTGGAGGAATGGCCCTGGGCCTTGGTTGCGAACCAACAACAGCTGCAATAGCGGTAGCACAAGCTGCTGAGCAACAACCAGGACGACAAGCCCAAAAAAATAGCAACAAGATCAACCCAACGCTATGTAGGAGGATGGTAGGCGATGCCCTCCCCATCCATCCCCTTGAAATAGCTTCCGAAGGCAGGGTTGATGCAACCACCGGGTCACAAACAACAGCCTGGTTGCAGCTCTTGTCCCAGGAGCCCATCTTAAATCATTGGCCTCAACCATCAACCCACATGATTTTTGCCACCCTCGAAGCGTTCAAGTGATATTTGATGATGTTGGATCCAGATGAATAAACCATTTAGGATATATCACCAGCATTAAGGTTAGCCGGGGCTGATTTGTTGATCCACCATTACATTTTGTGATGAGGTTGCTAAACAACCAACCATCATGGCCAGTCAACACCCCACACAAATGGGCTGTTTAGCTTCAGAAAAAAAAACATGGCAAACATGTTGTTCAATTCCGCTTACCACGGATGGAAGTTTTAAATCATGCAAATTGTGATTTATGGCTTACATCAGCAATGACCCCCATCCACTTGATGGTTAACCAATGGTGACAAAAATTGTAAACATATGGGGGTGGGGGGGTTCTGAAAATAGGCAACCCCAAAGTTAGGGTTGGTTTATTGCTATGCATGAGTATATACTACATGAGATGATAACTGGGGGTACCCTTGTGACTTGAGAGACCACCATATATAGCCAGTAATCCCTGTTCCACAACCAACCATTAATCCTTGTTTACAGCCATATGGATATGTGCCAAAATGGTGGTACTCCCAAAACCAATGGTTTCTTAGTAAAATGATCATTAGCTTTGGTGAGGCCCATTGGTTACCCTATGGGACATACCTATGTGAAAATCAACCATGTATAGGAATAAACCAACCGTTCTTTCAGGTTCCCAATGGCTCAAGATCATAAACATATTCACATAAACACAAATACATACACATATCCATGTAGATCCATGAACAATATCCAAAAAAAACCAACAGTTCAAAAAAAAGACACATTAAAAAACATCTTCAAAGATATGAAAATGAACGGATTAAGCCATTGACAAGCCATTGATGGCTCAGTCATCACTTCACATTTCCCGTTGGCTCGACCTGTCAAGGCCCGTCCAAGGCCCACCCAGCGTGGTCCACCGCGCGCAGGGCTCCGCCTTGGCATCGTCGCCCAAGGGCTCCGCGAGATCATCCGTGGAAGGACCTGAGCACCGCGCGGCGTCAGAAAGGAAGCGCTGATCCATGGCTGACACACTGAGCTGACCGTGGATGACCAGTGCTAGTATCCAGGGTCATCCATGTATCACAACCATGATCTGTAGTGACAACCAGGTTGTATAGTATCAGATAGTTTAGTAATGATACGACCAATTCCCACCCTTTGCCCGGAAACTTACAAGTGCACAATCGCTTGTCATACTGGACCCTCAAATTCCTGCGCAGGCCCGCTGTTTTTTGCTTCTCAACCGAAAAACTGTAAACCCTAAACCTCAAACCCTAAAACCCTAAACCCTAAACCCTAAAAACTTAAACCCTAAACCCTAAAACCATAAACTGTAAACCACAAAGTCCTAAAGCACAAATCGCTGCGTATAGCCAACGTTTTCGTAATTTCTCCAAGTTGCTGAGTGTTATACTGTGGTACAATGTTCAAGTTTCCGGGCAAAGGGTGGGAATTGCGCGTAATGATACTATATCCATGTATATAGTGAAACAACCAGGTCTTAATAGTATACATGCTCTATAACAACCAGATCTTAATAGTGATCTACAGTGACCGTGTATAGTAAACCATGGCAACTATCTATAGTGGTCATCATGGATACTAAACTAATGGTGACCATGACGACTTTAGTAACCTGACTATATGTCAACCATGTAACCATGGTCATCATGAGGATAATGAATGGAGCATTATGAATTAATCAATTAGCATCAATCTTGTATATATATATATATAGAGAATTATCAACCTGACCATGGAATGTGTCAACCATGTATAGTAAGCCATGGTTGCTATAGTAACCTGACCATGTGTCAACCATGTATAGTAACACTATATGAATCAAGAGCATTGTCAATAAATCGATACACTTAGCATTGATTTGCTTTTTGCGTTACTGAGATTTATGTTCTGCAAATTAGGATTGAACATGCATGAAAATCAATGACTAAGCCATTGACAAACCGATTAAGTGATTAAGCAAGTCATTGACAAGCCAGCACTATGCCATTGACAAGCATTCAGATGGCTTATTCACCATCAATCAATGCATTAGAATAATCAGTGACTAAGCCATTGACAAGGTTTTTCATAGCAATTGACCCTTGTCAAGTACTAAGCCAATGACAACCAACTAATGAGTGACTAAAACACAGAATCGTTTATGGTTCATCACGATTGTAACAATGGCTTAGCCATTGACAATCCTGATTAAGCGTTGCTGACCAAGGTTTTTCACCGCAACTCAGCCGGGTACTGGGCGAGCTGTCCATGTCGCATCGCGCCACTGTGGCGGCGAGACTGCCTGGGGAGTGGTGGAGGCGATGTTTCATGGTGCTTGTCTGGTTATAGAGGCTAAATAGAGTGAATATAGAAAAGGTTATAGGTTTTTCAGGGTTTCAAAGGCAGGTTTTTTCATAGACAACCTATATATAACACCTCAGTATAGTAGAGACTGAGTGGAGGTTCAATAGCAACCAGTATAGGTTGCTGGTGGAAACATGTGGGTCAGAAGCCTGTACCCCTTCTATAGCGTCCTTGACCCTTGTATTCCCTATCATTGTTGGCTATTGTCCCCAGTTAGTTGGTTGATTATTATTGGCCCAGCAGTAAAGAACGAGAGAACAACTTTATGATATAGCAACTGCCAGGTGGGTCTATCAACCTGCAGTCCCTGCAGAACCGTTCAACGTTTAAGGATGTTTAAGGAAGGTTTCACCCTAAGCTTGGTAAGTTATAAGTGTGCAGCCGGGGCTGGCTGAACTTCCCGGAGGGGTTCTGTTCTTTTCATGGTTTTCATCATCCCCCAACCTGAGAGAAATCTGTGTTACGTCAGTTGTTGAAGGAAATGCTTTCAAACATTTCAAGCATCTCTTCAAACATGACATTCACAAACCCGTTCTACGAATTCGAGGCTCAGCTCAAGACCAACGATCACAACTGGTGACCAAACCATTGGTCAGCCATTCGAATTCCATCGATTTCATGACCACTTTTGACAACCAGCTGGCTCCACTCCAGCTGCCCACATCTCCACCGCGAAGGCTTGGCCG
This sequence comes from Symbiodinium kawagutii, assembly GCA_009767595.1. NCBI lineage: Eukaryota > Dinophyceae > Suessiales > Symbiodiniaceae > Symbiodinium > Symbiodinium kawagutii. Next base: position 136,963 of record VSDK01002648.1, on the reverse strand, counting down.
AACTATGAAAACATGTGGGTAGAACTACCGTGTTGGAATCATCGGACCGCTACTTAAAGCAGTTCAAACACAGCTTCAACTCATTGGTTCAACTGCTCCCAGCTACCGACCTTTCATTCAACAGAACCTGTCACGAAAGTGATAAATGTTGAAGGAAAAGGTACATATGGCTATGGGTCAATATTGATCAACCAACTAATGGGGGATTTCCACCAACAAAACAAGGGAAAACAATGGTTAATGGTGGGGAACCAGGGGTACAGGGTTTTGACCCACTGCCATATTGGTTGAACAAACTGCTAGGGCAACTCAAACAGTTAGTTCAACATGGCTTCCCAACAAACACGCGGCCCCTGGGTTCCTCACCCCGCAAGCACCACGCAACGTCCAACGCAACTCTGTAGAGCCAACGACAGGGCGGGTGGTGCGGCGTTGGAAACTATGAACTGGTGACTGATTGCAAGGGAGTCTTACCACAGGAGCTATTTCCAATAGTTGCTATGCTGATAGATGTCACTGTGTCCTAGGATTGATGAGATGATGGTTGTGACAATCCGTCATGGCCAGTTGTACGGCCATCGCCTCTTGCTCATAGCCCGTGTTTGTACCAAAAAATGGAACAACTAAATAAAAGGCCACATATCCTATACATATGTAATAGATACGATACATGTATTTCTTGATTTGCATAGAATAGAATATTAATAAGCTTGGTGGTTGGTTTGTGTACAGGTCTTTGTTTTTTTGGCGACTCAGCAGCAAGACAAAACGCAGGTGATGCCAACTTTGAGTTTCCACTTGTTTGCACAAAGAAAACAAATGGACCCTGCCAAACGGGTGGGATCATTGGTAATGACCCATCCCCGGATAGTTTCCAACTCAATGGTGACCATGATTAGCAACCAACATCAAGCAACCATGAGCTACTGGTTATTCATAAGCCATACAGCTCATGGATAACTATCTACCATAGATCAGCCAACTATGATTTCATATGAGTATCAAGCATCAAATGGTAGTAATGGCGACTATAGTATTGTAAACCATCTAACATGATATTCCCTATCCGATTGATATGGTATTTCCATACGATTATCAACCATCATAAACCATTCAAAAAAGACAACTTTCTTCCCATACGGCGTAGGGCGCTCGGAGAGCATGGCAGCTGATTGACTCGTGAGCTGCTGCTCAGCCTGCGAGTTTGTTGACGCAAAGGAGATGGTTGACCCGGTGAAGGGTAGATCAATTACTGTTGGTTAAATAGCTGTATGCCAAGCCATAGGGTCACCAATCACACACCAAAAAATGATCATTTGACTAGAAAACTATTGATTTTTGGGGTAGCACCATGGCTTGGCACAAACCCAAATGATGTTGAATTCTGGTTAAAAGAAATGGTGTTTTTCTTTATAGCTGATTGATAATGATGGTGATGTATGATTAGTGAAGGTCTAGTGATACTTAATCGCTAATTATGGTTGATGATGGTGACCGTGAATCATGGAAACAGCTTGCCCCTCCCAGGTAGGGGTCGAGCAGTTTCCGGGCCAGGAATGGTAGATCCAGCTATTACCCTCCATCAGTGACTCACCATAGGTGGTGAGAACCCGAAAATATGGATCTCCCATGGAAAAACTACAGATTCTTGAGGTCTTTAGCGGTTGATATCCCTTTGCGCTCTGACGAATGAATATATAGTGACAATCAACTAGAATGAATATACTACTAAAAAGATCTAACAAGTTGATTAGAGTATACATGACCACGTAGTTACTTCAACTCCTGCGTCTACAATCATCTATCACCATTATATGACCTAACTATACAAGAATCACCAATGATAGTCACATATGAATTATCATAGCAACTTTCAGCCAAGCAATACAAGGAGTATAACAAGTAAGTAATGAAACGGCTAACGAATCCTGGGAAAACCAACTCCTAGAACGGATCAACGAACGACAGGAAATACAATGTGTTTATCCAACACTCCTGGTTAGTGGTTTCAACCCCTTTAAAGATATGCTTGTCAACCAACCGACAATAGGGTAAAACCAGGGAAAAAATGATTGAAACCACCTCCCAGACTGTTATGGTGTTTGATTGGTGCAACAAACCAATTCCAGGGATAGTAGGAACAAATGGACAAGGCCGTTGTTTCAACCCCTATCAAAAATATGCTTGTCCACCAGCCATTTGTTAATGATCAGTACTGAAAATAGAAAATGTCAATGAAACCACCAACCAGTAGTTATTTAACCACTATTGTTGGCCATTATCCCCTATTATTATCAATGATTAAACAACCACTACCAGTAGTTGTTTAACCATTATTGCCAGTAGTTGTTTAACCACTCTCCCTTATTGTTGGCCATTATTGCTGGTTATTATTATCCCCTATCAATGGGTTATAATGGATAATTAATTATTGTTTTTTATCATTGTTACCCAGTATTATTGTTAATTACCACTATCAATGCGTTATGATATGTTTGAATCCCCTAGGCCCTATTATTGTTAACCCTATCAAATTGTTGTTATTGTTACCCTATTATTGTTTAACCAGCCAAGCACAACCCTGGGTTCTAAGCTGCATCCTGTTGTGATGGCTCAGCTCTGCCTCGACTTCCCGAGCTTCGGCCTCTGCAACTTGCACCTGGAGCAGCGCCGACGTTGCGCATGGACAAAGGAGTAACGGGACAGGTGTGACCGTTGTATCATGGATGCATATGCATATAAAAATATATCTATAAATATACATTATATTATATATGTTATATTCACATATCATCTAATATCTATCTATCCAATCTAGTCTATCTATCTGTTATCTATCATCCAATCTAATTTGGCCTAATCTAATCCTCTCTATCCATGTACCTGGCTATTCTTATCCCTGTCAATAAACATACATACATCTATATATATATATATACACAGCTACCTAGATGTATTTCATGTATGTCTGCAGTTTCGATGTATACGTATTGCATCATATCTAATTTGACATGGAAGGATCAGTTTGCATGATTTCACACAAAGAGTGAACATATTTCCACCCATGCACTTCTGCGCTATTGGACAGCATGCTCGAGCATTCGGTCATTGCCCTAGCATTCACCTATCAGTGCCAAGGGGTCAAATCATCAATCAGAAATAACTTATGATATCTTATCATCCATCATTCACCCATCATCTCACCTATCATCAACCAGCATTAAGCCCGCCATTTCCCCGCATTCCATGGCGCCATCACCAGCCGCTGCCATGGCGCTTTCACGCCAAAGGCGCCTCCAAGGCTTCACATTCCGCCACCAAGCTGCTGAGCTCCGCCTCTGGCACCACTGTGACTGACACAAAACAGCAACAAGATTATCATATATCATCTATTGTGTCATATTGTAATAGTGATTATTAGTATCATCTATAGTATTGTTATATTTAGTGATTTTTATCATTTAGTAATACTATAGATAATTATCATCTATAGTCAGTGACACTATTACTATCATCTAATGATAATAATCACTAAATATAATAATGATAATATTGATAATAATCTATAGTAATTGCTATTAATGATTGTAATTGCTATTAATGATAATAATCACTCAATAGTAATGAGTATCATCTATAGTATTGTTGTATTTAGTGATTAGTATCATTCATATCTTATTATCACTATAGTAATTGCTATTAGTATTACTGATAATTGGTATTGATTACTGATTATCAGTATTAGTATCTTAGTTATGTAAGTGCTTTTGTAATCAATACTAATAATCTGTAGTCTAGTAATACTAATAGTCTTAGTAATAGTCTTAGTAATAGTCTGTAGTAATAAGTAGTAATAGTACTTGCTATTGTGGTAATAGTAATGTAGTAATTGCTTACTTATAGTGAATATTGCTTTAATATTGTGAATAGTCTTATTAATTCGCGATGAATACTATTACTACTATTTATACTAGTAGTAATAGCTACTTAATAGTGAATAATTAAGTAATAAGTAGTGATAAGCAATAATAGTAGCAAGAGTAAAAAATAGTAATAGTAATGATTGATACTACTTAGAGTAGTAATTGAAGCAATAGAGACAATAGTAGTAACAAGTTATCAGCGAATAGTATTTATTAGTTCGATTATTACTCTTTGTCCAATAAACTAATGGCTAAATAGTACTGATAATGATTGGCTACTTGTAAATGGCTAATGATTAGTGGCTACTTTGTACTATCCATCATTATTAGCTACTTAATATCATTAGCTACTTATATAATAATCATTGGCTAACTTTCTTATTACTATATACTGTAATTTTGTTATTTGCTGTTCTTGTTACTATATCATTAATCACTACTTTTTACTGACACACTTACTACTGATTTAATCATCCATTACTGATAGTAATAAGATAGCAAGAATCGCTTATTGGTAGTGTACACAGAAAGTAGTAATGGTTGCTATTAATGATTATTGCTACCATTATAGTATACTAACAACAATTATACATCATTCTTAGCCATTCCCATTGTTTAAACAACATTGGCCCTATCGACCAACCATGTTGTCAACAAACCACCATTAATCATCGCAACTAGTGCTGTCATTGATCACCATGTACAATTATTAACCATCAGTGCTTGCTGACCTCTGGAACTGACCATAAATCATGACGAAGCAGTGTGTGGCTGGCTGCCAAACGATCTAAACCACCAATCATTAAACGTACCAGGAACCATTAATGGATACTTAACCCATATCATTAGCGTTCGCTGACGACCATCAACCATCATCATTCCCAGAATTTCCCTATGATTGCTGCTTCTTAACCCCTTCAACTAGCAAGTCCTAAGCATCATGAACCACTGCGAACCACCATGAAGCTGGAATGCGATAATGCAACTGTCAGTAAAGTAAGCACACAAATCAGTGGTGACAAAACAAATCAGCAAGCATGCATATCATGAACCACCAATGAACCATCAGCCAACCATCACCCATGAGTCATTGTCCCGTAGATAACCACTAAATCAAGTCAGTGTCAGTTCACCATTCAACAATCCACATCAACCATTGCCACCTAATAGTGTACCATTGACATCCATTCACCAACCACCAAATCTATAGTATAATCGACCACAAATCAACGGTCCATCCGAGTTGTCAGCCACTCAGTCGTTCAGTTAATCATCAATTAACCATCAGCCAACCATTAATTTGTCACTTACCCTTTCCTATAGTTCTCCATGGTTGATGATTTACATATACGAAATCATCCTTCATTAATTCATCATTAACCACGAAACAACCATCAACAAACCACAACTAAGCATGAATCATCCACTTCATTCACCACTGCCAATCAACCACTTCATCATCATTTCATTGACCACTTCATGAACCACCCATTAACCACTACTTAACATCACTGAACCATCACCAACCACTTCCAAGGTAACCACTTCCATGATCCACTTCCAGCATCGTCCTTCACAGCTCCGCCGCTGGTTCGTCGTGCCTCCAAAGCCTCGGCCTCCGCCTCTGCACTGCGGACTTCTTGCCAGGGGTCCGCGCGGCCGGGGCCTGGTCGGAGTGATGGATGGATCCGTGGGAAGGGGCATGGAGGATCCATGGAATCACTTGGGCTGAAATATAAATTCAATGTGGATGGGGATTATTGATATATTTGAATTATATTTAATATGGATTCATTTGGTTCTCCTGCCAATTTAATTTTGATTGAAATGTCCTTGCTCGAAGCCGCTTCTGCTAGTTTTAAGCCGCTCTTCTTTCCACCGCAGTTCAATGTGCTATTCATCACAAGGCAAAGAGACCCAAGGACTCTACCCTACGTTCACTTCACATTTTGTGGCTACTAGCAAGGGAGTCTAAGTCGCAAAGCTTTATTCAAACTGTTTATAATCACTCAAAATAGGCTTCAGTCACTTGAGGCATGCTAAGTCGCGCCCTTCAAAAAGTCAAAGCCATAGCGCTTCAAAACCAACCAGATCAAAGAGGCAGCAAAGGTCGCCAATGGGGTTGCCACCACTGAGAAGAAGCCTGTTGTGAGATTGAAGCAAAGGAATTTCAGGGTATAAGGTTTGTGCTTGGCATGCTCCAGAAGGTGATGTATGTCCTCTCCATCTTCAGGATCAAACAGCGGAGGTCCGCCTCTAGGAGTACCTCTGGGAGTCAGCATGCGCCCACTGCGCAGACTTTGGGACTCCGCATCTGTTTCGTTCTCTTCGTTTTCTTCACTCTTTTTGCACAATCTTTCGAGAGTCTCAATGCCACTTCGGAGCTCAGCATTCACTCTACTGCCAAAGAAAAAGTAAAGGATCAAAATTACAGCAGAAGCCACACCATGCGCAAACGCATAGCAAATGATTCCGAATCCATCTTCGTACAAGTTGAACTGTGACACCACAATTGCCAGCATGCCCAATGCAATCGAAAGGAAAAGGCACAGCAAAAGGACAACAATTCTTTTCTCCATGTTGAATTTGATGTCTGCAAAAATGGCAGCTCGGGTTCGAAACCACCAAATCAATGTCTTGTCAATTTCGAGTGTGTGTGGAAATGCATGACGAGCAAAATAGTCCAAACACCTCTCGTTGGTTATCCTCTGGCGGATTTCGTGAAGCTTGTGTAGAAGGACAGCCTGATATTCATGGTCCTTTTCGCGATAAAGAAGTACCATCAACAGGTCATTCAGTTCATGCAAAGATCTACTGGCCTCATGAAGGTGGTAGCAAGCAATGACCAATATAAGCTGGCAAGCCAGGAAAAAAAAGGTGGAGGTGAAAAGGGCTGCCTGTGTTCTGATGAGGTCCTTTCCATGCACGCATGACCAGGTTGAAGACACGACATTCTTGATGGCTTTCTGTCCGTTCTTGATGGTCTCATTGAAGTGTGCGGCTGGTATGTCAGTCTGATTCAGGTCACTGACAAAAGCTTCCACCAGATCCGGAAGGACAAGGAGCAAAACGCTGACTCTCGGTCCGTAGCCAAGTTTCAAACAGAGGTAACAAAAGACCCCAGGAAATGAGATCAGGACAAGGAACCGTACTTTGCGGTTAAAGCTTTTTGGGGGCACTGTGGACCATAGAAACGATGGTTTTGTCACTTTTGTCCAGGATGCACCAGGAACAAAAAGAAGAATAGGCATTTCAGAATGGTGGGCTTCAAGGATTTCGTTGCACTGATCAAGGTCCTGCATTTCCAGCTCTAAGCTCAACAGCCTTGGGTTGGTCGAATCATGTTTCATTGACAATGGGCGAATCAAATGTTGACCCTCGTTGTTGTAGATCAGCATGGCCTCTTTGCCATTCAGCTTCTTCGCAAATCGTCCGACTTGGAGCGGGGAAGTCTCCTCATCTGATTCGCTCGAATCGTCATTGCAGCTGGTAGGAAATGCATCACATGCACGGTCTGCGCTGGGCGTCCCAGGCGTTTTCATCATCAGCGGATCATCTTCATGGCAAGCCAAGTCTCCATAAGTATACCTGGTTACTGCTCTAACCCCCTCTGAAACATACGAGTCAAGCAACCAACCATCCTAAATATAGAGGAAACTTAGGGAAACTACTAAAAAACGCTTCAAACCACCAACTAGATACAAAGCTATTGCAACTTCCTGAGATCCGCAAATCAACTTGAAGCTCACCAGTCCATGGTCGCCAGCAATAGCTGGTCTTCCGCCAATGCCTTGGCTGAAGGGATTGTACACAACATCAGCCAGCCCAAAAATCTTTTCGACCAAAGTCTTTGCAACGGCCTTACGTACACCATTCTGTGATTGTCCTTTTTTGCGTTTGTACATTCGATCAAGTGCCTGCGAGGTCATCACAAACCACAGGGCTGCCACCGGCCCGGAGAACTGCACAAATTTCTGGTTCCAAATATATGAGCCGTGTACGTTTAAAGTCTGACAATTTTCCCAAGTACGGTGAGCGATCAGGTCTCTTTGGATCAGCCGAATGGCTCCTCCAACACAAAAGCTCAGGAGCCACCAACTCCTGATGTAAAAAGCTCCCATGATACCGCCCAATGAAAGGAACATGCAGAATTCTTGAATTCCATCAAGAAGAAATCCACAGTGAAAAATCGCATAGGCACAAGTGCGGCTGTCCAGCCAACCAAGTAGAGCATTCAGACCCCAAGTAGCCATATATCCGATCAAAAGCCAATTGAGGAACCTCAAAATATCTTCGAGGCCGGCTCGTGAGCAGATTTCTGGGCCTATGTCCGTGCGCGTTGCATCCAGTTTCCAACCTGATGCACGAGGGGCCTCGTTCTCTGCATCTGATGACTCTTCGGGCACCAAGATCTGAACCGTTCGTTCAGTGGGGATTCTTGTTGTCATGATTGTCACGAGGAACGAGAGCCAAACTTTGGGCCACTCGACTGGTCATGAACTTTTGCATACCGAGCCAAAGATACAAAAACCGAGAATCAGAGACTTGCACTGGAACGGTTGTGATGGCCGGCGCATAAATAACAATTAGTTATATACAGCTAGTCAATAGGAATGGTGAATCATAATGAGAATGGTTGATGCTAGCAGTAATCCATATTAATTAATCAGGATACTGGCCAATAAGACTGGCTTCCGATTAATCATAAGAATGGTTCGAGATGATTAGTTGTAAGAACAACAACAGTTAGTAGTTTGAAGAATGTGAATTGTGAATGACGATCATGACCAAAAACCATGGTCCATAATCCATATTAATCAGGATACTGGCCAATAAGACTGGCTTCCGATTAATCATAATTAAGAATGGTTCGAGATGATTAGTTGTAAGAACAACAACAGTTAGTAGTTTGAAGAATGTGAATTGTGAATGACGATCATGACCAAAAACCATGGTTTCTGATCAATGATTGAAATGCTTCACGATGATAGACAATGCAAATAACAATAATGCTATCAGTCAATCATCATGAAATTGATGACTGGTAAAGGATCAATGACTGATGGCAATCATGGCTCATGCTGGTAAATCGCTAGCAATGATCATAAGTGAATGATAATAAGAGTGGTTGATGATGGCCGTTCAACGATGGTGCTAAGCGTGCCTCGTGCGGAGCGAGGAGTCGTCGTGGCACCTGCACTGTCATGCGCCAATTGGTTGTTACCACAGCTTGGAAACATCCACACAGCTGAGAGTTCGTGCTGATGATTGGTCATCACTCTAACTGCTTGTATTCAAGCAGGACTAACCAGCAATTTCTTGACCATATCTGACCATTGGCAGCCACTAGTTAAAAGAACATTGCTGGGGTTTTATGCTTCATAATTGCCAATAATTCATGATCTGATGGTCGGATACCCCATCCCCACAAGTATACTCAAGTCAATTAGACAATTTTCTTCAAATATGCTTGAAAATGGTTGAAATTAAAAGACATTGATTGATATCCTCTTCAATAATCACTCACATTTGCGATAGCAGCCCAGGTTTAGGGTTCACAAAGGTTAATAATCAAGCGATTACTGGTGAAAGTCTTGCCAGGTCATGTTGAGGGATACCACGCTGATTTGGATGTGCTGAAACAGATGGGACTGATTTCGAACAACAAAAACTGTGGGCGGAACAAAAATAAACCATTGTTCACCATTCATATCAACCAAATCCCTGCCTACCGCGCCAACAAGATCTACTAGCAGTTAACAACCAACAATTAAATGGTTCGTACCTGAGGTATCGACCAAAAGGGATAAGGAAATTATCGTACTGCTGTTGTTATCCTTAACAAATAATGCTTAAACACTTTATGTATAATTCCTGAAAGTTGCAGCAGTCCAGTATGGCAGGTAACCACTATAAAGTGCTAGTTTCATGCTTTCAGCCAGTAAGATTCTCATTGTGATGGAAGCTGATAACCCCCTGTATATTGAGCATCAAGTAGTTGGCATCGTTGATGTACATTGCTTTTTCTTGTAGGAAAATCCAAAACCCGTGACTAGAGAGCTGGTCTCTTCCATAGTGTGATCTGTGAATCACGGAAACCAGTCAGCCTGCCACGTCGAACCACAAGCCGGCATCACCCCAGTCCAATCTGGTATTCTTGCTGAACTGAACTGCTGGAATTCATGATAAGAATTGCGACAGTACACAAATTTCATCTGTGGATGATAGTTGTTGAGTCCGTTTGGTTGAAAAATGCCAAACCTCAACAACCCTAGGCCCAAACCTGTTTGGTTGAACAAGGGCCTAAGGTTGTCAAAGATGCTTAGGTTGTCCAAACTCCATCAATCAAACCATCTTTGACAACCCTAGGCCCTTGTTCAACGAGCTGGTGGTTCCAGCAGCCGTGTGACCAAGTGATTCAAGGTTTCTTTCCGGCCTCCCGACATGATCCGTGGGTCCACTGTTGCGGGTGAATGATGCAATTACTTTTGGTTAGGCATGGTTGGCAAGCAGATTGATGGTTCATAATAAGCGCCAATACACACTTGGTCATGCTTAATCATGTTTTTAATAATACTAGTGGATATATGCGAGAAGCAATCTGAATACTGTACACGTAGTATATGTATATCATATGATTATGTCCCTGGGTATCTATAGTTTATATGAAGTAGTAGGCGTATGCGTCTATTTGTCTTTTTCCAAATTGTATTGCATAAATGTGGAAATACATAATATGCATGAATTCACTTGTGTGTATCCATATGCAAAAATACTTGTATATGTAGGCACATAGATAAACAATCAAACATGTTCATACTGATCTAGTATCCCAGAAGCCACCAACAGCTGTGTGACATTGGACCAGGCACCTGCTTTCTGACCAGTGAGCGCCGTCCTGCACGTAATGCCCATGTGTGAACTTTCGTACTGTCCTAAGGTGAAGATTCAAATGCAGCATCGCCAACAACAACCTGGTTGGTGGTAAGTTGCCCCATCCTCAAAATATGCTCACGTAGAAGCAATCATCCCAAGTGGTATGGTTTTAAAAAAATCATCCACTGAAACCACCAACCAGTGAATTACCAAGCCATTAATACACTGGTTGGTATGTTAACCATCATCCACTGGTTGGTCAGTGATGGTTAAGATTCAATGGATGAGACCACCAACCAAAGAAATGCATGATTGAATCTTAACCAACACTGACCCACCTTGCCACGGCAAACAAAAGCCAACCAAAAACACGGCAGGCGAACCTGAGGAAAGGCTCGACTCAACAACGTGCGAACCAGTTGTGTGGCCAGTATGTAGATTATGCATAGTTTATTTACTGCAGTCATTATCCTTCTTATTGATCATTTGGAGTACTAAACCACAGAATGATGTAAAGATCGACAAAGAGCTCCTTGTGCTGATCAAAATGCCTGGATGAATTGGTAGTTTTCGCAAGAGCCAATGGTAGACATATCTTGGGGACTCATCCAATTCTTGGAGGTATAGTGACATGACACGCCGACCACCCTTGCTGGTAACCAGATGTGCCATGTACCAAGGACATCCTGTGCTGCCTGTAGAGAGCAACTCTTCAACGATCTACGATGCGTTTGGATGACTCCCTCAGGGACGACTACACAAAAAGTCGTCGGAAGCTGTGCGGGTCAACCAGAATCTTTGGGTTGTCGAGTTGATTTTTTTTCAAATAAGAACCATCCAAAAACGCTCGTGGCCAGCACATAGTGCACCAACTTTGAAGTTTCGTGTGATCAGCTGATCTTGGGGGTGCCCAAACGTGGTGATACCCCCCAGCAACAAGCAAAATATCATCCTTTACTCGCATAAATCAGGGAGGGATCATTATGAAACACCTTCAGTGAACGTTACTGCCAACCCTGGATTAAGGTAAACCCCTGGTTGAACGATTAATAGGGGAACCCAAGTTGGCCAACGAATTTGCCTTAAAATGGTACCCCCCTCAATTGATTAATCTTTGGAGGTTTTTTATCTGAGGTTAACACTAACATAATATAGATAGATAGCTATATATACATATATGATATACAGATACAGTATATATTGGTTATAGCTAGATGTGCTATGATGTGCTGGGACGATCTGCTAGTTGGCCTGCAGGCGTACCCATCCGAACCCCACTGCCACTGCTGGTTGTGGGTGCAGATTCACCAAAACACCAATGGCTAACAAAAATGGTGAATCTTCACCCACAATCACCAAATAAATTGATTAATGGATGATTAATGGATGATGAATGGCTAACTAGCTGATTACTGGATGATAAATGATACTGAATACGTGGAATATAACCATCACGAACAGGGGATATACAAACTACATATGGTTGTGGGTCTATTTTCAGCATCCAAAAAGATCCAGTAAGTGGTTTACATCCCAACAGCGAACAAAAAACTACTGCAGGGTCATTTGGGAGATGTGAACAGCCAGGGGTAGCACTGATCCACAGGTGGTAGCAGGGTCCTGCTTCCAGGGTTCGGCTTTTCACCAGGGCCTTTCTCACCTGTGGGAAGTGGAGATCAAGCACCATCAAGGTTTGGCAGAGATTACCTCGATGATAATGAACGACTATAACAGCAACCAACGGAAACAAATACAAACCGTATTGAATAAAGATTACAGTGGGTTTTGTTCGACATGAGTCATTACTAGTGATTGTTGATGCTGATTTGATGAAGACATATGCCGTTTGCTAATCACCATCCATCAAATGCAAGAGGACATGTTTGAGTGTGATAGAGTCACTGGTGTTGGTTGCTTTGCCACGTGAATATTAATTAAACAGTTTTGGTTGCACATCCATTGTCAAAACAATGACAGTTTGACTTTTGGATGGACCCCCAACCACTTGTTGCAGCACCACTCTAGTGTTTACGGAATACCAATCTCCTGTCTACCCGAAAAAGATTAGATCAAAGTCATTGCTGAATAGATCTTACATGGTCAAACACCTTGCTGCCTGCTCAAAGCTATTACAATCTGTTTGCTCCGCTTGGCATCTAGAATCTAAAATACCGAGCAACCGGAAATTGCTTTGCAATCTCAGCGACCCATCTCCAGCTGCTCATAGGACTATCATATACCATCTACTTGCGTCACTCCACGCTTCGAAGATGCCTGAAATGATCATCGAAAACGCCTGGGGCCTGACTTTCAATACTTCTGAACTATGATTGATCGATATTGATTAATCGGATAAGATTGATACTAAAAATTGATGATAGTCCATGCAGAAACCGGGGCCCACCCAGCCACCAACAGCATGGGACCAATGCACCTCCGCCTGTTTGAACCCGCGGATTTCGTTCTGTGAGAGCACCAGACCTCTTCAGGTCCTGTAGCGCGAATGACGACTGCTTTCCGATGGTGGTTGGTGATACCATGAGGAACCAATAGGTACCATTTCCCATGGTGATACCATTTCCTGGTTGGTGATACCATTTCCTATGGTGGTTGCGAATGCTGAATCAATGAATCACAGTGTACCATTATCGCCTACAGACTTTTGTAAATTATCATTTATGATTGACAATGGTTAATGAATCACCGGTGCATCATTCTGCGTTGATAGATTGTACGAGTACAGTTAATGATTATTGTGGATTGCAACCGCTGATAACAGTCAATGAGATGGATCAAATATGGAATCATTGCAAGCTAATCAGTAGTAACATAACAGTTGCTAAAACTGTTTCGTGTAATCAAATGGTTCCTTCAAATCATTGAAAACTGATGCTTCTGGCAATGGTCGATGCCTGAGCAGCCAGGTTGCTCTTCATCATGGTGGAGGACTGAACATGCGACTGATAAGTGCTGAAAAGCGTGCTTTAAGCAGCCATGGTTACGGTCCTTGAGATTGTTGATGAAAAATCAAAAAACATGGTTGCTTAGAATTTGTTGGAAGAGTGGTTACTGTAGGTTGGTTTTGTAAAGAACAACATTGAAGGCACTCCTACTGGGAGACTTCAGCGATTCCCGGAATCGATTTCGTCATGATCATTCTTGTCATCACTAAACAGGCGCCACACTCAAACAACTATCACTGCTATGTTTTGGTGAACCATTTTTGTTTGACTGCGGGGGTCTGAGGGCACTGTGTGAGTGCAAAAACGGAGCAAAGCAAATGCCGGCTGGCTCCTTTGCCCGCAGAATCGAGTTGGTAAATTAAAAGCGTTGTGGACGTCACTTACATCATTCAAAACAAATAGTTCATGAAGTTCATGCAAGTAAGATGGTGGTTCATCTTAGTTGAAGAATAGATAGACTATGCTCAACCTGAGTATCTATCAGAGCAACAACAAAAATTACCCATGACTGGGGTTATCCCCGACGGAGTGATACCTAACAACCAGGGGAACTGCATTCGCGTACCCACTGGGGTGTTTCTCAAAATAGGGGTGCCCTTAAATCATCCTTCATTCACCATTCATAGTATTAAACCAATCATTTTTGGGGTCCCCTATGGCTTGAGAAACCATCACTGCACCTGACCTACTCCATCTACTCAACAAGGATGCAGTGCTCCGGTAACCCTCCTTGGCCGAAATCTTGGCCCTTGGTTCTGCTACGCGATTTTCCTCTTCGACGGACGAGCTCCGGAGATCTCTGGGCTTAAACACGAATGGGCAAAGCTTGAAGTTGGATAGTTGGCCTTAGTAATCCCTACCCTTCCAGTTACCGAGCTATAGTAGGTAACCAACCCCAGTCACAACGAGCTGGTAGAAACCAGAACTGGTTACCTGTTATAATGGTAACTGGAAGGGTAGGGAATGCTTAATGATGATGAATGGTTGATATGGGTTGAGAATGATTGACCTCTCATGAATTAATCCGGAGCTTGGGGGATCAACCGTGATGCATCAGCAGGTGGCTAGACTCCCTCTCTTCGATACGGGAGCAGCTAGAGTATAGCCACCTACTTGTGGATACTGGTGTGCAGAGAAGATCGGGTACATTTACAAAAAAGGGGTAGATGAACATCCAAACAAATTAGGTTGGTCATTCGGGGGATGTTCACCAGGGGTACAAGGTTTGACAAACAACTATAAATGTTGATTGGTATCACCACAACAAGGCTCAGCACAGCATTGGTTCATAACATTTTGTAACTATCTGTTCAGCTGGAAACTATCGGTTAGTTAGTTGAATAACCATGTAATTCAACCGAATATTTCCATATCTCACTCATGCTTCTTGGATGGCTGAAGTTGGCAACGGTCCACGTATGATAAGATATGATTTAGAATAAACATAAACTACGGAGACCTCCATGGCTGATTATCATGATATAGATGTGATGAACTATGGTCATTGATATATAATAGAGCGGTCAGAGCTTGAATTCAGGGGCACAAAGCTGCCTGCTGTTGTCTTCGGAAGAAACTGACCTCGCTTCTGCTTCTTTGCAGTGCGCACTAAGTGAAAAGAAACTGCCATGATTGATGAACAGCTTGGCTGGGAATTTGAAATAACAAGTCAACCAACAGGGTCTGTGATGCAGGGTTGAAGGAACCACTTCCCTGACACATCTGGATAATACAAAAATCGAAGCAAATAACTGATGCCTGATCACAGGCTTGATCCGCTTATCCTGAACCTGGGCCTTGGGCACGAGAATTCTTACCCCAAATGCTTCACTTTTCGTGAACGAATCAACCAAGTCACCGCAGATGATAGAGTAGCTGTAAATTCGGATGTTAGGACGAAGCAGCTCTTCTGCTGTTCAAACAGCCAGCTATGAACGTGTCGAACAATCCACTCTTATCCATGAACAAGCTGAAATTCTACAGCTTGTTTTCCCACGTAAAAGTCACTGCCTTCTTGGAACTGTTCAAAAAAATATGCAGATACAAAGCTTGCCCTGCACTACCTGACAGAAACATCACGAGCTGCGCCTTGCCACTGAGGACACGGGAAGACACGGCTGGTGCCATGTTGATGGTCCTTAGTCTGCAGGATGGATGCTTTGTTGGGGTAGATTGAATTAGAATAAACATTAAAAAAAACATCATTAAGAATAATTAGGGTAGATTGGATTAGAATAAACATCTTGGTAAAAGACCAAATTGATACCGATACCGTTAATTATCTTATGTTTTAAGGTGTGGTTCAGTTTGAAAGTAATACCTGGTTAGCACTGGTCTATAATCTACTTTGTCGGGAACCCCGTCCATGGACACACCATGCTATCCAGTTACAATCATCCTTTGCAATCATCCTTGCGGGATGACCTGAATTGGCTTCGCCCACTGGTTAAATTGACCACATCATGAGGTGAGTTGTTGGTTTGTAATCATTCATAACCATATACCAGAAGCATGTACGGGTAGTGTTTGGATATAAAGCGGTTACCAACACAACCATCAATGGTAACCAATGTTATACTCTTCATGGGAATAATTTTCTGAATAACAAATCTAACCACTAGTCAGTATAACCGTCAATAACAGTTCATGATCATACAACCTAGCAGCCAAGCATTTGCGTACACCACTCCTGGGGGCGCTCCTGTCCTCGCTCCCCCATTCGAAGGGTAGAGCGGGATACCCCTTGTGTAGCTCATCGCTCCCTCCCAACCAACAAACTGATACACCAAATCAACTCCACGTCGATCGGATCTGTGGATCATTCTGTGTACCATTGATGGTCAAGGCCCCATGATGATCCGGTACCAAGTTACAACCATCATGTGGTCGCTTTTCAGGATAGGGAACTCTAAAACTGGTTGGTTTATCACTACAAATGGTAAATTTTGGACGGTTTGGGGGCTCCAGATCCCGGTGGGCACCACCAGACCCGAACCAAAAACCAGGAGATATGCCAATTAGAATGCAAGCAAGAATGACATCAGATATGCTGGACGGAGTGTCAGAAGATCTAAGAAGATGTGCCAGATAAACTGTCAGAAGGCATGCCGAGTATGCCAGATAGAACGCCCAACAGTATGCCAGATATGTCCGAAGACAGAAATATCTCAGATAGAATACCAGCATGTAACATGCCAAATACAATGTCAGAAGGAATGTCAGACTACATGCCAGAAATTATGTCACATTAGTAACTATGTGTGGAGGGGATCACTCGATCTACGTACATAATTCTTGTTGAGCCACAAGACGAGCTCCAAGTAGAAGCGCGGCTTATAGAGAAGAAATAATAAGAAAAAGATATGCCAAGGCATTAAGTCCAAGCGCTGTCCGTCGCCCTGGGGGGATGAGTTCTTGTGGCCAAAACTGCAGCATTTCAAAACTCTAAGATACTCCAAGCTTGATGTGTGGATGAGTCCCAGGTGTTGCAACGACCGCCAGATTTTTGCGTCTGCTTCGACTAGGTCTCCGCACAAGCGCCCCACGGGCACAACGGTCGCGCGGGATCGTGACCAACAGTTCCAAACCAAGCTTAAGCCGAACGGATAGCGAATGGTCGGCGATTTTCCACCAGGGGACAGGGGGCTCACATGGCTCACCTTCGCCCAGAGGTTCTTCCACAGTCGCCTAGTGATTTTTTTAATGATATCTTATGCATGTGGCCAGCTTTGTTGGTGGAAAGCTTTGAGTTTCTAGGGGTCTAACCTGGACATGTACTTGGACTGAGTTTTGATGATGTCTTCACAACCTTTGTTGAGCACGATTTTTGAGTGTAACACCAGGTATACCGGTGTTTCTCAAAATAGGGGAACCCTCCATTGATCATCCTGTATAGCAAAAAATACAGGATTAAACCAACAATTTCTATCCATCTTGGGGGTCCCCGCATTTTGAGAGACCCCCATCCAGTACTACCTCCAAAAAAGACTCGGAAACACGTCCCCCTACTGATGCCGCGCACCGCTGGAAACCCCCTTGGGTCAGGATCAATTAGAATCGAGAAAGTGGACCTGATGCTACCAGGGATTTAATAGCTATCAAGGTGGTTATGAACAGTTAGAAAGCTATCAGATACGATATTTTATTAGACTGGTAATTATATACTGCTTGAGATTGTAGCCAGAGTGGTTGAATAGCTGGTCAACATCAATATTGCGTTCTGGTAGCCATTCCAGCCTTTCAAGGTTTCTGAAGGGATACTTCACTGGTCATTGTGGTCTTCCCAGAGACGAAACAGGCTGATTTCTGACTAGTCATTCGGTTCAACCCTCGCAGGCACAAAGATCAATCATCAAACTAGCCCTGAAACATTTTCTCAAAGCCTCAACCAATCAACCACTCAATCAATCAATCAATCACCAATCAATCAATCAATCAATCAATCAATCAATCCACCAATCAACCACTCAATCAACCACTCAATCAATCAATCAATCAATCAAACAATCAATCAATCAATCAATCAACCACTCAATCAATCAATCAACCAATCACTCAATCAATCAACGAATCCACCACTCAATCAATCAATCAATCAATCAATCAATCAATCAATCCACCAATCAACCACTCAATCAACCACTCAATCAATCAATCAATCAATCAAACAATCAATCAATCAATCAATCAACCACTCAATCAATCAATCAACCAATCACTCAATCAATCAACGAATCCACCACTCAATCAATCAATCGAATCTTCAACTCAATCACTGAAAATCAACTCAATCAAACAATACAGTAATCGAACTCAAACAGCTGCCATCACCTCCCGCCGTTGGCTGCACCCCCCGCGCCGCGCGGGGCTGCTCCAAGCTGTGCCTACAGCGGCATCCACCCAGGTGGCCAGTTCCTCCACACTGCTGGTGTCGCCATGGAAGACCTTGAACCTTCCGGCACAGCTGGTCCCAGCTGGTTGGTCACACGTCACCTGGTATCCACTTGTAGGGACTATCATCGTTCATTATAGTCCCATGTAGTCCGGCTCAGTAGAAACTAGAACTCGAAGTCCCTAATCCACATATAGGTTTCAATATAGGATTCGTAATACTACTTTACAGGGAAGAGTAATTGTCTTTCACTATCACTATCAATATCACTATAACCACTATTGTCACCATATTCTATACGGAAATCACATATAATGAAACCTATGTGGATGATTTGGAATCTTAGTATCACCATGCATCACCATATTTCACAGGGAAACTGAGGAAAGCCAACCAAAATACTGCATTTTCTATTGCCAGCTTAGTTCACCAGAGTGTACAGGCTTTACCCCTGCTGGGAAAACCGTTGAGTTTTTTGCTTGGTCGTACTAAAGCCATCCGAACAGAATACATGCAACTGTTTGTTGATTTCTTGGGTAATGAAAAGGGGGCACCCCCTCAGCGCCTGGTGTCGCGAAGGAGCGGATGTTCGAAAGATCAAAAGTAGAAATGAACACTTCGGTTCATTGTCCAAAGCCCAACTCAAATACGTGGTAAACCAGAACTATCCATCACTAACCAATCATAAACCAAATCATTGACCAATCAACAACCCTTAGATTTCAGTTAGGCATGGATCCGGATTTCAACCTTTCAAGAAATGGGGGTTTGGATGTCCACATGTTCTGGAGCGAGCCCTTGGATAAACTGGCAATCCCTGCTGCTGGCACCCAAACCAGGCCCCTGGAGAACGGACCAATCCCCTCACCCCAGCCATGTTTCCATGGTTCTCGACTTACGAGTTCACGGGGTGATTTTGAAGCTTGCCAGCTTGATCTGCTGGAGGCGGGAAGCATTTTGATCAACCATCTCATTTTCCCAAACTTGCCTGAGCATTGGGAAGCATGGGTGTTGCATGTTGATGGAATCCATTGGAAACAAGGTTGTGAAATCCTACAGATTTTCTAGTCCATCCCACCTTCCCAGAGTCAGCCGCAGTGGGGAGCTGGTCCGGACCTCTTGCGCTTTGGCCGGTAGAGAACCACGGAGCCTTGCGCCTAGGACCCAGGACCCGTAGGGACCCTGGTGAGTGATGGATTCCCACGTCCTGGGGAAGATCTTCCGGGGCGGCAACTGCCCTGCCAAGCAGATTGGATCTGATGATCTCTGGGCCCAAGTCTACAACTGACAGGTGATGAGTTCTGTACTTCCAAGCAGATTGATCTGTAAGTGGTTTGAAATGATCAATGAGAGATGGCCATAATTTTCAACCATTGTTATCGGTCACGAATTTGATGGTCAAATGATAGCTGGTCAATGACGGTCACTAGTTGTGAATGATGGTCAAGAACTGGTTGGTTGATGGTCAATAACTGGCTAGTTAATGGTCAAGAGCTGGTTGTTGACCATCATGAATGTGATGGTCAAAAGCTGGCTTTGAAGCATTGAAGACTATCTGGTTCGTGGTTGCACCACCCCTATGAAACATATGCTTGTCAACCGACCATTTGTTAACAATTGGAAAGGAAAATAACAAATATCAATCAAACCACCAACCATAGAAGTCGTTCAAACTTTGTTGTTGCTCATCATCCGCTATTATTTACCACTATGAATGGCTTGTAACCCCTATAATGCTGTTAATGGTTATAATCCTCATAACGATTATAGACCCTGTTTATTAATAGCTATTGTTGCTATGAATGGCTTATAATCCCTATAAAATCACCCACCAGCTAAGCAGCCCTGGTTGCTCTACCGCCCCACCTGGGCCCCCTGACGACTCCAAAGGCCGCCGCGAAGCTGCGGTCTTTCACGTAGAAGACCTCCGCGGGGCGACCCAAGCTGATCAGCCATGGCGGGGGCAGGTTTTTTTTGCGAGGTCTTGGTGGCTGAGCTATGAAAAGATCTGGCTATGGGTCGATATTAACCAGCAATAATGGCTGGTTTAGCTGGTTAATAATAGGGGATAGAACCAGCAACTATAGTAAGGGATATACCAGCTATACATGGCTATGGGTCAAAAGCCATCAACCAACTAATGGAGGATTTACCAACAAAACTATAAGGGAAACAATGGCTATTGATAGGGGAACCAGGGGGGCGGGGTTTTGACCCACAGCCATCTATGAAATATGATGGTTGACCTCTGGATAGGCCTTATGGTTGACCTATCTCAACTAAGTTTTAAGATGTTTGAAGTGCATGGCATCAGGACTTATGAATCAAATCCTGTGCCACCTATCGACCTTCACCTTGAATTTTCGGGCATCTTGAGCCATTGAGATGGTGGCAATAAGCCGGCCCCTGACCACAATTGGAAGTTGCAGAAAAGAATGGAGCGCTTGATTTTGTCCGCAAAATCCGTCAAACTTTTGGACATGGCTCTGATTTTAATTTTCAACATGTTTCTCAAAATAGGGAAGCCCCAAGAGTGGCTGGTTTATTCCTACAAATGCTTAAGCGTTAGATGATTTTGGGGTACCCCCATCTTGAGAAACAACCAAATCTTCAAAAAATAAATAAAAATAACGACCAACAAAAAACACCGAAATGACATGTTTTCTGCAACCTCCCAAGCCAAGAGATCGATGACAACCCGCTGCCCATCCGGCAAGCGCCGCCTTGACATGGTCCAACCATAGCTTGGGTGCCAAGGATCTGCAAGGCGCACCATCCCAAAGGTTGTTTGCAGGGGGACTCTCTGTCAACCTGTGGGTTACCATTGGGTATGAACCATATCCATATCAGAGCATGTATATGCTTCTGGGGGCAGGAGGGGGGGTCAAATACAAGCCAACAAGGATGAGTATATGTGTAGATGATATGGAAGGGATGGTGGCAAAACTCGCATTTCTCAAACGCCAACAAAAACACCCCTTCCACCGCGAGTAACAGGCATAAACTAGCGAAATCAATCACCTGGTTCGTGGCTATCAGTCATCCCAAGCATATTGCTAAATTAATCAACCATTCCAAATAAAAAATATAGCAACGTAAAAAATGCGGATGTATTTGCTGAGCTCAAGAACCTCCAAATCCACTCAGTGATTGCTCCAAGGCTGGAAGTGCCAGTGTTGACACCGTGCATTCCACGGCAATTGAAGTTCCTGCATGGCATTGTGTCCGCAAGTGGGGTGCCCCAAAGATCATCCTCTTCCCTATTGAGCATTGAAGTATATCACAGTGATAATGCTTGGATTGTTCTCAATTCATGATGGTAGATCCGGGGAAATATACAGCCAATTGTGGGGAGAAAACATGAGAAAACTACGTATGTAAAACTGGCATGTGGTTTATTAACAGCTGGATCTCCCATAACAACCGCCGTCAATGGTCGTCAACCATTGTGAACAACAACTAGTATCACTCACCAAGCGATGGAACATAAAACAACAACTATTATTGTTGTTGATATTGATTGGATCTATCAACTATTGCTGGTCAGTGGTTGAACCACCCCTATGAAAAAAATATGCGCAAGTCAACCAACCAACCATTCGTTTATACAATTCGGAAAATAAGAAATGTCAAACCACCAGCCAGTATCATTTGCAACCAACCAACTACCAACATAATAAGCATTATTAGCATA
Source organism: Symbiodinium kawagutii (assembly GCA_009767595.1). Classification (NCBI taxonomy): domain Eukaryota; class Dinophyceae; order Suessiales; family Symbiodiniaceae; genus Symbiodinium; species Symbiodinium kawagutii. The sequence continues at coordinate 114,616 of VSDK01002648.1, read as the reverse complement.
ACCTATGGCTGGTGGTGGCTATTACCAACCATTCATGGCTACTTTTAAACAACCATTCATCACTAGCATAATAACTACCCATCACCCACAACCAACCAACCGTTGCTGGATCAGCTCTAAGAACTGCCACTGGAAGCCACCTACCGCTGCCTTAAGGCATCGTTTGAAGTCTCACCCAGAAGCAGGAGACAAAACTGCCAACGGCAGCGGCGGCGGCTTGGCCGGCGCCCCATGTGCGCTGGGTATAATGCAAGGTGGGGACGGCCCCCCCACAGTTGACTTTGTACCTGGATGGTGTTTTTTGAGGCTTTCATTCTGAATTTCGATGGTAATTTTCTTGGTATCCACGATAACCGTGATGAGCGGTTGAATGTCAATAGAGAATCCATGACCTCACTCAGTATAGCTAACATTGATGATGGGTTTAACGATCACGTGAGTCCAGCTCGACATCCATGGTAGTATCCGATCCCGAGTGATTTGGCCATCTTTAATGGAAGACCCCAGCAAATTGGCACCCTCATTTAAGGACACCGAATGCAAGCCTCCCAATTTGGTTTACCCATGTTTACCCTCCGGTAAACTCACCTGGAAGCTAAGAATCACCATATTTTGTAGGTGAACCATTCATAAATGGTGGATTTTGCAGATGGTGGATTTTCAACTTCCAGGTGTGTTTACCGGAATGTACGTGATTCCTGACTCTCCTGATACTTATTATATCTTATTGCCCTATAGCTGGTACTACACATGGTGGATTTTCCAATGCCAGGTTACTCTACCAGAGTGTACTATAATCCAACCATGAAAATCAGCTGGGTGACCGCATCTACGATTTCGCTGTGAATTGCCAAAAAAATGAACACGGATTTCAGCATACACCAGAAAACTCCCAATGTGATAACACGCGATGGTGATGGTGATAGTGATCATGATGGTGATCGTGATGGTGATCATGATCATACAATGATGATCATGATGATGCAATGATGATGATGATGATGATGATGATGATGATGATGTTGATGATGATGATGATGATGATGATGATGATGATGATGATGATGATGATGACGACGACGACGACGACGACGATGATGATGATGATGATGATGATGATGATGATGATGATGTTGATGTTGATGATGATGATGATGATGATGATGGTGATGATGATGGTGATGATGGTGATGATGGTGATGATGGTGATGATGGCGGTTGGTGAGGTGATGATGGTTCGTGATGATGTGTTTGTGAGATCCAGCAAAGGACCACGTCGTGGGCAATCAAAAACCGTTTCGACCCGGGGTGTCCTCAGCGGTCTTGAGTTCGGGAAGTGACTTGGTGGTTACAGGTATGACATGCGGAGAGGTGTTCACGAAAAGTCTAATCATCATATTTTTCTTGGGGCGTCCATACACAGTGTGTACCAAATACCAAAATGTGAGGCCTTCCTGTTGAAAGGTGACATGTTTAAGTTTAAGATGTGTTGGGATTTTAGATGCACCCGCAGCCCTGGTAATTGCTGGTGAATGACGACAACACATGATATTGACGAAGGATAGCTGTTGATAACACGTGGTAGTTAACCAATCCAATAGGATGCCAAAATTCTTGAAACAGCATCATGACGAGCCACGAGAATCTTCCAACTACAATCAAGGGCAGTTCTAAGTACAATTTGAGTTGTGACCAGCAGTTCTAACAACGAAATTAACCACTGTAAACCACTGGGGTCATAACTAGGGTACCAGATTCATGGATACTTATGCAGATTTAGATGGGTTCAGTCCATTTGGCTGTGGGTCAAAACCCCGTACCCCTGCTTCCCCTATCATTAACCATTGTTTTCCCTATTATTCTTTGTGGAAATCCCCCATTCGTTGCTTGATTAATATTGACCCACAGCCTTGCGGACAAAGTCTCTGTCAATGCGCCCGACCCACAAGTGTGGTCGCAAAGGCTAATTGTGAGAAGGCAATGGTCAGGTGCAACTAAATTAGTAGTCATGGATCCATGTCAATCCTCAGCAAGACGTCGAACACGTGCCCGGTGATGACAATTCCGATACCGACTTAGCAACCAACTCTCAATGCGAGCCGTGAACGGGGTATCATCAACTTGTGGAATCACAAGAACAGGTGAACCATAGTCTAGAGAGATATGCGTTTGCAATTTGGATCCATAACCACTGACACTTCTGCCTTGGTTGTGAAACTTTTCAATTGCTGCTACTGTTCGAGTTTGGCTAACTAGTGTTGGTCGTACAGAAAACCCACTCCCAATTTTTCACCCTGGAAACTTCATCAAAGAACGACACTTGTGAACAGCAAAACCAAGGGGGACAACATCATCATTGTTGCGATAACAGAGAGACAGCCATTTCAGTACCAGATTTCTGACCCTTTCCATAGGTTCAACCCCAGATCCATGGGGGATCACCACCTCGCAGATCCCACGACTGATCCGCCAGAGGCCCCCACGCTGCCATCGCTGGGTGCACAGTCCCCCGCGGATTGGCGTGCAGGAGTGAGCCTGAGCGCCCCACGGCTGGCTACAGTGCTTAGGGGTTAGCCGCAGGATGAAAACATGGTGAACAATGGTTATAGGCGTTGATAGTGGCTGGTGTAGTTATATAGTTATTTTGTTTTTATGGAGGAGTTTAATATGTTTTAATGTATTTCATCATTTGAAGGGGATCACCAACAATGTAAGGAGATCTGACAACCGTATGATGGTTTCTTAACATGGCGGACCCCAAAAAATTGCAGTACGGTTGGATTGTTGCTATAAATGGTTAAGAGTCGACGATTTGGGGGTACCCCTAGGACTTGAGAAACACCGACATGCTTAACAACGGTTCTTGTGGTCACACTCCGGCAGTCCCTAACCTGTTTGCGTGGAAAATCCACTGTTTTATAGCTAGCTTTACCTATAAAGATAGTGATTTTCAGCACGACCAGGTTAGGGACTGCCAGAGGGTATTCAGTGGTGACATGAAGCCATGGTTTCCAGGGGTTAGTTCAGCTACCGATTATAGGGTGTAACGAACCACGTTGAACTAACCCCAGCTGCACATCCAAGTACGAGGATTGATTCATCATAGGATTTTCTTAATGCCACCACTTGAGAATGCATTGCAAGCAATTGGCAACAAATGAAAATCCAATCGCAAATTTGATTGCCATTGGATTTTCTAAATGATATGAATTGTGCTAATAAATAGTTGGATGGCATCGGTGTCATTTTTAAACGCTTGTGTCAGACCTGACTTCACATACACTTCGAAACAAGGTCAGTTTAAACAAAGGGCATTGGTATCGTTGAATTACCCTCATTTGGATACGATCTATCTGCATCAATCCATTTGTATAAAACTTACATGCACAGTTTGGTTCGTTCCGGTGTGCACAGGTCTAGAGGGTGCCGGAAGTACAGTGGACGTTGGCATCACCATGAAACAGGGGGCATTCTTGGATACCAAACAAGGGGACATGGTATACACTTTGATTCATCATTGATTTCATGAATGATAGCTGTCACTAATGAATCAATTCATTTCATTGATGAATTAGCTACTCATCAATAATGAATCATCATTTCATTCATCAATTATACTGACTGATGAGTAGCTGTCACTAATACACTGTGATCCATTCAGTGGATCACACTCCAGCACACAATACCTGCAAATTAAAAGTTTTCAGCTTCAATAGGTAAACCCGATTCGTGGATTTTCCAGGCAAGGTCATTGACAATCATAGAGGAACCAAAGTGAAATGATACCGGTGTACTGGTGTTATCAGGCGGCCATTTTCAAATGGTTTTTGGTTTCAAGCCACAGTTGTCGTTCGAATTTCTCAGCTATGGGATGTTCCAACGTTCCATGGAAGGTCCCAAGCTAGTAACATCGGATATTCCAGGACGCCGACACCATCCAATGTTTTGATATCCTGGCTGGCCAGCTCGCCACAGCGACCTAATGCCAGGTGTTGGCGAAACCTGCGCTTAAACTCCACTGGAGTAATCACCATGAAGCATGAGTAACCACCAATGGTGACGGCCATGAACCAGCAATCAACTAGTGCTTGCCACTAGCAACCATAATTTGAATCTGGTCACATCATCAACCATCATCAAACTATCATGGACATTTGACTCGGAATAATCATTACAACTTGAGTACCACGGTCAACCATAATGGACACAAGTAGTCCACTATGCACTGGCAACAAAAAGAGATTCTCCATTCTTACTGCAAATAATCATACAATCATACAACCATATCACACGTTCCGTAGAATTCCCCATTCTTCCAGATTCTTCCCCGTCATAACCAGTGGTTGAGCACTGTATTTGGATGTGCCATGTCAACTTAGCAACTGGTTGCTAGCCATGGTTATGAGAGTTACAAGCCACTCTATAGGGTTACTTACTATGGCTACAAGCCTCAGCTGCACATCCAAGAATGACCAGAGATATGATTACGTAGGTCATATCCAGATCTTGAACCATAGTTAACCCTCAAAAATCACCAACTAGCATGGCTAACCATACTTAACCAATGTTAAACCCATACTTAACCATAACACCATACTTACCTAACCCATATTTGAATATATCTCACTTATACTTGACATCTTCAACCATACTTACCCCCATACTTCACCATACTTACCCCATGTGTAACCCCTACTTACACCCCTCCTTCACCCATCCTCAACCCCTGCTTCACCACTGCTGCACCGCCATGGCGTCCAAGGCACTCCCGGAACTGGGCTTGACCCGCAACGCTCCGGTGGCGCCCCACGCACTTGGACAGGAAACGCGCCAGCGGCTCCTCCCAGCGGCTCCGCCGGGCGGCGCAGCTCGTGATGCGAACAAAAAACATCCGGAGGGGACAGCAATGGAGGGGGAAGTGGTTCATGGATGGTTACCAACTGGTGGTTAGGAATGGGGCTACTACAGTAGTGGTTAACTAATTGATGCCTGGCCAATGAATTGTTTCTAGTGGTTAGGAATTGGGGTTCATAGTGGTTAACTAGTTAGTGCTTTCTAGTGGTTAATTAAAATCAATGACAAAAAACACCCAGTGAGGGATGTTGTACAATGGTGGGAATGGTGGTAATAAGACAACGTCCGTTGTTAATGGTGGTAATAAGAATGGAGTTAATGATGATCAATAGAGTTCATGATGTTGATGAATGGAATTAATGTTGGTTAGTGACTTAGTGGTTGGAATCATGGTGGTTGATAATGGTTGAACTCTCATGGTTGCTTTTATGCTTATGGTGATGAGTCTATGATTGGAGTAAGCATGACCAGTCAGGTGGGCTTATCATATGTTTATTTCAACCAAGCAAAAACCGTTTGTGGATGCCCCTATATATACATCCCAGAATCTTTGGTCCTTGGTATTGTTGGACAGCATTCCCTTCATGAACCACCAAGTGGGTGTGTCTCGAAATAGGGGACCCAAAAAATGGTTGGTTCATTACTATAAAGGATTAATAAGCTGAATGATTTTGGGGTACCCCATATTCGGGAAACTGCCAAGTATACAAAGTTGCCCAGGCCAAGTGGTGACCTGTTAAACCGGCGGTTGCCTTCTTGAACTCTCGATCAAAGTGCTCGCCAGTCAGGGTGGCCTGATGCGGTGAAGGACAAGGAAGTAAGGTACATCTTTGAAATGGGCTATGTTGATGGTGGTCAAATGATGGTTCAGTGATGGTCAACTACTGGTGAAATGATGGTACATTGATTGTTCATGAGGGTTTACTGATGGCTTATGATTATGATGGTGGATGAATGATTGTTATCAATTGATGGTTCACAATGGTTCCCCATAATGGATCACAACCAACAATCACATTGGAATATGGTGAAGAATGATGATTGATGATGGCTGCTGATAGTGATTCAGCATTGAAATTAGTAGCCAGCAATACTAGGAATATGGCAGTGGGTCAGTTCACCCTGCACCTCTGGTTCCCCTATCATTAACCACTGTTTTCCCTATGATTTGGTTGGTTATTATAAGCCATTGGTTGGTTCATATTGACCCAGCTCGCCATAGAGCAACTCCAACCGGTACGAAACGACCGGGACCATGACGAGTTGCGCACCCGAACTCCCTGCCTCGTCTTGAAGGTAAACCACAGCAGGCCTGGCAACCGTCACTGACAAGGCATCGATGTCAAGCCCCATGGGAGTGATTAAACTGCTACGGTTTCCAGCAACCAACTATTGGCATCAATCACTACCCTTGACTACCATGCGGCAGTTTCTACATAGTTTGGTAGCAACCATTGACCAGCATCAACTATTGGCTACCAATGCTTCCAGAAAATCGACTATTGCCAACCATTCTAACTATGTTCTTCTCATGTCAATGTTATGCAATCATTCAGATTTGCAATCATTACTCAGTCAAAGCGAAAATGACACACTCTGAGTGGAGCATGTCTGCTCCGAAACAGTTTTTCACAAATCTTACACTATTATCTGGGCACTGGTTGGAAGTCAGAAACCACCAGTTTCAATAGGGAAACCATCTACAAATGGTGGATTTTCCACTTCCAGGTTACAGTAGTTTGGCAGTGTAATAACAGGAATTGGATACGGAACATGCTTGTGATTTTGCAATGCTTGTGATCATTCACTGATATCCATCGCTACTTCTTCCAATAATCATAGTAGCTTCCACCAACCTACCAGTTGCTCATTGCTATAGTTGTTATCACCATCGTCACCTCGACCTCGACAAGAAATCATGAGGGCCTCTTTTGGCATCAACATCACAATAATTGGTCGTACTGGTGCTTCCATTTTGATTGGTGGATATCTCGAGTGGTTCTTTCCAGTGACCATTGTTTGTAGATCCCATTGTTGTGAAATAACTAGTTGATTCCCACACCTATACCAGTTGATCCCATTATCTGTACCAATTTCTTGTACATGTTGCTACAAACTTGTTCTTTCAGTTTGTTCTATCACTGTGTTTGCCAGTTCTATCCCTACTATTGTTTATCTCCAGTGATCTCCCCAAAAAGATATTTCCTGTTGATTGCTTGTTCGTTGTCTCCCAACATTGTTGGTTTACAGTATCCCTAGCTATCGTTATCTATTTCCCTACTAAACTATCTATTCATATATCTCTACTTCTGTTAGTTACATCTTCCTTTGTGTTCTTATATCCCTTCTGGTCCTCATTAATCTCATTGAACTGCAATTTTATCTACAATTTGCATGGTAGTTACCCTGGATAGAAACCAACTTAGCTAGCGATCGGGGCCCTGGTCCCTTGTACCCTCCGGTCAACTCACATGGCGATGGAAAATCCACCATTTGCACACGGCTTCCAAACAGTTTCCCTATAAAATATCATTTTTCTCCAAAAGTTTCTCTGGGTTTTCCCAGGGTCTCTTGAAGTTTCCCCAGGGTTTCCTAAGGTTTTCCGAGTTTTTCCCAGGTTTCCCAAGGTCTTCCCAGGGTTTCCAAGGGTTTTCCAAGGGTTTCGGAAGGTTTTCCGCTGGTTTCCTACTGGCTTTCCTGCGGTTCACCACAGGCCACCAGTTGTCGACCCCAAACCCTGCTGCGAATCTCCCCCTGGCCTCTTTGAAACGCCCATCTTCTTGGCCAAGTCCTGGACCCGAAAGGTTGGTGAAGCCATAAGGTTCAGATGGTTAATTGTGGTTATAGTGAACCACTGGTGGTTAGAGTTTAGTCATAATAACATAGATCAACCATAGTATGGTTATATCATTCATAAGTTGGTTGATTGGGAACTACTGGTGGTTAAAGTTTAGTCATAATAACCATAGTATGGGCCGTTCTGAATTCATAGTATAATAATGTATTAAAGCCATAGTAGGGGTTGTTATAACCATAGTCAACCGTTCACATGGTTATATCATGGCTATAGTGGTTCCCTGTTGTTATAGTGGTATAGCTAGTTAGATTGGTATGCATTGTAATCGTCATAATCTAGCTGATTAACTAGTGCTTGACAATGGTTATAGTGGTTGACTATGGTTAAATATAGTTGTTAACTATTCTGATGGTGGTTCAGTATGGCTATTGACTATTGTGATTGTGGTTCATTAACTATGGTTACAGAAGATATAGTGATGTGGTTAAATACGTTTATTTAACAAATGCTTTAGTGGGGAACTTGGGTTGTAGTGGTTAATCATTGTTATAGTGGTTCAATATAGGATTAGTGGTCAAATGGGTCAGCCATCAGATTATGGGCCATTGTCTAGTGGTTCACTATGGTCGCAAAACAAATGGTGATTGATAGTTATCATGCAAACATATCATCGTGAGTTTTTCATAATGGTTAAATCACAAGTCATGAATATCAACAAGTAAGCATTCTGGGCCTGATCAAGTAATATCATTCAATATTCAATCGTATGGTTGTTTCTCAAAATAGGGGCACCCGCAACTCATCCTTTTTTAACCATTTATAGTAGTTAATAAACCAGCCATTTTCTGGGGGCCAGTTTTGAGAAACCACCATATATTGCTAGCCACCAACAAACATGATAGACATTCGTCCAAGCATCATGTATATATGTATAAGCATTCCAAACTTAACCACAGTTTGCTTAACCATTGGCTTGTTCATGTCGTGTGATTTTCATAGCTTCAGAATGCATTACACCAAAGTTTGAAGAGACTGAGCATTGCCGATATCAAGCAGGAACGCTTGCAATCTCCAAGCATCTGGGAAAGATAAGGATTGAAAATGACTGGGAAAAAACATCTTCAAACTTTCAACTTGCAGAGATAGAGATTATGACTGCGAAAAATAGCTTCAAACAAAAGTCACTTCTGAAATCCAAGCACGTTGCCATTGTTGGCTTCTTTTGTCGCGGTACCTGGTTTGTGTCAGCCAGCTGTCTCGCTGGTTGAAAGCCAAAGACGGGAATATAATATAATTATATATATATATATATGCATATGTATAAACAAATATATATATATATGTATACATATATCAAGTGCTAAAAAACAGCACACAGTACTGCTCGGTGGTTTCAACACATCCCCAACGATGTACACAAGTCAATATACAATTCCAAAAACATTTGGGAAAATGAAAAATGTGATCACACCATCAACCAGTTGCTTAATCATAAGTTTGATCATTATCCCTTGTGATTAACCATTGTCAGTGGTTCAAAACCCTGTAACCACCAACCAGTTAACCTTGCAATGTATCTTGGCACATCAACCACCTCTCAAAGTCATGAGGGAACAAACAAAATTGAAACCACAAACAAGGGCATAGGGCGCTCGGTGTTCGCCTGGCGTTTCGAATACCGCAGGCGGGGGAAGGACTATTAAATCTGTAGGTGAAGCCTGGTCCACTGTTCATGCCAAAAACCATAGTTTTAGGAGGAAGGGACCAACCCCATCCACATGTTTTTCGCTTTGTATTTCAAAGCAGCCTCTTTGTTTAGGTTACTAGTTCCACTCAAAAAAATTCTCACATGGTGGTTCTCAAAATAGGGGACCCCCAAATCACCCAATATTAACCATGATATGTTATTAATCAACCAACCATTTTTGGGGTCCCCCATTTGGCAGTGGGTCAGTTCACCCTGTACCCCTGGTTCCCCTATCATTAACCATTGTTTTCCCTATTATTGTTGGTTATTATCTCCAATTATTGGTTGGTTGATATTGACCCACAGCCATTCGATAAATACCCAACGAAAGAACCACAGGTCCCAAGCAGATGACCTTCCCGCCCCCGTGCAGGTCTCCTCGGCCCCAAGCACCACGCCCAAAGCGGCTCGCTCTTTGAATTCGATGGAGAGCCTCGCCAAGAAAAGGCTTCAGAAAGGGCTTCTTGATCCGGGTTGGCTGGCTGAGAATTCTGCTTGGTAGTTCAAATTGAAACAACCATAGTGATTAACCAATCTTGGTGGCTGAACTAGATCCCTTGCTAAAAGTCTAATGGTAGATCTTTCATATCTCAGCCCAAAAAAGCCAAGGTAGTAGCTATAATCCACCCAGTTGATTCGTCAAAAACCTGGTTGGTTGATCATTGTTGTTAATCTCCGGCAGTCCCCAACCTCGTTGCGTGGAAAATCCACCTTTTGTAATGATTTCGCCTATAAAAATTGCAATTTTTAGCTTTCAGGTTTGTTTGCCAAAGGGTAATGACTGGATAACTAGTGGTCAGTGCTTCATGAAAGGATGGTCAATGATGGCGGATGTTGGCGAATGCTTGGCAAAATGATGATTAAATCATGTAAAATCATAGTTGATGATCATATGGCAATGGGTCAAAACCCTGTACCCCTGGTTCCCCCATCATTAACCATTGTTTTCCTTATTATTGGTTGGTTATTATCCCTTAATTACTATTGGTTGGTTAAAATTGACCCATAGCCATATGTCATATCTGTCATATCTCTGATGGAGAATGCAGGTCATTTCAGGTCATCCGGATGCTTGTGATTTTCCAACTGTCTGCTGGTTTCCCTGCCAAGGATGAGATGTTTGCGTGATTAGTGGGTATTCCCATGATCAGTGATACTTGGATTATCCTGTGGTAAACTAACATGGCAATCGAAAATCCACCGTAGATGGATGATTTCCCAGGGTTTTCCGAACAAAATGGTGCATTTTCCATTGCCATGTTCGTTCACCAGAGTGTAATCGTTGATCCCAAGGATGACCAATGACCAATCATTCGCTCCTTGCCACAACCGCGCGTGTGAACAATGGCTCTCCTCTGCGGATCGGCTGTGGTTGTCTGCCTGGTGGTTGAACCAACCCCTTTGAAAAAATGAAAGATGGGGGTTTCTCAAAATGGGGGGGTTGGTTTTATTACTATAAATGACTACTATAAATGACTATTGATGGACCCCAAAAAATGTTGGTTCTATCACTATAAATGACTACTAATGGATGATTGGGGGGTATCCCTATTCTAAGAAATCGCCAAATACATGTGTAAGCCAACCAACAATTTGCGAATACAATTGCGAAAATAGAAAATGTCAATCAAAGCACCAAACAGTTTGGTCGTGTTCGTGTATATCTGTCCGAATCGGTTTTATGAGCTTTGCAACCACCAGCACCCAAAAACCTGACCACCAAACCAAACCAACCAACCATGACCCCGAGCAACTTTTCAACCAACCAACCAACCAACCAACCAACCAACCAACCATCCAACCATTCATCCATCCAACCCACAAAAAAGAACACAAGACCTTTGGCCCCCCAGCGTCTTCAGCAGCGGCGGCGTGGTCTTCTTGTCAGTGAAGAAAATCACATGAGGGACCTCTATGGCAGCCGGTGAACTTGGGTCACAACTAGGATTGCTATGAGTTGTAGTAGGTATTACTAGTTAGATGGCTGATGTACCAACTTGCAACTGAGGGCTCCAACTTGCTTGACATTTGAGATCTTGTCATGTTGCTAAGATTTAAACGACTTGGAGGGGTACACTCAAGTAGACAGAAGGTATATGAACATATATCATTAGCATATATAACTGCAAGATTGGTTGAAGATAGAGCAAATACATTATGCAAGTATGTGGACGTCTAACACAAACATCTTCACTTCAGTACACAGGTGTGTGCTTTTTCTTGTTTTTCTTCCAAAGAGAATGGGGACATAGGGACGATGCCGAAGTGCCTTCATGATGGTGTGCCCGTGGAAGCATCCACAGATGGAGAACACCCATCCTTTAGGGATTCACCAGACCGTGAATCCACCGAAAAAATGATGTAAAAGTTCTTGTGCAACGGCAATGCAAAGGACCGAAAGGGCGGTCAGAATTCAACACCAGAACTTTGATGACTTGCAATTCGAGCTTGTCCACTGGGTACATGGGTGGACCAGTGACCAGTTGCGAAAGACGAATACATCGAATACACAACCCCGCTGAAAATGAATCACGGCATTTTCCATGTCAGCATCACAGCCAAATCCATGAAATTTACCAGTCAAATAGGTCGAGAACTCACAAGCCCACACCTTGTCATCTGACACCAACCACTGCCGCACATCTTTCTCGGTCGCTAAGGCCTGGGAAAAGAGTCACAATGGGCAAAAATCTATGGCTAACCATGGAAAATAAGTACATCACAAACATGGTACAAGGTCATGTTGGTTGCACGATCAAAATAGATCAAGATAGCTGACAACCCATCGTTTACAAAGTTCCTCATGCGTAATAATGACTCACCATGGTTCAAATAGTAGTAAACAATATTCACAAGTAACCAACCACGTGTTGGGTCGATTGGACTGGTGTAGATATTCCATGGAATTCCCATCATTGGTCATTAAATGTTAATTCTTTGATTCCAACCAGCGATTGGTGAAAACCAACTGATTGTGGCCTTCCAGTGGCCCAAGCCTAGTCATGAAGTCATGAGCATAGCATGGCTCCTGGTTTTCACCTGCATCAACTCATGGTGGTCGTCGCTTCCCGGTGCCGGTTACGTCACCAGCAGGTCGGCTTGACATTTCTGCAATCTGCCGGAGTTTCAACGACCACAATCCAAAAATGGAACAAACTGACTGTGACTTGTGGTTCTTTGCTAATTAAATTGATACCTGTTGGTCAACAACCACAACGTTTTAATCTGTTTTAATGATGGTGATTCCTTTCTTCCGAATCATTCACCAACATCCATCATGAAAAATCATTTTTCAATCAACATTGGCGCCATCATTCACCATGCTGGGTTCCCATAGTTCAATGTTCACGTGCTCCTGCACTGAATCAACACAACGGCCGCCATGCCTTGACATAATTGGCCATGACCTGGAGCTTTGGGGATGGTGAAGATCTTCTACAACGTGGTTGGCCCCCCTATTTGGATGTCGCTCATGGCTATTGATCAATATAAACCATCAAGAATGAGGGACGAGATCACCAAGAATTGTAGATATACCAACCACCCATCAATTTTGATGGGGGATGAGTTCAACAACTACAACAATAATAGGGAATACAATGCTTGATGATGATACACTCCGGGTACGGGGTACCCAGCCATATAACTGGGATGTAAGCATGGCAAATCACCCCATAAGGTGGGTTAAAGCCCCTGTAGCCATGGTTACCAAGCAGTTTGAAAGTAGGCATGTAAATCCAAGTAGTTACGCGTTGGTTAAGAAGCCGTTGAACTATAACTAGTTTTATCCACCATAATTGGCAATTGCGCTAGTTGTAAATCAACTTAGCTCACTCCGGCACCCCACCCTGTAGCCACCATCGGCCATAGGTGTAATGAAGATACTTTGGGGAATACTAAGTCTCATGTACTGAAGATATGTATCGAGGCGACTTAATTGAATCCAGGCATCGTAAGTGCTCAGGGTATCATTTTCCGATGCGCAAGTCAGTAGATTTATGACATATTGCAAACACATCATAGTAGAAATTATGATACCATCCTGCATATGTAGATTTTGCAAGATTTGTTACAGGCCATATATTATCATATCCTTGTACTATCATAGCATGATTCATGTACCATACTGCTCGCTTCTCAACTACCGTGGTAAAACTCCAAGTTTCTCAAAAATATTCATGTGTTCTTTGAGTTTTTTAGTTCTCGAGTCTTCTCACCTTGTTGTTGAGTAGATGCAATGAACATCATCACCCTACCTATCATGAATCATCATTACCCATCCATTAAGCTATACATCAAAAAGCTATATTGATGATGATGATGATGATGATGATGATGATGATGATGATGATGATGATGAATTGAAAATGCTCAAAACCCACGGGGTGCTGGGAAGCGCCATGGATCGATACCTGGATGGCGGCTATGGCTTGGCATCTGCTCCCTGCAGCTCGCTCCACAGGTATTCCTTAAAATGGTGGATGCCAAGGCGATGGTTAGAGTCATGAGAAAGCTGAATTTCAACCACTTCAGTTGCTATAATTAATCACAAGAGCTTCATGCTCATCACTTGAATTGCTATGATCATCATAATTGTGAATGTCCTGAATGTTTGATCAGAAAGGGCCAACAAATTGGGGGGGGGCATCATTTACAATCATCCGAATTGGGGCCAGCCTTGATAATGACCCTGATTCGAGCAAAGTACCACCAGCCCCGACATCTCGCAATGGTATGTCCGAATGATCACGTTCACCAGGATTTGTCCAGCAATGGGTTAGCCCGAAAGTCCATGTTTTCCCTATGTTTCCCTTACCGGACGTGAGTTGGAGATAGTTGGAGTATGTTGGAGTCATAAGTGGGATGTGACAACATGGTCAATGATAAGGTGGGTCAGAACCCCTAGTGATGCGTAGGAACCCATTTCGGATGGTGGGGGAGACCCCCACGTAGGGAAACAATCTGATACGCCGCAGCATCATGGCGTCGCCGCCACACGCCTTGTTGAACCAGGTTGAGATGCTGTGAAAACTAATCTGGCCAGCAGGGTGCCTGCGCGGGGCACAGGAAGGCTTTCTATCATACAAATACTTCGCAGAAATGATTTTTGTCGTTGGCTTGTATTCCATATGATTCCTTACGTTTGGTGGCTATTGCAGCAATCACCACTAACCAACATTGACTCAACAGCCAAAAAGTAGATATGAATCACTGGCGGGTGCTCATGAAAGACTTTGTCCCCAAAGCAATGTTTGTCGATAGCTGGATCCTGATCACAGCAAAGAATGACCGTAACAAATGTGGCTGAGAATGCCAAGTAAGCAAGATGCCCAACGGACATGCCAACGCCCACCGACTGACATTCATGAAGTTGCAGCTTTTCCTGGTCAATCATCAACCACCAATGACCAACGATGACAGTGATATAGGCATAGCCAACATTATCCAACAATGAAAACGAATGAACAAAAACAACACCAGTGTAACAGCAGGATGTAATCAATAACCAACAACAGAGTTGTACATTTCTTATTGGTGAAAGTTGCTGGTTGATCATGTCGTGGAAAGCAGTGGATAGGTAGGATGGCATCCTCCTATATTGGTGGCTTGAAATTCAGCCTAATACTCGCCGTTTGTAAACAATAATTACCACTACCGACCACTGTTAAGCATTTCAAACCATGATCACCAAACATATCAACCAAATTGGTTAAACCAACCATTTATCAACCATCATCTGGGTGTTTCTCAAAACAGGGGACCCCCCAAAAAGCTTGGTTGATCACTAAGAATGACTATTAATGGATGATTGGGGGTCCCCCTATTTTGAGAAACACCTATATGACTGTTAACAACATGTATAGTTGCTAATGGATGATTAATCATCATATATTAGTTGATTAACCCCTATATATGACTGACTGAATCATATCAACCAAATTGGTTATCAAATCATATCACCAACCATTTATCAACCATCATATGACTGTTAACCCCTATTCACCTGTCGAATTTCCTCAACAAACGTGGGCATGTCACCGACAATGCCCACGTGGCTCGCTCTTTTAGCGCCGGGCAAAGGTCCAGCTCAAGGCTCAACTCCTGGTGCCGGGGTGCTGAAGTGACCGCTGGAAGGATGAAACACATTGGGAAAGCAAGTTTTAAATAGGTATATACATTATGTATATATATACAAATATGAATATATACATAAATAAAAAAAAATATATATATATAGATATATAAATATATTTACACACATTTACATATATACATATATTTACTTGTATGTATATATATATATACTTACTTGTATATATATATACTTAGATACGTATATGGATCTTTCGAAATGTGTATTTGTTTTGTGTTTTAAAACATTACATCAATGTGGTTTATCTCCTAGATCCTAGATATATGGATAAGTAAAATAGATCCTGTACACTTTTGTAATTCAAACACAACTGTAAGTGAGAACGTAAAGCAAAAACTAATATAGAAAGACAAAACCATACACAAACAACATGCACACAACTCAGAAAGACTGCAAGGGGACCCAAGTCCCCTGAAAGAAAAAGTTGGAAATCCACAAAACATTAAATTGGTTGGTTCATGACGGTTAAGAATAGGGTTTAAAGGGTTAGTGGTTGGCAACCGTTAGCAAATTTCAAGATCGCAAGGTAGTTTGATCAAACGTAGGGATGTCCAGTTGCCAGCTCTATGAACTCCTACTTATGCTGGCTCCCGAAGTTGACGAACTGGGGGTTGCTACCTGACAGATTTGCTGTTTTTTTTGTATCTTTCACGGCTGGTCGTCCATCCCCCTCGGGCAAGGAAGGTTTGGGAAAATTGTTTTTTGGAAGGTCTGTCCAACACCATTGACCATGGCGAGAGAATCATGATTTATCTGACTTTGTCGGGCTCCTTCACAAGTAGTTAGGAAGCATCAAGCAAAAGCTTTTGAATCTCAAACTGCTATCAACTAAGAACTTATCAACCACCATGAACCTTTGAACCGAGACTGGTCAACCACCTCGAACTATCAGCAGTTATGAACCACCATCAACCACCATCAAACATACAATCAGGATCCTTCTCGTATAGCTGTGGTCAATATCCGGAACCCCTTTTGATCACATCCCAAAGCAATGACAAAAAGAGTCCAACTTGTTGGATGTGAACTCATGCCGGTATTCTATCGTTACACCCATATCCAGGAACTAAAAATCACATTCAAAAAGATCCTCTTTAACCATCATTACCTGATATAACCCTCAATGAACTATCATGAACCATCCTATTTCATCATTTTCTCATGCGATGCTATGGCCCCCGTGCGGGCCCTGGGGCACCCCCTCACCTCTTCCGTCATCCAAGGCCACCGGTCAACGCCATGGTAAAGGTCCCAGGCCTTCAGCAGCGCTGTTTCAGAGCTGTATGCAAGCTATGGATTGGCATAGTTGGCATAGTAAATATACAGCTGTTCATAGTAAATATATGGCAGTGGGTCAATATTAACCAACCAATACTGGTGGATAATAGCCAACAAACTATAGGGAAAACAATGGTTAATGATAGGGGAACCAGGGGTACGGGGTTTTGACCCACTGCCATATATCATCAGCATGTTGAGAACCATTATCTACACTCCCCATGGTGGGATCATTTACTATAAACATCCCGTGTCAGCTACGTATACAGTTGACACATCTGGTGGTTTCTCAAGCCATAGGGGACCCAAAGCTATGCTTGGATGATTTACTATAAATGACCCATATTGGATGATGACCGGAGGGTCCCCTATTGGGAGAAACACCCATATCTATGGTCTGCGTATTTGCAAATAGATCACATCAAGATATCAATATATAAATTGATGTGTACGAATGTGATTTATTTGCGCATCAGTGCATCAGCGAATAAATATATAAATAAATACATGTAAAGATATTAGTATATCTTGATGTCTGCAAAGCTACATGCATAGACATACGCATCTGTACATGCATAAGTACAAACAAATCAATTTCTAAGTGTATGGATATACAAATATCTAAGCAAAGAGAGAGAGAGAGATTCACCTGGATGTATACATTATTTTACATTCATATCGAGACATATGAATCATGAATGCAAACATCCTGGAGTAGATCGAATGTTCCACACATTCAATGTTCAGATTGACCAAGCTTGGGTCTGATGCAAAAACTGCTATTCTACTCCCAAAGCCCTGTGGGTCAATACCCCTTCCCCCTGCTGAACATCCCGTAAATGATCACACCAAATCCACACAAGCCTTTGTTCGGATGCTCACCTACCAATTCTTGGTTAGCATATGGTGGTTTCTAAAAATAGGGGACCCCCCAAAATCACTCATTATTATTCATTTATAACGGATACATGCCCCATACCTATTTCTATTGTTACACCCATATCGTGGAACTCAAGGATCATTGTTACACAAACCCTCCTCTTTGACCATCATCAACTAATGTACTGTAACCCTCAATGAACCATCTCAAAAACATCCTGCAACCCTCAATTGAATATATAACCCACATCAACCCTCAATCAACTATATAACCCACAATCAACCATCATTAACCATCATATAACCCTCAAATAAGCATATAATCTTCAATTAATTGTATTTTACAATCACAATCATGAGTTTCAACCACTTTTCAGAGGGGCTGTTCCCTTATCTCACCAACCCTTCAGTCTCTGAGTTCCCCCGACTCTGGATGGGCTGCTTTGCGAGCCCCCGGCTGCTTGCGCAGCTTGATATACTCCTGGATGGTGCGGGGGGGAAAGGCGGATGCGGTGATCCAGCATGAGAAAATGGGATATGATCATCATGGCTTTTAGAGGGTCTAATAGGATTTTTATTGGGTTACAAGATGATTTGTAAGGTTTCTTTGGGTTCTACGCGGTCTTTATAGGGTTTGTTTAGGGTTAACAAGGTTTTTGAACAGGTCATAGCCATTGGTAATGGTTAATGACAGGGGATAAGAACCAACAAGAATGGTTAAACAGCAAGCTAATGAAGCAATGTTTGACCATCATCAGCCATTCTTGAACCATTCTTGCTCAGCATCTAAACATCATGAACCATCCATTTACCAACAATAAGCATCAAACAGCCAGACTTAAACGCCCCTTAACCAGCATGAGACGTCTTAAACCCTCCATTGTGAACCAAACCTCAACCATCAACCAGCATCATCATGTAGCCATAATTCAGCCATTGTTGACTCTCATCTATCATCACGGCATCATTGAGTCGTCATTAATAATCGTTTGACCATCATCAACCATCTTTTAAGCATGGAATCATGTCATTGGTCATCATTTATCATCACTTGCAATCCTTAACCATCATTTCAGAATGGAATCCTATCATTTATCATCATCATTCATCACGTGCCCTCCCTTAACCATCATTTCAGAATGGTTTTATATCATTGATCATCATGAATCATCATATGCCATCCTTGAACAAGCAACCATCATTGTCCATCGGCTGGTCATTTCAGTTGACCAGCATGGGTCGATCTGTTGATCACCTGATCCAATGAATCATGATCAACCCGGGGTGGCAACTGAAGTTGATTAGAACCATGATCAACAAGCATCAACCATCATTCAGCCATCATTCAACCATCACTCACCATCATTGGAATATCATTGTCCATAATAAACCAGCATGGGTCGCCATCATGAACCATTCATAAACCATGAGTTTCCCGTTAATTAACCATCAATGAACCCCCTACTCAACCTGAATCAAATATCAGTTCGAAACCACCATAAACCACCATCACATATTCATCACATTCCAAGTATGATGGTTGGTATTGTCGGTTGCTATCCCAAACAATGAAGAATCTGAATCCTTTGAACATCATGAACCATCAACTAACCACCAATGAACCATGATTTAGCCATCAATTACCGGTGGATTAACCATTGATCAACCTGAATCATCAACCTGAATCATCAATTAACTGTTGATTAACCATTAACTAGCCACCAATTAACCATCAACTTCTAACAGTCCCGATGTCCTCCAATCTCGACGTCTGCCATTCAGCTGCCTCTCCTTGGCGTTGCGAACGAACGCGACAAGGGCGGCACAGCCGTGGCGGTCACTGGGAGAACTTGTCGCGTCAACCGGCGACCGCCCTGGGAGGTCCGGTGATGCTTAAATGGAGGCATAAGCTGATGATTAATGACATAGCTAAATAATCATATGGCTATGGGTCAAAACCCCACCATTGACTATTGTTTTCCCTATAGTTTGTTGGCTATTATCCACCATTATTGGTTGGTTATTATTGACCCATAGCCATATGATATCATATGATCATCTAAACATTTATCATATGGTAAATCATTTAAACCAAGCAATGCAATGATTGAACTGGTGACCTGAAGATAATGACTAATCAAATAAAACAAATGGCACCAGGAGTCAAAGGTTGATGCCGTATGCTGGCTAGTGATGGCAATGATGCGATGATTGAATGATCATGGATGGTTCAATCCAGCTGTGAATAATACGGCAAATCAACAGCTATGGCTAAAAGTGCTGGTGGCTTAGCTAAGCTATGGCTAATTGCTGGCTAGTAACTAAAGCTAACTTAGCCACCAGCAATGTTACTAAGCTACAAGCACTAACCACTTATTGCTGGTGGACTGACCAGGTCTTCACAAGTTGGCGATGCAGCTGCACGGTGACATGTGACCGTGACCGAAAAATGGTGTCACAAAGTGATGGTTTTCACAGCTGGTTCAGAACAGGTACAACTACGAGCATCGTTTTTAAGCATCAATCTTAGTAAGCAAATTTTGATGGTCATTGAAAGTGATTGATATCAAATATTTCTAATAATGGCTACTAATCAACAATAAACAGAGAAACCGTTTATACACCTACAATGGGAGATCTATATTAATTATCGACTCAGATAGGTTTACTATGAACATATGAACATACTACTAACCCTTGAGCTCAATGATTCAATTGATTTCGGGTATGCTTCTGCCATGGTCATTGCCTACGGCCATCAATTTGCCAATGTCGTGCAGCTCCACCCATAGAGCAAAGGACCATC
Source organism: Symbiodinium kawagutii (assembly GCA_009767595.1). NCBI lineage: Eukaryota > Dinophyceae > Suessiales > Symbiodiniaceae > Symbiodinium > Symbiodinium kawagutii. The sequence continues at coordinate 94,101 of VSDK01002648.1, read as the reverse complement.
CTCTAAAGCTGTTGGCCATGATAGTTGCTTATCATCACAAGTTTAGCGACAAAAATTGACTGATTGGAGGTTGAACCACCCATATGAAAAATATTGGTCAACCATTTGGGAATGCTAGGGAACATCTAAACAAATGTTTGAAGCCACAAATCAGTTCAGCAGCAATGGAGGTGTACCCTGAACGGTTATCACCTTGGTTTTCATAAATTAATGGTTGCCTTTTGCAATCATGAGTCACCATCACATTGAATGATGTACCCTCCAGATGAACATGTCTGGTGGGATGGCACCAGTAAACTAAAATAAACTAAATTTGATCGTCATGATTCTATGACCAAACCTGGTAGCCCTGAATGATGGTCAATACCAAATCATACCTCAACAATCACGATCAAATCAAACCTACCAATACCTATGAATGATCAACGGAATCATCATACCTATGAACAAATCATACCCCAACAACAATCATCATACTTTACCTATGGTATCCTATGGTCATACCTATGGTCATATCATGTCATATCTATGAACAATCATCATGATCTGCTGACCACCTTACGGCGGCCCCGTGGCCAGGCGACGGTCGCCGTGATTGAACCGTACGTGGCAATCCAGGGCGCAGAGGCTTGGAAACACCTCTGGCAACGAGCAGCATGGAATGGGCGGCGGTGGTGGATTCGTGGTGAATGGTGGTTGAATGATGTTTGGAAGTCATGGCTAATGATGGTTGGATGATGTTTGTAAATGATGGGAAATGACGGTTAACAATGGTTAAACGGTTGTGCACGATTGTTAATTGGTGGTTTGTTGATAATGACGGTGAATGATGCTTGAAACTGATTGATCATGATGGTGAATGATGAGGATTATTGATGGATAATGATGGCGAACGATGCTTGATAATGATTCAAGGTGGTGCTTTCTTGAAGCTTTGTCATGATTAGTGATGGCTAGCAATCGCTCAACATAAAACAACTGACAATGGTTGACAAGGACTCAAAATGGATGATCTTCTCCGTGGCAGTTGGTAGTGGGATAACGTGAAATAATGTACAAAATGCTCTGGTCGAGAATGACTGATGATGCTTTGACTTCTGCAATAATGACAATAAATAGTAGTCAGTGATAAAGAACAATGGATGATGACGGACATCCAAAGTAGCGTACAACAGCCCATTCACTATTTGACAATTGCCCGAAAAGGGTAGAACGTCATGCATCCATCATTCACTAGATCTATGATTATCATCCATCATTCACTGAGTCATACAGACCTTTGTTGTTGTTGTTGCTGTTGGGTATCAACCTGTTGTTGGGTACCAACTACCTGCACTACTACCCAAACGAAGTTCTCAACCTTGATGATCCATGATGATCCAAGCTCATACATCATCATCATTGATTGCTCTTTGGCACTAACCATTGCGCCATGGAAGACATTGCGCCATAAATGAATTCACCAGCATGGACTCTGATCATAGATCAAGCAGGATCTGGCGGGCTAGCGGACATGTCACGGCCCCCTGGTTCCCCTATCATTAACCGTTGCTTTCCCTATAGGTTGTTGGTTATTATCCCCTATTATTCGTTCGTGAATATTGACCCATGGCCAGATCAACCCACATAGGTTGTTTCCCTTATTGTTGTTGGTAAATCCTCCATTAGTTGGTTGATTAACTGCTTGACCCATAGCCATGTAGCAACTGCCGGTGGATCCTTGGCGCTAAGTATTCGTTACAACGCAGCAGGGTCCGTCACTGCGCAAGAATACGATCCAGTTGTGAAGCGAACCCAGCTCACCAGCAGGTGGAACTTGCAGTGATTCGATGAGTGACTGGTGGATCTACCATTGGATCATCATCATCATCATCATCATCATCATCATCATCATCATCATCATCATCATCATCATCATCATTGCCATCATGGTACATGATTAAACCATCATTATAAATCATCATAGACCATTATCGTAAACCATTTCTACTATCAGTACTATATCCAATTATCATAGACCACTCTTTATCATAGGCCATCATGGTGTTTCCATCATGAACAAGTTGCTGGTGTATCGTGGTTTATGGAACTGGTGTACCTGCCATTGTAAACCATTGCATCATCATGAACCATGATAGTGTATTTCCACATGTTCCCGATTCTTGCTGGCTATCACCATCGATTATGTAAAATGATTGGGAACACTGTTGACCTTTGTCATCAGCCAATCTTGGCCATGATGTGCCGCTATTCGCCGTTATCAAACATCCTCCACCCTTGGGCCCTTGGGCGCATGGCGCCATCCCAACCCCGCACCTGAACGCAGAAAGGGCACTTGGATTCATGGCCCCCACACTTCCCGCAATCCTGCGCTGCAAAGGGGGCGAAGTGCAAGGGGCCCCCCAGCTGTAGACAGCCAAGTGGGGGAATATGACTAGGCCAGCTATGGCAGATATGATCAGCTGATTCAGGGGGTGGTTCTACAAATAGGGGACCCAAAAAATGGCTGGCTTACGCTTACTACTAGAAATGGCTTATAGAAGGATGATTTGGGGGGTCCCTGATTTTGAGAAACTACCAAATGGTTTATGAACATTTATGAACGAACATAGGACTCTTGGAGTGTACCGGGCATCACCTTGTGCGCAATAGCGATGATCTGACATGGCAACAATTGGTTCCTCTGAGGTTCCTCGACTAGCTGATCATGCGATACGTGTTTGCGTATTCATCGATGTATTTGTGAGAAGTACACGTGCACAGATCATATACGTACATGACATTACATTACAATATGTTAAATTACACAAAGTCACACGACATTCCATTCCATGTAGTTTCGTTCCATTACATAATGTGTCGGACATGCCAACGTGCATACGAATATACATACATTCATTATCGGATGAGGTAGTTGAAAGTGTCTACTGGTACATACAGCATCAATGGCTCGTCTTGAATGAGAACATGCACAAAACACAAAGAAAATGTAATCCCTGCTTCCTATTACTAAACCCCTGCCCTCCCCAAATACTAAGCACCCCACGGGGTTTTTTGTATTAGGGGGGGATTTGATATTAGAGGACCCTAATACTAAATCTGGGACCCTAATAATAAAAACCATTTAGAGCGTTGAATATTTGCCTTTTTAAATTCTTTATTAAAACCTATTCAAAAATTGCAAAAACCAATTGCACGAAGGGGACCCTAATATTAAATTTAGGACCCTAATAATAAAAACCATTTGAGTGTTGAATATTTGCCTTTTTAAATTCGCTGTTAAAACCTATTCAAAAATTGCAAAAACCAATTGCACGAAGGGGACCCTAATATTAAATTTAGGACCCTAATAATAAAAACCATTTGAGTGTTGAATATTTGCCTTTTTAAATTCGCTGTTAAAACCTATTCAAAAATTGCAAAAACCAATTGCACGAAGGGGACCCTAATATTAAATTTAGGACCCTAATAATAAAAACAATTTGAGCGTTGAATATTGGCCTTTTTAAATTCTTTATTAAAACCTATTCAAAAATTGCAAAAACCAACTGCACGAAGGGGATCCTAATATTATATAAATTTAGGACCCTAATAATAAAAACCATTTGAGCGTTGTATTTTTGCCTTTTTAAATTCTTTATTAAAACCTATTCAAAAATTGCAAAAAACAACTGCACGAAGGGGACCCTAATATTAAATTAGCACCCTAATAATAAAAACCATTTGAGCGTTGAATATTTGCTTTTTTAAATTCATGTTTAAAACCTATTCAAAAATTGCAAAAACCAACTGCACGAAGAGGACCCTAATATTAAACCCCCCTAGGCCAAGGGGTTTTTAATAATAGGGGGTAAAAACGTTGCTTGGGGCATGTTGTTCCTTTTAAGTTTTCAATTGCCACAATTAAAAATACAATTGACCAAAACCACAAAAATCCAGAAGTGGACCCCCAAGGGTTTTTTTTATAATTGGGGAGGGTTTAGTAATAGGAAGAAGGGATTATCAATGATGAGAACATGTTAGTAAATATTCATACGAGTAGCCGCTGGGTGCATAGTTGCCCTATCCCAAAAAATACGCTCGCCAATTAGAAGCCATCATCCACAGGTGTGGCTTGAAAACACCAACCAGCGAGTTTTGGTTGGAGCAAGGGAGCAACTCTTATAATTAGAATCTTCTAGGCAAATGGGAGCCCATGGGGCCCAACATGGTGATAAACAAAGAAAGTTTGTTTGGGTTTCTCACCATCGTTTCGAAACGATTCCTATGTACAAAAGAATGAAAACTGAAGCTGTTGAGGATTGGCACTGGGGGTGGATCCATATTAATGGCTGGTGGTCTACCATCAAATGCAGAGGGTTTATCAATACCTCCCATTCAAGACTCATTGCTATTGAATGCCATTGATGTATTTCTGAGATCTTCCAATTTTCGGCTCAAAATTCGGATCGTGCAACAAGTTCGAAGCCTGATGATCCTGACGAAATTCCCTAGTGCACCTCAAATACCTTTCGAAAGGTGAGCCGAAACTGGTCTTGATTCTTTGGGCTCACCTTCTCAGTGAGGATTCTAGTCATCACTTCATTCTTACTATCCATTCTTAGCCATCATTCATCCACTAAGCATTGTAAACCTTGGCCATTCACGTTGACGACTGTCAGGTGAAACTTTCCGTGCCTCAACATTAATCCAACGAACTTGGTGCAGGTGTCCACTCTTTTAAAGTGTAGAAATGATGGGTTGATGAATCAACCAGTGGATAATAATTCATCATGGTTCTTTTCAACAAATTACTACTGGCTAATAGTTCATGAATGATACAATTCATGATCATTGTTACAGAATATTATTTTTTTCTGGGGATGGATTGTAATTCACCACCAAGCATTGATGATCATTCTTCACCATTGATAAACCACTAAACTCAACGTTTGATCAATGGTTCAAATCTGGGTCACAATTCATCACCGTTGCATAAAAATAACCTCGTGGCGATATGTGAAAGTAGGTCTGGTGGTTGAACCACAATGAAAAATATGCGCACGTCAACCAACCATTTGCTAATACAAAACTAGGAGCATCAAAAATGTGTCAATCAAACCACCAACTAGTAGTTGTTCAACCAACATTAATGTTGGTTCTTACCCCCTAATACACCAATGTTGAACAATTACCCTGCTAACCACCAGCTGTGAAATAACAACCATTATCAACATATTATTAACCAATAGTGGTTTATCCCCTAAAACATTATTAACCAATCATTCACCAATGGTTGTAAACCCAGAGGCAAGGGCCCACCAAGCTGTTCCTCTCCGCTGCCAAGCTTCCTGGCAAACTCCGTAGTAGTCCACCAGGCCCGGCTTCTCACGGCCACAAAGCTGGCAGAGGCACCCGGCCTTGCCTTTGCACGAGGGACATCCCCGGACCGTCAGGAGGAAGACCTGACCTAAGGCGGCAGGTGGTGAGTTTTAGCTGGGGTTGATGTGGAGAATCCATGAGTTTCATATGGCTATGGGTCAATATTGACCAACCAATAATGGTTGAAAATGACCAACAAACATAAGGGAAACAATGGTTAATGACCCACAGCCATATGGGAATAATGATCTGAAATGATCTGAATCTGAAAGGATTGAATTGGACAACTAGACCATACGATAATAGGCTTCTATTTACACAGATGTGTATGGCTGTATATCTATGTTTGATTGCATGCAGGAGCCCCTGGGAACCAGGAAGCTAAGAATCTGTTGGGTACAGTTGCCACCAAACATCTCGACTGGACAGAAAGTGCACGGGGAGCAGGGTCATTTTGGCACACAGGATAAGAGTCATTTTGGCACACATCCGATAAGGGTCATTTTAGAACACACCAGCACTTCTGCGCAGCACATTCAAAAACTTGCCACCCACGATCATTTCTGCATGCATCGTGATTCTTCCATGAATATAGATCCGTGCGGGTGGGAGGTTTCAAGGGTTTTTCTTTCTGAAACAAATGCGATGTGATCCCCTGATCAAAAATTGCCACCCCCATTGAACATTGCATGCGTCGCGTCTTATCCATGACTATAGATCCGTCCGGGTGGGATGGGGGAATTTGAAGGTTCTTTCCTCTGAAACAGATTTGATGTTTTCCATGATCAAAAATTGCCGCCCCCATGGAACATTGCACGCATGGTCATTTATCCATGAGTGTAGATCCGTTCCGGTGAAAGCTTTTTCACGGCTTTTTCCTTCTGAAGCAGATGCAATATATTATCCTATGATCAAAACTTGCCACCCCCATGGAACATTGCATGCATCGCGACTTATCCATGACTATAGATCCGTCCGGGTGGGACCCGGGTGGGAGATTTTGAGGTTTCTTTCTTCTGAAGCAAATTTGGTGTTTCCATGATCGAAAATTGCCACCCCCATGGAACATTGCATGCATCGTGATTTCTCCACGAATATAGATCCGTGCGGGTGGGAGCGTTCAAGGGCTCTTCCTTTCTGAAACAAATGTGATGTGATCCCCTCATCAAAAATGGCCACCCCCATTGAACACTGCATGCATCGCGATTCTTCCATGACTATAGATCCGTCCGGGTGGGATGGGGGATTTGGAGATTGCTTCCCTTGGAAAAAAGTTTGACGTTTTCCATGATCAAAAATTGCCGCCCCCATGGAACATTGCATGCATCGTGATTCTTCCATGATTATAAATCCGTCCGGGTGGGATGGGGGATTTGGAGATTGCTTCCCTTGGAAAAAAGTTTGACGTTTTCCATGATCAAAAATTGCCGCCCCCATGGAACATTGCATGCATCGTGATTCTTCCATGATTATAAATCCGTCCGGGTGGGATGGGGGATTTGGAGATTGCTTCCCTTGGAAAAAAGTTTGACGTTTTCCATGATCAAAAATTGCCGCCCCCATGGAACATTGCATGCATCGTGATTCTTCCATGATTATAAATCCGTCCGGGTGGGATGGGGGATTTGGAGATTGCTTCCCTTGGAAAAAAGTTTGACGTTTTCCATGATCAAAAATTGCCGCCCCCATGGAACATTGCATGCATCGTGATTCTTCCATGATTATAAATCCGTCCGGGTGGGATGGGGGATTTGGAGATTGCTTCCCTTGGAAAAAAGTTTGACGTTTTCCATGATCAAAAATTGCCACCCCCATGGAACATTGCATGCATCGCGATTTTTCCATGAATATAGCTCCGTCCGGGTGAAATTGTTGAAGGTTCTGCCGTCTGAAAATGAAACCAAGAAACCAAAAAAACCGGAAACCCGGAGACCAAGAAACCAGGAAACCGAGAAGCCGTGAAACCAAGAAGCCAGGAAACCAAGAACCAGGAAACCAGGAAACCAAGAAACCAAGCAACCAAGAAACCAAGGTACCTAGAAACCGAGAAACCAAGAAACCGAGAAATTGAGAAACCGAGAGACCGAGAAACCAAGAAACCGAGAAACCACGAAACCGAGAAACCGAGAAACCGAGAGACCGAGAAACCGGGAAACCGGGAAACCGAGAAACCACGAAACCGAGAAACCGAGAAACCGAGAGACCGAGAAACCGGGAAACCGGGAAACCGAGAAACCACGAAACCGAGAAACCGAGAAACCGAGAGACCGAGAAACCGGGAAACCGGGAAACCGAGAAACCACGAAACCGAGAAACCGAGAAACCGAGAGACCGAGAAACCGGGAAACCGGGAAACCGAGAAACCACGAAACCGAGAAACCGAGAAACCGAGAGACCGAGAAACCGGGAAACCGGGAAACCGAGAAACCACGAAACCGAGAAACCGAGAAACCGAGAGACCGAGAAACCGGGAAACCGGGAAACCGAGAAACCACGAAACCGAGAAACCGAGAAACCGAGAACACAAAGAAAAACACAGGAGAGCGGGCAACGCGTTCAAGCGCGACCCTTATCTGGACCACCAGGAAAGTGAATAAAATATACGAAAACACCCCAAGAAACGAAGAGAAAGCTAGGAAACGCGTTCCAAAACGACCCTTATCCGCGCGTGCCAAAACGACCCTTATCACGCGTGCCAAAACGACCCCCTTTCCAAGTGCACGGCAGAGCCGGAGCAGCAGAATCGGTGGGGAAACAATTCGACAATTAAACAGAGCTGAGTACCTGCACAGATTGGAACCAACCCAGATTCGGACAATTCAATTGGCATTCTACTTAGCATCCCATCTGACATCTTCTCTGGCATTCTATCTTGCATTCTATGTGGCATTCCATCTGACACTTGACCTGGTAACGGTTCTGACATCAAGCGTTCTTTCTGGCATTCTACTTGGCTCAGCATAAGGTGAGCGAGCACTGACGACCTTCGACCCTGTGAGTGCTGAATTGCGCAGGGAGGTGGCGAAGCAAGGAGATGATCACCGTATGAAACCCAAAGACCCTCACCTGGCTGCTTAGATCTGCACCCCCATTGCTTGTAAGTGGCTACATTCGCTATGGTTTCTAGGGGTTACTTCAGCTACCTTCCTTGGACTCACCAAGGTGAACCCCGCATGTCCAAGTGGAGAGACTTGGAGATGCCCAAGCCACAGTCCTAGGACGCCCTGCCATCTTGGATCACATCTCCCACCACGTCCTGAGCACGGTGGCACAAGCAACGACACACAACGAAGAATGCATAAAAACAGAAATATTTCATATTATAAACCTATATTTTTTCAAAAATACTATTTTTTTCAAAGAACTTGGAGAAGCCAGAAACCCCATTCCTACTCATCATCAGCCATTATCAACCGATGACCCTACGACCACTCTTTTGAAAATAGAGCCGTGACAAAAAGCAAACATCGTTTTTGGTTTGGAGTCCCCCGCACGTCGTTCTGCGGCTAACTATCCGCCTCGCAGCCTTCTCAACACCGAAGACTACTTTCAGTGATTGTAAATGCGGTTGCTCATTTGGTTGCCCATTGAAGACAGAACCCGAGCAACAGGTTCATCCCATTAGTTTCTTCCCGGTTTCTTTCTGTATGGCTAGGCTATGCAGGACTTCCTGCACTCCACTATGAAGGGTTCGACCCACTAGATTTCCAAAGACACATCATCCATATCCCGCCAAGCTTCGCTATCATTCAGCACCTGCGCGCATGTGCGTTTGAATGCCTGTGACACTGTCACCGTGAGAACCACCTGCCAACCATAGCACAATAAACCGCATTCAAAAAAGCAAGACTCCATGGGGCATCAACCAATGCTGGTTGTTTCCAGACCATCTGTGTGGTCTCAATCCTTCTGTACCCTAGGGCTGTGGGCCATGAACATACAACGGTAAAAATGGGAGGAGATCGAGGCATTCAGAAACGAACCCTTTTTGATAAGAGGTCACCAGCAAGAAGACATGAAAAAATCAGATCTGACCCATATACCGGTTTTCAACAGCTATGTTTACCACTAAACTGGCTTTAATCGGCTATGCTTATCATTAAAATAGTTATCAGTTATCGATCAGCTTTACAGAGCTAACTTTCAGAGACAAATCAATTTGTTTGTTGATTCATGGAATCCCAGGACCAACCAGCCAAGCGGCTCGGGGTTGATCGTGGAAGTTGGTTGATGATTACACGGTTCAACCCAAGGAGTGTTGGATGGGTGGCTACCCATTGACCGTTTAATCAACCTTGAACCAACATAACCAACTATTCCAGGGCCCATTGCTTAAAATACCTCTATTAACCAATGATTTACACGAGTAAAATGGCTCTATCAACTACTAACCACTAGTATCATTCTAACTGCTAAAATGGCTACAATGCTTCTATTAACCAATGATTTACACTGTTAGTAGTTGGCTGCTAGTTGGTGTCAATGTTATTCACGGCTCTTAACACCAAGTAACCAACTATGGCTCTACGGTGCCAAGCGCGGAATGGACGTCCATTGACTGGGCGACCGGACACTGCCATAATGTATGACCATATGATGGTTTCTCCAAATAAGCTTAGGGCTCATATAAGCGTTACATAGCTCAGGGCCATCATATGTCATGATTTACCAATCAACTCACCCCCAAGCAGGTTATATGATGGTTATTATATGATGGTAATAGTAATAATCACCATATCATGTAACTACAGCTTAGGGCCATCATATCACCGTATCAGGTAATGATAAAGTTATATAATCAGACTTACCGCTATGCAATAACCATATCATGTATGATTTATACAACTATAGCTTAGGGCCTATTCAAATGGTTACAGATGACTTTATACGCATGCAGTATCACATGGTGGTTTCTCAAAATAAGGGACCCCCAGTCATCACCTGTGGACCATTTACAGTAATAGACCAACAATTTTTGTTGGGCCCCGTATTATTTCAAGAAGCCCCCTCCATAAGATCATCTAAGCAGAAAGAATTCGATATTTCACGGGCAGTGCTCTGTAGATTCAAACCAGGATAGCTGTGATTCATTAACCCTGGTGAAGAAAGTCGATATATATATATATATAAATGTTGGTGATTCTTGGTTGATGTTGGCGATTTGTATGTATTCATTCTTGGTTGATGTTGGTGATTGTTGGCTGTTCATCTCTGCTACAAGAATCATTAGATAGGATAACGATCAACCTCAGGCTACCCAAATCATAGGCTGACAGCTCCGTGCACAACCAATTGGGACTGGCCTACTTGAGGCCCCCAACCGTTATGGGTCATCCCCGATGAGGATTCGAAATCGGATGCTTCCAATGTTCCAACGTTCAAACCGCCAAGAGTTCTATGTGTAGAGAATCGATGATCGATGGATTTTTTGGTTTGCTACAGCAATTCAATCCACTGTAGAAACACTAGTCGAAACATCTAAGGGTCAGCGGGCACGACTTGAAAGGGTCGAGCAATCCACAGCTCCCAGATTTTTTTTTTTTTCGAGTGAAGTTTTCCTGAAGCTCCGGTGTTCACTGGGATTCCCAATGACCCTGAGGCAGGGAGCACAGAGCCCACTCAGCCCGGTGGACGCTGCCCCCGGAATTAAGCAAAGGCCAGCGCTGTGCCCAAACACCTGTCCCTCTTTTGAGGAACCAGGGGCTCTACTAGCCTCATCACGGGCCCGGGTCCAAACAATGACAACACATGCAGAAACGAAACACTAATTAGTGAAAATGATAACTGTTCAACCAATCACTATAGTCACGGATGCGTTCATTGCAAGTGCTCATAATGTCCAATGATTGTGACATCAACACAATGGTCAATGCTTCACTGATGTGAAGCTCTCCTGGGGATAGGATTACTTTGCCGATCCCTGGATGCCTATGAACAAAAATCGAGCATTCAGGCACTTGAACCAGTCCTTTAGGGGATTTGCGGATCGGGACACAGACTCGTACATGATAAAGCCGATGCAAGAGGGGTGAGGCCAAGGGATGATGGGATGAGAGGTCATAACGTTCACTCGCGCTTGAAGACATAGGTTGCTTGGTGGATGATCCGCCAATTCAGAGCTCACTTGCATGATAAGAGGCCGGGGTAGCAAGAATAGTTGATTTAATGACTGTTTGAATGGTTGTTGGCATCGCAAAAAAAGGTTGGTTTATTTCTACAAATGAGTAATATTGGATGATTTGGGGGTACCCCTATCTTAAGAAACCACCATATAAATTCATGATGAGTCAGATCCACCAGTTCTTGAACCAGTTTTTGCATGGTGATTCACCATCAAATAAAGGGCCTTGGACCTAAAGCTTGATCTACCAGGATCAACTGTTTCCACTACTAAACCATGACTACCATGGACTTAACTATGACTACTGTTTGGTTAGGGCACCCCTGGTAGCTCCTTGGCTGCCCCTTTATAGGGCCACATGGATACCCCTGGCTCCTTCGCTCCCTCCCAACCACAAGCCAAATGAACAAGCTACCGCAAGTTCAGAAGGACCAATGACAAACCACTGGAGTCACTAGCAATGATTAGCTGATGAGCTGCTAAGATCTGGTTATAACCACTGATAACCACTATAGAATCTAGCGAACCAAATTTTCGAGTCTGTGGTTATTCGTTTGCGGTGGCTTTGTGGCACGACCCCTTTTATCAGCGTCACTAGTTAACCACTCTTGACCAACTGGTTGGTTGACGACGTGAACCCTGAATAGCCCAATAGATCGATGGTTCATGTTGACCCGGGATCTTGTTGACCTTGTGGGGTTATTAATTGATTCATCCCGATCATAGCTAGTGAACCACTCATTCTTGTTTAGCCACAGCCACTAACCGAGAAACCAATCAGTTCACCATTCCTGCGAAACATCCAGCTTTTGTTACGAAGATTTCCGCTGCTCCAATGCTACAGGGGACCTGGGTCCGCAAGCAGAAAGCAGTTCTTTAGAAGCGAGGATCATGTTCCAGGAGCAGGCCAGCGTAGGAAGAATGATCCCCAATCATTAATGCAAACCTTGGATTAACCAACCCCTAGTTGATGCAAAGGTTTACAATTGTTAACTATTGATCAACGTTGACTTTAATACTATTAGAGTCAATCCTATACTTGACTTTGGTTTCAAACTGGCACCCCTCTTCTACCATCACTCACCATTCCAGTGTTGAGGAAATAGTCGACAGCTTCATCTGGACATTCTGGTAGCTCGTATGTTCTCCATGAATTTCTCACACACAAGCGCAAGCTATACATGTTGCTCTTGCCTGTGGTTCATTGGGGGTAATGGCGCACCAATCTTGATCGGATAACCACCTCAATAGCAGGGAGCAATTGACCATGAATGGTTTGATGTTCAGACTGGGTCTATCATCATTAAATCCTTAAGCATAATTGGTTCACTCCGACATCATTAACCAGCAATCATGGCGTTTTGACCCTCAATGGTTTGATGATAACCAGAATTTCCACACCGTTGGTCATTCGCCTTCATTAACCAGCAATCATGATGAACCAGATGGTTTGGCTGACCGCTTAATGGCCATGATTAACAATTGCACTGACAATTCTTCGGGTTGGCCTGTCCCAGGAGAGCAATCTCGGACTTGAACTGCTCTGTGAAACATCGGAAAAGATGATGGTTTCACGTGAATTCTGTCAAGCAAAGGACTTGGAATATCGGAAACGTCACGATTTGAAATGACTAGATGGCTCGATCGGCTCGGCCAAATCCTGAGAAGCCTGTTCGTCCTCTCCGTGATTTGACCCGAGCATAGGGCGCAGTTTAATAAAAAGTCCAACATGGCCGCCCTGTGCTCCTCAAAGCCTGGGCCTTGCGCAGTTTCCAATTCCGTTTTCAATGGTGGTCAGGTTGGTGGTAACCGTTGTAACCCCTCTGAACATATGCTGTCAACCAGCCAATAGTAGGTACAGCAACCAACCGGTCGTTGATAGAGATTTAGAACTGTCGATCAGTAGGTACTCTCTATGTTTCGGAGGCAAAATGTGCTTAACAACAGTTTAGGTTGTGCTTGTGGATAATGATCGTATCATGTATGACGTTTATGCAGAACAAAATGATTGGTAAATAAGAAACCTGAAACTGACCATGCCCGAACAACAACCCAGAAGTCCAACACCCGAAGTCCAGCCGTCAGGGGACGAAGGTTCGGATGGTTGGTGAAGATTCCAAACCGGACTCGTTTTTGGAATCTTCAGCAGCCCATATGGTAGTTTCTCAATAAAAAGGACCCAAAGTTATGTTTGGTTTATTGGTTTATTGGTTTATGTGTTTGTTGCCTACTATATAAGTAAATATACCTATACATATACATGTATTTAAAAAATAAAAATATGTACGATGTAAAAATAAATATATAGATAGATAGATAGATAGATAGATAGATAGATAGATAGATAGATAGATATGTAGATAGATAGGTAGATAGATAGATAGGTAGATAGATAGCTAGGTAGGTAGGTAGATAGATAGATAGGTAGGTAGATAGATAGGTAGGTAGATAGATAGATAGGTAGATAGATAGATAGGTAGATAGATAGATAGGTAGGTAGATAGATAGGTAGATAGATAGATAGATAGTTAATAGAGGATGATAACTGGGGGTACTCCCATGGCTAAACCACTTCATCAGGCTGACTGACAGGTCGACCGGGAGATGACCGATGACCTCAAGAGGCACCATGAGGTCGTTGCCGGTGGAGCTGGGTGATTCTCGCATGAACTGTTCATAGTGGATTTAGAATCCACTAATAGCTGGTTGATTAGCTGGTTGATTAGCTGGTTAGTAGTATAGTTTACCTAGTGACCATTGGTAGATATTGGTAGACTATTCTCAATCCATTAGTGGTTTCCATTGGATGGTTACCATTAATCATTACCAATTGGTAACCATTGCTACTCAACAATGGTTACCAATGGATGGTATTTGTTGAGAATGGTTGCAATCACGATTCACCCTCCATTGGTAACCATTCTCAACCAGCATTGATAAGCCATATATAAGGTTGACATGAAATGCATACCATCAGCAAAAACAAAAACAACACTATCATATCAACCACATCTGCACCAGATTTGATATACCATTTGCCCCCCAGTTCGCCATAGTTTTGCGAGGCTATAAGATGGTATACTACGTTCTCAACGAATAACCCTTAGGGCGAACTGCGGGGCCTATGGGAACCATGTATCGATTACCCATGCAATACGTACCATCACAGCTGACGGTGTTGGTAACTGCTTGGAGGGCGGGACGGCGTGGACGACTTGAAGTTCACGACATGTAGAGAACTGCGCTACAAAAACTTCCTACAGTCCTACAACCAAATAGACATGCAAAGATGTGATGTTGATTTACACGTAAAGTGTGCGTAAATAGCATTGTAAATATACTATATACATTCGTCACTATTGAAAATTATTGTCCAATGATAGCACGGAAACCGATCCCCGAAGCACGTACCGTGCGACGCACATGCAGCTGCCTTTCTCCGGGCAAAAACTCACTGCACTTATTGCACAATTGGTCTCTGCATTGCCCCCAGCAACAATTAAGCATCATTCATCATCATCATCAAAACTTTTAAGTTGAAGATCATCAACCATCATTCACTGTCATTTGGTGATAATCATCATTCACAGTCACCATCATTAAGCATAGCATCATTTTTCACAATGACCATTGACCATTCACTATGATTACCCAGCATGAATCATGAAATCATGATCGAGATGCTGTAGCCCTATGCTTCCAGTTCCCATGAATAACCAGCTGGTTTCGACCAGCTTGTTGTAACTGGGGCTGATTGCCTACTATTGGCTGGTATCTGGTTGCACATAAGTCCAAGCTGCCACAGTTCACCGTTCACCAGAGCTGGGGACCCCTACCATTGGACTACCAGAGATGTAGAAATGGATCACCATGTTTTATAGGGAAACCCGGAAGGTAAACCAGCAAACCCTTTCCCCCCGAACAATAAGTTCCTCTTAAGCATTAAATATGGTTGTTCTTTTCGAACAAAAAAGATGTGAATAAGTAAATTTCAATGGCAACAATTTAATTCTAGTATTGGTGGGTCATGTTTTCCACGAATGTCTGAGTATCAATTTTCAATTCTGGTACTTTGATTTTAGCATCGGCTGAGCATTGTTTTCGATCCCACAAATTTCGGACAATGAATTTCAATGGCAGCAGTCCAATCTTGGCATTGGTTGCTCCATGGAAGGCCAATTCCTTTGTGAGGTTCACTCTACATGTGTTTCTATGTATTTTCCTTTTTTGTTTCTGGATTTCATTCTGCTCCAGGGATGGTATGAAACACAGGTCTGAAACGAGTCTTCACCCTCTTCCGCCCTCCTCCCGTTGACCAAGGTAGTAAGCAAGAAGCTTCCTGTTGACCAATCTAGAAGAGAAAAAGGCTCATAGAAGGAGTTTTCAATTCGGCGCAATTGCAACCGCAATTGAACGTGCCGAAATGTGGTTGTAAATTGCGCCGAATTGAAAATACCTCGTATTCTCCCATGTGTGTGTGCATGAAAGCCCCAAAGAGCCCCCTGATATTAAAATCCTCCCTTTTCTAGTATTTGGGGGGGAAGCGGCGGGTTTGATAGTAGGGTGTCAGGATTACTGTATAAATGGTGGATTTTCCGTTGCCACTTTCCATAGGATAATTACATTTTTCCATGGGTACAAGTCACACTGCTGTTGTCCGCAGGCAGCAACCAAACAGTCACAACCATTCAATGGTGCATCCATAATTCCCCAAGTAACAAATATGACACACGGAACGAAAACGTATATAGATAATACATACAATATGTATAGATATGTGCAAAACATATATAATTATGTACAAAGAAGATCAAAAAGTAATAATTATATGATTTTATACTATACATATGTGTGAAGTACATATACTTGTAGATAAATACAGCAGCACTTTTACGAAAATAGATAAGTGCACTAAGTGCACATACATATGTGCACGCAAATGTACATGACAATGATATGGCTATGGGTCAAAACCCCGTACACCTGGTTCCCCATCATTAACCATTGTTTTCCCTATTTTTGTTGGTGGAAATCCCCCATCATTGGTTGATCAATATTGACCCATAGCCATATACATGCGATTATCAATCTATGGTATACCGCCCTCTAACCTCCGTGGGTTTTCCCACAACTGCTCAGCACTGGATGGAGTCAAAGGGCAATCCCCCGCTGGACATATCTCAACATTGGGTGGTTTCTCAAAATAGGGCTAAGCGGCTAACCCAAAATAGTCTAGTTGTTAACCACTTATAGTAATAAGCCAACTATTTAAGTAAATTGAAATATACATTTTCACGGTGCCTTTCTGAATGATCCTTGGTCACGACTTCAGTCGTCTCACACTTCCGCTTTGCTCGCAGCGTTCGGAACGTTCGCTGGCGTCCCATCTGCCTTCGTCTTCGGCTTCCTTAAGGAGCAGAAAAGACAACAGGCACAGCAGCCTACGATCATCACAAACGTTCCGATCGCCTCGGCTGGGCAGCTTCGAAGGGAACGCGGGGACCGATGATGATTTGAAAAGTGTAGCACCAGCGGTGAATAACCAATCATTGTGGTGCCTTGAAACAGGGAAAAAGGGAAAATAGGATGATTGGGGGGTACCCGTATTTTAACAAACAGCCAATACGAATCAACAATGATGATGTATAATGATTCATGGTGGAATAACTAGGGTTAATAGTACTGGCTGCCGTCTGCTGGTTAGCACCGCAAAAAGGGTAGCTACGTTCACCATGCTAACCAGTGACTAGGTGGGCTGATAGTCCAAGCAGTTGCTATCAAATGACAAGTGCTTAGCGACTAGTTTTTGACAATTATTCAGCAAGGATCAACAACCAACTTTAAGCTGAAGATCAACAACCAACTTATACTGTAGTTGGTAATAGCTAAAGTTGGATCAACAATAATAACTACTGTTTTGAACCAACTTCAGCTATCACCAACTACCGTATAATCATAGACTATGCTTGATGATTTGGATGAAAGTTGTAGCCAACCATAACTAGCATAACCAACAGGAGCCTTCATTAATTGTGCTTGATGATGCGATTGCTACATGTGCCCGGACACCAACCAATCGACTATTGATGGTTGACGCTATGGTTCAAACGCGCTAGTGGTTAAAACAAGAATGTTACTGATGGTCTGATGATATTATTAATGCTGACTAGTGACTAGTGATGGTTAAGGGCAAGGGTAATAATTAATTACCATGTAGTAATGACAATCAGCAACAACAACCAATCCACAAACAAAGAAACAAGCAACATGGGGTTGTACATAGCCAAGGTGTACACAAAAGGAAACGATGTGATTTCTCTACTGGAAAAGGTCCTATTTTCTAGGGCTGGGTGCCCGCCATGGCTATGACTATAGGGGTTTGTCCAAAATGGTGTACCCCGAGGTCACTGGTGGTTTCCCCAGTGATAATGTTTATAAGCTTGGATGGTTAAGAGGTACCACCATGGCTATGGACATACCCACAACTTTTTATCCCCTATGATCAAGCATTATCAATTGTGATAACCCCTGCAAAACCCTAAAGAACCCTTTAAACCTTATACAACCCTATAATTATGATCCACAAGAATGTCGATGCCTTACAGGAATCAATCAGCTGGCTGTGGTTCCTTTCAACGAATTCAACAGCTAGCGTGCTGTTTGAAACCGGTCAATCGTAGGCTTTCACCAGAAACCAGGCGAGCTGGATACCAACCAACATGTGCACCAACCGTTCTTTGAATGATACGGGATCATTATTTTTTCAACCATGCTTGTTGACGGTTGACAAAATAATCTCAATAGAATGACTCTTATCAAGAATTGCAGAATCATCAGCAACGGTTCTGAATGTCAACAATCATAAATTGTAGCACCATTATTGACATCATATGGTTGTGGGTCAAGGGCCCTTTTACCATTGGCTGTTCACATCCGAAAGCCACAACCAAATTCATCAAGGAATCGAGATGGGTTCACTACTACTCAATTTTGGCTACAACGCTCAGTATGATCCGTATGGTGGTTTCTTAAAATGTTGGACCCAAAAAATGGTTGGTTTGATACTAGAAACGGTCGATACTGGATGGTTTACGGTGTCCCCCCTTTTGAGAAACACCCATATGGTTCATTGATCAAGAATAATAGATCCACATGAATAAACCACGAACCATAAATGGCTGGGGATTTTCCCTATTCTTGTTGGTCATTATTCCTGATGGTTTGTATTGATCCACAGCCACTTACCACCAAATATTGAGGAGGTTAATTATGGAAATTCCCGGATCTCCCCATGGTAAATATAAAATGTTGTTGGAGATTAGTTGGATGTGCAGCTCGGGTAATAAATGGGATATAACTAATATATACATAACCACAGTAAACGACCCTTTAAGGCCGAAAAACACCAGCGTAAATGACCCTAGTATATAACCACAGTAGATGTGATATAACTACTGTATATACAACTGATACATCCATTGTAAATATCCATAGCTTAGAACCTCTATAAGCATGGTCAGTTGCCAGTCATCGGCCATGGGGATGGGTGAAAATCTGCATCAACCAGCTAAGGTGCTGGCCGTGCCCAACAGCTTCCAGCGATTGCATCATCCGTAGACTAATCCAACTGGTAATCTAATTCTGGTTCTCTAGTAGCCAGTTAGGTTCTCAGTCTAACCATGATCATAGATCCACGATACTCTCTGGTAGTCTAATTCCGGGTTTTTGACAACCAGTTAGGTTATCAATCTAACCAGTAGGTGATCCAGTTGGGCATCAACCATTCTTTCGAAAAAAAAAGACTGTTCGTATTCAGCTGGTTCAGCTACTGCCGACTTTTTTTCGACGCTTCCAGTAATGCAATTGAATCATGAGTATCCGTTGTTAGCCAACAACTTGTGAATAACAGATTCATGGATTTATAGACTCCTCACAGCCAGAGGATTGTCACACTTCAAAACCTGAGAAACAACTGAATCCATCGGGGCAGCGATCACAATCCACGACTTGTGGAACCCCCCAGGAGAAGGCTACAGCCACACCAGCCCGGTATAACCCCAGCGCCACGTCCGGCCGATCCAACCAGCCGCCGGAGGGACCAGTTATGGTATAACTATCTGGTTGGTGGTTGAAGCACCCTGTCATTTTTATTGACTATAGCATGATTTATTAACCAGCTAAGGTATTGATATGGAACTATAACTATGGCATGCATTGTGTGTTACTCTAGAAACTATTGGTGGCTGAACCACCCCGTCATGAAAAGTATGCGCAACCATTTGTTAGTGCATTTGGGAGAATGACAAATGTGAATAAAACAACCATCTAGCTGTGGTTGAATGGCTACCAACTTAGAACAAGGCAGCACTACCTTGTAGCAGCGGCAAAGGTATTCTAAGGTATGATGCTCAGGCGGGCCCCAATACCACCAGCTATAGCTTTTTGATTA
Source organism: Symbiodinium kawagutii (assembly GCA_009767595.1). Classification (NCBI taxonomy): domain Eukaryota; class Dinophyceae; order Suessiales; family Symbiodiniaceae; genus Symbiodinium; species Symbiodinium kawagutii. The sequence continues at coordinate 74,170 of VSDK01002648.1, read as the reverse complement.
TCACTTTGCTGGGGTGGGCTAACTGCCAGTGATGAGGGGTTATCTAACCCAACTTCTCATTGCCAGGGGTCCACCTTGTCTGTTTGGTGATTTCAACTCCTCTGAAAATTATGGTCAATCAATTCTGGGGGAAAATAAGAAAGTGTTGATTAAACCACCAAGTAGTTGTTTAACCACTATTGTTTGTTGGTTAGTATCAATTTTCGCCAAATATTGGAAAAATGACTAAACCCACCAACCATATCCAACCATTTGTACCGCTTAATTCTGAAGATTCAGCCGAAAATCCAGTCTCTGCAAACATGGCGAACTCATCGCTTCGATCATCTCTCTGCTCCACCCACATTAACAACAACAATTATCAGTACTCAGAAGTGCAAATTATGGCAATTGTTATCAAAAAGTATCAATAATATCCGTTTCTATATAGCAAAATAGAACAATTCATTCATCAGTAGCAAAACACATGCATCATTATCAGCAAGAAACCTCAACCGTGAAACCTCAACGGTGATTGTAATCGCTTATACAGCAATAATTATCACGATTGACAGTAAATACGATTGCTAATAGCTGGTTGATGGTTTCAAGCCCTTTGAAAAATATTAGTCAACCAACCGTTTGTTAATCATTACTAGGGAAAAACATGTCAATGAAACCACCAACTATAGTAGTTGTTTAACCATTGTTGTTGGTCATCATCTCCTATTATTATCCCCTATCAATGGGTTATAACCAGCCAAGCACAACCCTAATAGTAATCCATCACCATCTTTTTGCGCTGCCCAGGGGCGGAGTACGCAATGATGGGCCAGGTTGTGTCGGCCCTCAAAGGCTCATCTGGGATAGTATACCTGGGACCAGCGAGAGTACAACCGCCCTGCGATGGCGGCCGGTCGCGTGGATGGGTGAACGATCAATATTGATATTACCTCAGCTGCAAACGCTAGAGATCCATAGTAACCAGCCACAATGGCCATTCGATATTATATTATAAGATATACATGTAATTAGAATAAATATGGGAAAACAAACATGTTTTTTCCACTTTGCTGACCGTCTGTGGGCTTTGCCCGCTGGCGAAGTTGATAGAAAAAACAATGTAAACACTATTCAATCTTAATCCATCATGGGTGGTGGAAAATGGGGCCCTTCTTATCATCTACCCATATGATTGAAATTCAACCTGTTAAGCTAATCAGCATCTGTGGCTGTACAATGCGAAAGACTTCAGGCAGCCTCAGGCAGCCTCAGAAATCCACCCAGAGCAGTGCCAGAACTTCATCCAAACAAACCATGGCAACATGAGGGTTGTTCAGGAACAAGACTGCCCTGCAATGATTCTTACGAACGGGAAGCCACCAAACTTTGGAGAACTGTGGTTGTTTCTCAAAATACCTGACCCCCAAAAATGGTTGCTGTGTTGCTATAAAAAAAACTAGTGGTAAGATTGGATGATTTGGGGGGACCCCTCTTAATTGAGAAACACCCCTAACCATGAGAACCATTGCCTGGTACCACTGTTGAACAACTAGTAAAAACTGGTAACAACATAACCCCAAGTCCAAGTAGTCAACTGGTAGGAAATCATAGTCGTCATGATCCTCAAGAGCTGAGATTCGTGAGCAGCCATTGCTCTGAGGCTGTGGTCCCCCTGATCAGCTGAAACTGATGTCTAGCTAATGTGAATGCTTTGTTCAGATGGATTTCCCGGCTATACATACATAAATATACTATACATATATGTCTTACTATACAAATCTACATGTAAACATTTATATGTACAACTCTGTATATAAATATATATGGTTAGGCTATTCTGGTGATATATTTTGACATAGTTGTGTATACGCAGCATATCTGAATATGCTTGTAGTTCTAAGCAAAAATATTTATATGCACATACCTCTACCATGTACCCACGCATGTATACATTAGATTGCATAAGATCATAAGCAAGTTCCCTTCCAAACGCTCATGAAAACATGAAAATCACCAGCCAAACAGGCCTCGCGCCCAAACCAACAGCCTTAATGCATGGCTTCATGACCCAAGGCAGAGTCTTCAAAGTGCTTGAACATGATATTGCAAGATGTTAGCTGGTCAATCAATTTGTGTATGGTGACTCTGAGCTGGTGAAATTCTTGGATGGTTGCCAAAACTATACAGTGTAGTGCTTGACATCTTACTGCTTACGACCATTTATGACCACTACCATGACACATTGAAGACCATTTATGACTATAAACAGTGTATAAATAGTTGTTTTGTATACTAGCAGTCATATTTGACGCTTTCAACCCTGATTCTTTGAGGCCAAGCACTATGTCCTTGACCACCACCAATCTCCGGGCCCTTCCGAATTTCCGAATTTCCGGTCAGGGTCACCCTCCGAAATCACCCGCATACCACCGCATCGAATGCATGCATCCCAGCTGCAGTTCCAATGCCGTCTGGAGATGCACCACCAAGTTGTCCAAGGCTTCGTTGGTCTCTCCGATGTCTGCATTGCTGGACAGAATGAGCTCCTCGAGGCGCTAGGCGATCCATGGGGATCGGCGCCCTCCCAAGTCAACGCTTGGCCGCCAGAGAGTCGGGGCATTTCCCGGTAGGCCGCTAGTTCTTGGTTCCATGGCACTCATGTTATTTCGTGAGATATTCATACCTACATCCATAAATAGAACGATTCTTTCCAATTCGCTGATATTGATATCCGTTCATTGGCGTATCCATTTCCCGCCACCTGAATTTTCGCAACTGCTGCTTTCTTCTACATTTTGTTGCCTGCAAGTGTGCTTCTTGCTGTTCAAGTCAAGTGATTATTCCGAGGTTTTTGAGTTGCCGCGACATTGCCCGACCAGTGGCAGCACAACGCTTTGGAACTCCAAAGAAACTTTCTGAAACTACATGGAGAGACAATAATCTATCCCTATTGGAGCAATGACTGAAGAAAGTACATGGAATGAGCTGGTATTTCCAGTAGTGGTAGATCCATATGATTAAACCACTCCCAGTTTACCGTCAATAGCTGGCGATTTATCCCAAAAATGGGTGGTTCATTAAAATGGATCCAACATGACATTGCTGGTATAGTTCGAGTACTGATAAGTTCATCTGCTGGATCAATGATAGTACATGAGAGCTGTAGTTGTGGCTGGAATGGCGAATTCGTCAGTATTGGTGGTCTCAAGCTAGAGGACTCCCCAAATCATCCAATACTAACCATCTACACTCATAAACCAATGATTTTGGGCTTCCCTATTTTACGAAACCCCATGACTCGTCATATTTTTTTCACTGGCCTGGTGGATGCTTGCAGATTCGAGCCGGGGCTTCCAACGTGATTTTGTTTTTGCGAACTTCCGACGACGTGTTCAAATCAATATGGTTTATATCTAATGTAAAAATATGGTTTATATCTAATGTTCACAAAATACTTTTGATGTAAAAAAACTATCTTGTGTTAGAACCGTTCACATCAATAAGGTTTATATCTAATGTGATCAATTATTGATATTTGGCCCGAAATCGAAATAATACAATTAATTGCTGTTCATGACGAGTAGTTATTGTCAATTGTGTTTGATCTTATCATCCAGTATCTAGCCATAGCTCCTGTGCTTTTTGGCGCTGGGTCGATCTCCCTTTCGCCCTTTTGCTCGCATTCCATAAATGACCAAACTAGTGGAGAGTTAGGATGTGAACTACTATCCCTTTCTGGGGGAAGTGGTATTGACTGATCCCTGTATCCATCTACTGCTGATGGATATATCCTCATTATTGCTAGCTATCAGCAGTGATTTAACATATCAATAGTGTTTGATGCGGAGAATCACCAACTACTACAACCTCTATGACCATTCTCAATCACTTTCACTCCTTCTTACGAACTACTAAACAATAGGACCTATTGTTAATTGACAACGATCATCATCGGCTACAACATACTATTGTATTAATCTTCTTGATGTAATCTCCTTGATAACCACTATAGCCATTATTAAGCATAATGTCTCATCAACGTACCATCAGTTGCCGTCATTTAACCACTGCCAACAACCACACTTAACCAGCCATGAATCATTGTCAACCATTCAAAACCATCAATGAACCACCATTAACCACGAGATTACACCATGATCAGCCATCATGATAGTGGCTTTGTCCATAGATGGTGTACACCCCAAACTGGCAGTGTCCCTCTGAATAATATCATTAGTTGGTGAAGGGTACCACCATGGCCATGGACTAACCCATTGGATTAGCAGTTGTTTTACTATTAACCAATATTAATGGCTATAATAAACCCTATCAAAAAGCAGTAAAATACCTTATAATAACACTTTTCACAAAAAAGTGGGTTATCATTTCCTAATATTCACCAGTATTAATGGCTATAAACCCTATCAACAAGAAGTAAAAAAAAACCTTCAAAAAAAACGGCAAAACCGTATCTATGATTTCTGCTTAGCAAGCAACACTTCACCATAAAAACTAGCACGCCTTGGGCTTGGTCACCCACATCCTCGTGTCCCCTGCGCCGTGGTGCCGACATCGAGCCGCCCTCCCGTCCTTGAAGACTGTCCAGCTGGCCTGGACCTGGCGAGCGAGTCCTCTATGAAACTCAAATGGCTATGGGTCAATATCAGGACTAACAGGGTTTTATCCCATATTGGGCTTTATCAACCCTGCTATCAAACCCTGTTGTTGGCCAATACGGGATAACAGGGTTTTGACCAACGATCATAGGGAACACAATGGTGATTAACCACTATTAACTCATATTCCCCACCATTAACCATCGTTTTCCAATATGGGATAATCACCAACAATAACAGGGAAAACAATGGTTAATGGTGGGGAACCAGTGGTACAGGGTTTTGACCCACTGCCAGATGATGGCCAAATGATGGTCGATTGATGGTGAAATAATGGTGGATTGATGGTGAAATAATGGATTTGATGCTTGATGATGGTTAATAATAGGGGATTACGGTGGTTTATAATGGCTATTAATGGTTGGTGGATAGCTATGTGATGCTCAAATCTTGGTCAATAATAGAGATTATTGCAGGGGATTATTGCGATTTTCCCATCAACCAACCCAGTGAATAATTATGACAGTATCTGGGTTTCTTGAAAGTGGGGGACCGCCAAAATTGTGGATGGTTTATTACTAGACAGGCTTAAGAAAGGATGATGACGGGGGTTACCCTATTTTGAGAAACCACCAAATAATGGCTGATTGATGGTTAGATGATGGTAAAATAACGGTTGAAGAATGGCTACATTAGATGGTCAACTGATGATTAGTTGATGGTTAGTCGATGGCTAAATCTTGCATGCTCATGTCCTGGTGAACTTGTGGCTATGTATATGATTATCAAATGAGATGATCAAATGACATAATCAAAGGAGATGGTCAAATGATGGCAATGATGCTTAATGCTGATAAACCCATGGTACCAATGCTGGCTACATGGTTGATAGAACCGAGCAATCTTGATGAGCAGCAGCAATCCGCACCATTTCAACAGCGTAAAGACTTGTTGCTAGGCAAGTGCTTCTATTGGTTGGAGGTATTCTGGGTCCACTAGTCACAATAAACCTACGAATGACCCATATTATCTATGTCAATTTGTTGTAGGTATTTGTTGGGTATTTACTATAAATCCATGAGTAACCTTAATGTTATGATCACAATAACCATAATAACCTACGTCCTAGCAGGCTTTAAGATAATCGCCATCATGACAATAACTCGGATTCACAATTATGTTAAACCTTAATGACCTGGCTTCATGACTTGTCAACCTATGATACTAACCTTGCTAAACCATAGTAGTTATGATACTCAGGGGTCCTCCGTTCCCTATGCGTTTCATGAGGGGTACCACCCATCGAGCTGATGAGCCGCAGCGTCGCGCGGGACCCACCTCGTCCCATTGCTTAAAGATGTCGAAGCGGTTCCGGATCACCGCGGGGATGCCATTGCCACCAGTTTTCAGGTGCTGCTGGGAGGTTTCAAAGGTTTCGATGCCTCGGTCGCGCTATTTCCCGACACTGTGAGCTTTTTCAAAGGCAACCTCAACACCTTGTCATCTCGAAATACAGTACCATATGCATATTCTACATATATGTTTATTTATTTAGAGAATTACATGCAATTAATGTGTGGTCGTGATTGTATGCATTCATGAGAGCGCACCTACGAATGTGTGAACGTACGCGCGTATGCATCTGTGTGTGTGCACATATGCACCTGTGTGTATGCATGCATATGTGTGTACGTACGCTCTGCATGCATGTACATGTGCGGGCATGCATAGAACCTCACCTAGTTCTGGCTTTTGGTGAGCCTGGTTTTTGCCGAAACCAAATCCCAGCTTTGTAAGTCCAAGACCACTGCCTTGCTACTCTTCATGTCTGCGAATTTCGACGGTAGCCCATGTACATATGATGAAACTAAAAACTGTATTACACTTTCGTGGCATCTCCAATACTCTGTGTATTGGATGGATGTATCGACAGCAATTGTAGCGGCACGAATGTGACCTTTCATTGCAGTAGATGTAGATTGTAGACCAGATCTTTGTCAGTTTGTCTGTATATGGCATTGTCACGGAGAACCTGGGCACCGATTGCCTAGAGTAGAGTCCATCATTTTCCATTGTCAACCATGCCATTCTGGTGACTACTGGTTCGAAGTAACCTGCTCCATTCTCACGTGCTTACAGATCTTACAGTGTTGACCACTAACAGCAACGACAACAACAACAACAAAACCATCGTGGTCTCCGCAGTTTCACGACTGCCATCACGACGACTCGTGGGGAGGACAATCTTCACTGCTGGGACCCTGAGCTGCAAAGCACTGGGGATAAGCCTCCCCGAGGTCCTCGACGCGTGGACAAGGCGACTTTTTGCTTCAAAATTACATCCATAAAGTGTTTGATCCTACTTGATCATAGCCATAATATGTCATAATCATCCATGATCATTATCATAATCATCAAGAATATTCCATATCACTTTATAGCTGATCCTTGATCACGTTGGTGCCGGTCTTCTGCGGACCAAGCCGCTGCTTGAGATCGAGGTTGTTGTGGAGTTCAAGTTTGCCTTCCTGGGCCCGGCAGAGCTTAGAGAAGCCGTGGCTGGGTCCCTGGCTTCCTAGTGCTGCGTCCGGGGATGTAAGTGGGTGGATATCAACCCTAGTGGCTGAGCCCTAAGCTGACCATGGCAACCACTGACTGGGGATAAGGTTGCAACTATAATCATGGGAAAGAAACTTATAGGGTGGGTCAACTGACCCTTGTAACCAACTAATCCTTCTCCCTACCATGGTGAAGCTGTGGACGTAGCCCCTCCAAGGCCCTGTATTCCGTTCCCACAACAGTGCTGCCACGGCGCAGCAACAAGGACTCCTTGAAGATCTGATAAGCCAACCTGGGTGCCGGTTTCAAAAAGAAAAACATTCGCCGTTGTCAACCATCCCAAAATCATGAGGGCAAAAATCGACATCCTGGGCACAATGAAACAAAAAAGATAAAAGTAACTAACAAACATCTTAAGCAATGTATCATGTTGGAAGCAGTGACGCCTTTCACTAACAATGAAAATAGAGACAAAAGGATCTGTTCTTCCTCCCAGTATTTGGGATGGTTGACTGATCTTTTTAAGAGGGCTTCTGACATCCAAGGAAATGTTGAAATGTCGTTCTCCTAGAGATCACGATTCATATGCTCTATATAAAAATGGATATAAACAGTAAACACTCGGATAACATTGTGAAGGTACCAACTTCGTGTATAATTGTGAAAAATAAATATATTATATATATGCAGATATATGGAAGACCAGCTATTGTGAAATCTATCAACTTAATCAATAAAGATGAGAATATTTGTTTAATCAATAAAAATAACAATAAAATTTCAGAATATCTTTGAATTAAGTTGATTCTATATCAATCTTATACCGCTTAGAATCCATCTTTTTTCAAGCGCCGACTCGAAACATGATCTGCTGGCTGGCCAAATCCATGCGCAGCACCGGCATGTCCGGATTAGAGGCCTCGGCGCAAGCCCGGGGCCAAGGGACCAGGGACCCGGGCCTCCAAACCTTAGCCATTGGTTGGTGAAAATCACTGGGGTTTACTAGGATAGCTATAGGGTATCTATAGGATAACTATAGGGTATCTATAGGATAACTATAGAGTATCTATAGGATAACTATAGGGTATCTATAGGATAACTATAGGGTAACTATAGCTTGTTGGGGTATCTGTACCACCTACGGTTGATATAGTTCAACAGCTGATTAAAAAACTAATAGGGTAAGCACACAACCTATTAGGGTATAACTATAGGGTCAGTCGGCGCCGTTCGCCCAGACTCAGACAGGTCCACTCAAGTGTATGTTCGAGGACATTCATGTGACTGCAGCCATCTCACCATGTATCAGCCACCACCAACCACGCTGCCAATAGATGGTTGTTGAGACATACAAAGATGCCAGGCCCATGGAACATTATTATAGGGCGAATGATGCTTGTTGAAATATTCAAAAAATTGCCAGGCCCATGGAACATTGTGTTAACTTGGTATGAGATGAAAAAATGGCCACTTTGGGACCCGCATTTTCGACGACCCTGACAGAACTTGCAAGTTGAACTGCCAAGTTCAACCACCCGCAACATACGAGTTGTTCATGTAATCGACTCATAGTAGAGTTCATTGTAAATACCATGATTTATGTACTTCCTGCCACAACCTAGCATGCGTTCCGGGCAAACGGTACGAACTGGCGATAACTATACCACCCATGGTAGATATAGCTCAATAGTTTGTTAACTAACCTATAATCATGTTCAACCATTATAAATTAATCAGTATTCATAGTTAGCCACTAGTTCAATTGGGTTTGTTCACATTTATGAAGCCACTTGTAGCGCTTGAAAGAACCACCTTGCGGGGAAATTCGCATTGGAAAGGCCGGACAGGTACTAGCCACTTTGAGGTTGCTGGTTGGAGATTTCAACCTAGCAACCTTACAACTGACCGTAGGTTTATCTAGGGGAGAAAGCATGATTGACTCCAACTGCTACAAACTGAATCCTATCCGACTGTCCCCAAGATCATGGGAGATACCACATTGATCGACGTATGGACGTAGCAATGGGACCACCAACATGATGCACAAGAGAGCATCTGGCACTCAAGAATGCTCACAGCACTGGCAAACTCAACACGTTGCATGTTCTCCACGGAATTAGAAAAAAAACTTGTTTTGAGCTAGTAGCTCCATGATTCCATACTATGGTGGTCTCTCAAAATGGGGGTTGCCCCCAAATCATCCAACATGAATCATTTCTAGTACTAAACCCACCATTTTTGGGGTCCCCAAGTCCTAGCTTGAGAACCCCCCAGGACCTAATCACTGCACTTGCGCGGCCAGTCTCCCTGTAGCTTGGTAGGCCTGATGTTAACCAAGCTGCAGAAGCATCCGTTAGGAACCTCAGAGCAACTCGTCGATCGGCGGCACGTTGACCAAGCCACGCAGATGTAGTAAGAAAGTGGTTCATAACAATTGTAGATAAGATGTATACTTGTAGTAAGAAAGTGGTTCCTCATGATTTTTTGTACCTATCTATCTCACGTTTTTTTTGTACCTATCTATCTCAGAAATTACATCTAAAAACATTGCAAACATGGCCACATTCCCTCATCTTTATCAGGTTATAGCCTCAGGATGGATGTTAAGAATACCAAAACATTACGTCCCCCAGTTGCCAGTCAAACAGTCAAGATCTCAATATGCACTCCACCAGGTCAATTGAGATTACAACTTCATAGGGGTCCACACTTAGGCACCAATCGCAAGACATAGGTTGTCTCATTTCTATATAAGCATCACATAAAAAATGGTTGATTGAAATGGGTCAAACAACGGTTAATGGCCTAATTGTTCAATATTGGTTCTTTAACCATCGCCTGTGTTTCAACCGTTCAAATAACGAGTATCTAAGTATCTAAGTACTATTTAAGCATTGAGTAGCGATGTTGATAAGCCATCAAACGCAGATGTATATCTGCGAATACATGTGTATCTTATAAATATATACATACGTGTATTTGGTGTATACATCTAGAGATCTAGATTGTCTGCGCATGCCTGCATCCATGCATGTACAGAAAATACCCTCCTGTTTGCAAACTCAACTCCGGTAGTGGAGTACAGCTTCTGGGCTGCTGGTGCACCATGGGGATCAGCTGCGAACTTCCAGAACAATGACCAAACTATTTGTCTGTTGGGATAGCTTCACTACACTACTAGCACTTTTTTGGCAGCTTGGTACTGACTCATTGCCATACAACCAAATGTTGCCAACCAACCTCCGTCTCCTCTGGTCTCTGCCCAGCAACTCCTTCTTGACCAATTTCAGCTCCTCCCTCAACACGATGGATGCCTCACTCACCTTCTTTGAGTCCGTGCCCTCCAAAGCTGTTCGCAATTTCTGAAGCTTGGGTTCCAAGTGGACGGCGACCTGCCAGCGCCGAGCGAGCCATGGAGGGCCTGATGTGCCGATTCACACTATGATCATTATGTGCATATAGATATTCATTTATATCATTCTTGTCCATTTCCATTTCCATTCATTTACATCAATATCTATAAATGACACACTGAGCAAAATTGCAAAGAGAGATTGGTATACAGTACATCCATCCACCGACCCCCTCGGGACCCATGACCCATGCCAGGGACACGCTGGAGCCTACACATGCTAACATATTGTGAACATAATTGAAAATATACAGCTCACTGCTTTCGCTGCTGGACGTCGTTGTTTGTTTTACCAACTTTTCTCAGTTCCCGTTCGTAAAAAGCTGAAGATTTCGAAAGGAACTGGGAAAGGAACTGGAAATGCTCGGAACTGGTCAAGCGCAGAGATTCGGTTCACAAAGCACAGATGTGAGAAAAGGATGCTGTGCAAACCTGTCGATTGGTCTCTGTGCATCTGTCTATGTCCCTTAGCTACTCTTGCTACAATGAGATCTCAACCACAAAATGAAAAAACGTCATCACTTCAAAGGATGAACAAATCGATCAAACCCTCCACAGGCGCCATCTGCTGCTCCCTCGCCCTTCAATTTCAATGTTGCCGGGTGATCTGCTGTTCTGTCTGCGGCAAGATTTGATGACTTTCGTCCACTCAGGACAAGCTGTCCGCTCCCAAAAATTGAAATCAGGTCGGCGGGTCGTTCTATGGCTGCGGATCCCCTGTAACATCCTCTACAACCGGTGAACATCCCCCAAATGACCAAACTAGTCGAAGCGTTGAGAAGTTAACCTACCTTTCGATGATTAAGATTGACCCACAGATTTTCGGATGTTTTCGGTTGACCATCACATACCCACACCCACACATCATCAAAGATCTTCGGCACTGGTCGCTCGACTGATCGCATTCCAAGATGTCGCGACCCGGTGCTGCAGCACCGGGCCGAAGCTCCCAACAAGAGCACCAAACAGTCAACTGGCCCGTGTTTTGGATGGTTTTTGCCCCCAATTTGATGGGTTAAAGCCTCGAATTCACAGGGGTGACGACTGGGCCAGGCTCCAGGAATAGAATCTTGCGGTGAATGTTGTTGTTTCAGCCGTGATTTTGGATTGATTCACCGCAAATATGAGTGATGCACTGGAGACGTGACGACCATGTGACTGGGTTGCTGGTAGTACCAACAACGAAGGCAACAGCGGCGGATCGAAGCGGAGAGGGTCTTTAGATTTGTGTCTCAGCCCCAAGGCGCAGTGGCCCCGAAGCCCGTCGCGCGATCTGGTGTCGGTTTACCCGAACGCATGCCAGCAAACCTGGATGAATATCAAACAGAAAATAATATAATATGTGGATAAATAAATGTGTTGGCCAGATGAAATCATGCTATATGTCAGAGAGATTGCAGGATAAAGTGTCAGAAAGAATACGAGATTTAATCGCACAAGTAGAATTGCAAATGTATTGTTAATAAGTGGTCAGTGAGGACAAATGGCTGGAGAATAGCTGCTTCACTATCTTTTTGGTTCTCAATATTAGGCATCAACCATGGGTAGTTGAATAGCCGTTGTGTCATGCGGTTGCGTAGTTCTGGGTGGTGAGTAAGTATAAAGATATTTCATGATAAACAGCCCGACTCACAGATTGTTCGGGCAGATCACGCAACGACCACTACACGTGCATCCTTTACTCTATGTTTCCAGTTACCAGCCAATAGTAGGTAACCAAACCCAGTTACAATCAGTCCCCAGCCAATAGTAGGTAACCAAACCCAGTTACAATTAGCTGGTAGCAACCAGAACTGCTTACCTAATGGCTGGAAGCCAAGGCTTAGAGAACCTGAATCATGAAATAGAGACCCATCATGACCCATCCAATTCGCAGTGGTTGGCTCCAGCAGATGCGCAGAGAACCAGCATGGCTTGGTGCAACTGCACGGCTGCGCCTCATCAAACATTTCTTGTGAGATCGGCGGCGGCACCAAAGGGTCCCTGAGCGCTGGTGGGCTGGGCAAGGGCGGGCAAGGGCTCGTCCCCGATGATTCCCAGTACCCTGATCCGTCGCAAAGGCCTTGAAACAAGATCATTGATGGATCAAATACACAAATGTTGCCCAGATGATCCCAGTTTGTTCCCAAAGATGATCATTTGTTGAACAACATCATTGACTTGAGTCCCTGCTCGCAGGTCCTGATCTTGCTGGCACCTGAGAACCGTCGTTACGAAAATCTGTTCACGACCGCTAAAATGAGCAGAACATCCAAACCACCCCCAGCAAGTACCCATCGTTGGGATAGCCTGCATTCAACTAACATGTTCCTTGAAAGTAACCAGCATTTGCTTGAACTGTTAGTTTAAGACTGACGAATTTGGTGTCGAGAAGCCAGTTGCATCATTGAACCACCATAATGCTGGTAGTTCTCCACGCCAAATACACCAGGCTGTGTCACTTCAAACGATCATAGTTCTTCTTTGGACCTGGGTCTTTAGGACATTATGACTAATTACTGCCGAACTCTTCACTAGGTGTTCTCAATGATTCTCAACTACCATCTATCATAATCCCAACTACGATATGTGCATCACCATCATCACTATCACTATTCATTGTCACTATTTATCACCTATCGGTATTGCCTACAACTAACTCAACTCAGTACGAACTAGATCACTATCAGTCTTACCTATCATTGCTACCATCATTCACTTAATGCTGGGACATTCTTGATGACTAATACAACTATCATCATCACATTATCGTGTTCCCCACGTAGGTATTTTGTCTATCATTGATTACCATTATTTGCATCCATTTGCCATGTTTACACCACATTGTCTATCATCACTATTCTCACTGGTTGGTGGTTACACACCATGCCAAAATATTAGTTCATCAACCAACCATCCCAATGATTGGGAAACATAAAAATGTTTTCAACCACCAACTGCTGTAGATTAGATTACAAATGGTTGCATAACCGTAACTTAGGCCTGGTCAAATGCTTGAATACAACTATATAGCCTTGACTTGGAGCTATTACATGCTTACATATGATTGTATAAACATAGCTCGAGGCCTATTCAAATGGTTACATATGACTATATAAGCATACAGAATCATATGGTGGTTTCTCAAAATAATAGTGGACCACCCAAATCATCCAATCTGAACCATTTGTACTAATAAACCAACCATTTTTTGGGATCCCAAATTTTGAGAAACCACCATATTCACCATCATTGAACCACGATTTACCTATGCAAATGGCTCCGTATGACTATAGAAGCATTTAATCCCCTAATATTGACCATTAAAGATGATTGTACAACCATTTCGAATCATATGGTGGTTTCTCGAAATAATAGTGGACCCCCCAAATCATCCAATCCGAACCATTTATGCAAATAAACCAATCATTTTTTGGGGCCCCATAGTTTGAGAAACCACCATATTCACCATCATTGAACCGTGATTTACCTATGCAAATCGCTCCGTATGACTATAGAAGCATTTAATCCCCTAATATTGACCATTAAAGATGACTGTACAACCATTTCGAATCATATGGTGGTTTCTCGAAATAGTAGTGGACCCCACAAATCATCCAATCTGAACCATTTATGCTACAGTAATAAACCAACCATTTTTGGGGGTCCCATAGTTTGAGAAAAAACCATATTCACCATCACAAAAAACCATGATTTTCCATCTACGAGTATTACCCATATGAATTAGGGCCTATTCAAATGGCTCCGTGTGACTATAGAACCATTTAATCCCCTAATATTGACCATTAAAGATGACTATATAAGCATATATATAATATAGAATTCACAAGCAAGTTTGTAGGGTATCATCCCCTACTATTGACCATTATTCATGACTTTATAAACATATAGAATCAAATCTTAAGATTCATCATTAATCATTATTGATCATTATTAACCAAATCTTATTAAAAACTATAGAATCATGATTAATGACTATAACTATATATTAATTGACCATTGATGACTCCTTTTCAAGGGTTACATCCTACTACAACGCTACTTCCTGCCTGGAGCCATATTGGATGCGCAACTCGGACTCCTGGAGAAAATTCAGCGGTGTCTGAATGGGGCGCATGGTACATCCATATTTTCATAGGGGTGATTTACCATGCCCTACCCTTCCAGTTACCTTTGTAGTAGGTAACCAGCTGCTTTCTACCATTGCCTTTTAGGGTTGGTTACCCACTATAAAGGCAACTGGAAGGGTGGGGATGAAACAACTAGTGATCCATGGTATTTGGATGTACCATGCGCCATGGTAATAGCTGGTGATTTTATCATTTCACCATTTGACACCATGAAATAGCTGGTGATTTGCCATGAAATATAGGGGTTGACGGATTGAAAATTAATTAACAATGATAATACCATTGGATCTACCACATTAATATTAAACCATCTATCAAGAATCCTGGGTTTAGTCTTCAACATGAATTAAAGTAAACCACTCTTATATTAATAGCTTGTGATTTACCATGACTTTTGTATTGGTCTAGGGGTTAAACAAATTCAACCATATGGATCTAACACCGCGGGTTGTCAATGGATATTTGCATCAATAGTATGAATGCTGGATCTCTATAGTATCGTTGCTTCTAATCTTGGAGGCGCCTGCCAAAACTGCACGATTTGGGGGATATGTGTAGAAGCTATATCTTTACCATGTAAAAGCAGTTTTTGCATCTGGTCTGTAAATCGATCCAATTCCAACATGGACCAGTAAAAGATTTATCATCGTTTCCTTTTGGGGGAGAATATGACAAACATCTGAGTGTGTGGAGAAAGTGACCCAGGAATGGTGTTTCTTAGTATCATACCAGCGGTTGAAACGATTCTGAAGGGTTGAATCATGTTGATATCAATGAATTCGGTATAAACCATGGCGTAGCAGTGCTTGTAGCAGTGTGCTTCCGCAAATAAGATATCTTAGCCACATTCCAGTATAACAATATATATCAATTTTAAAAAATATATATATATATATCAGTATATTATGGTTGAATCATGTTAGTGTCCACAGTCGTGTATCATAGCTACAATGGTCTTACTTACCCCTAAGCCAATGATGTATATATATATATATAGATGCACAGGCATAGAGATGACTGAATACATGTGTATATATATATATATATCCCAGCACCACCCACCACCACCCAGCACCACCCACCACTACCATCCAGCACCACCCACCACTCACCACTACCACCCACCCTAGGGGCCCTCCTGCAAGGCCGCCCGAAGAGAGACCGTTGACCTCGGTATCTGGTGCTTTCGACCGAGCCAGGACTTGGGGACCCCAGCATTATGGTGGGTTTATTGGTGATTTTTGACGAGGGAAAAATAAGAAGGGAGGTTATAGTGGTTCACGATGGTTGTTGGTGATTATTGGTGTTAAAAACGGTTAAACAGAGTGAATTATGGTGGGTTTATTTGGTGGTTGAGAATGTTTCTTTGTGATTTTGTGCTTACATCCCAGCGAAACCGGGCTACACAGGCAGTCAGTGCATGTGGTTAACGGTGGTTTTTCCAGGTTTGCAACTTAATCCTCGGCCTGGGCCCAGGTGTACCGATTGTCAGCCTAGGCGTACAATCAGCACAATTCTATACATTGGGCTTGGGAGTTATCTTGTTGATAACTCAAATACAATAGTAAGTTTTAAAAAAACAACGAATTCATCCGTTGTGGTTAACAGTGGTTGTTGATAATGATAGGGGAACAATGGATAGGGGAACAATGGCAACAAGTGGTAACCATGATTATTAAGTGGTTATAGTGGTTAACAATGGTTATTGGTGATTGTTGGTGTTTAACAATGTTTATTGATGGTTTTATAATGATAAGGAGAACAATGGCTATTGACAAGTGGTTAACAATGGTTATTGACCATAGTGGCTCGTCGCAGGAGTTACTAACGCTTATAAAGACGGGAATAATAGGCAATAATAGGGGATATATACCAACTACTGTACTACTAAAACTGGGGATAACGACATCAGTGGGGATAACAATGGATAACATAAAAAATGGGTTCATGACCAAAAATGATGAGGGATGATAACTGGGGGGCTCCCCTATGGCTTGATACATGGACGATATGTTCGGTTTATTACAGTAAGAAAAATCATTAATAATGGATATTAATGCCTGGTAATTCGGGGGTCCCCAGTGGCTTGAGAAACACCCGAATCTACCTTAACTGATATTTACATACGCAAGTGAAATAAACTGAGATTTTCATGGTGACCATGATACTTGTTTCATTGTGCCATCAAAATCGAGAATGATGGTTCATGGTGAATCAACGTAATTAGTAACGGTTGATTGTGACATCTGTGTAGTACTCCTCTTCACGGTGAATGAAGCTCTGGGTGATCGCTCTCCGTCACAGTTGGGCAACCAATCAGCTGCTACCCGGGCCCACGGCGACTCCAAGCCCCGCCAACAGGTGCCCTTGTGATCGTGGCCTTTGGTTGTCAAGCTTTGTGAATTTCGATAGGACGCACGACAGACAAAAGTGGTGCCGCCCATATCACTCCATGGCCAAAGCTAAGTATGATGATTTACTTGTAAAAAAAACACTATGAGGATTTGCTTGCAAGAATAGTGCACAAAGTCCAATCCGCCAAAACCTCTGAAAAAACAATCAATTCTGTCGCCCTAACCCTTGGCAACGGCATCACCACCCATTTATGGCTCCCTTCGTCACCGCACCCCAACTCCATTCGCCACCCTTCGTCACCACTCATCGCCGGGGCCCCGGGGGCCCCCACTGGTTGAACTCATTGCGGAGGATGAAGCGCACTGCAGCCAGCTGACTCAGAGATCGCAACTGGCCAACCTCTGAGATCAGCCCCTGAAGCAGCCGGAGCTATCCCGAGTGGTTCGGAACTTCTGAGAAGTCGATTGGACCCTAGAAATCAACCCCAAGCATAGTTTCGAAAGGTATTTAGAGCACTAGAATATGTATGTACATGTTGGTGAAATACGTATATGTAAATATGAATACTAAAAAACATATATATATATATATAATTATGTATATATATTTTTTAATATAAGTAAGTGCTGGCTAGGTTATATTAATCCATGTTACCCAACCAACCAACCAACCACCCAACCAACCAACCAACCAACCAACCAACCAACCAACCAACCAACCAACCAACCAACCAACCAACCAACCAACCAACCAATGGTCAATAAGCCGGCAAATGGCTAGTGATGGGGGATATACTGACTATATATATATATATACATATGTATGGCTATGGGTCAATATTAACCAACCAACTAATAGGGGATAATAACCAACATTAATAGGGGAGAACAATGGTTAATGATGGGGAACCAGGGGTGCGGGGTTTTGACCCACAGCCATATGTATGGTGGTGGGTCAAGATTCACCATCGGTTTCATGGGGATAATAAATGAACAATTATGGCTGGAATAAAATAGGTTAATGCTGATACACCAGGGCTACTGGGTTAAATCCCATGGTATACATATTTCAAATATATATATATATGTATATATACATATATGTATGTACACGGTTGTTTCTCAAAATAGGGTTCTCCCCAAATTACCTGATGTTGGTCATTGTTAGCAATAAACCATCCATTTTTGGGGGGGCACACCGTATTTTGAGAAACCCTACGAGCAAAAAAGAGACAAAAGACTTGTCATTGTGACTTTGGACCAGCCAATCTCCGAGATCACTGAACCCCGTTTGACAGTTGGCGCGTTGCACCTGATCGAACCCGTCTTTGTACCAACACGCATGTGACGGATCGTTTTAGAGAACTTCAAAGTGGTCAATCAATTAGATTTCGAACAGAGCTGCAGGTTTTCTGCCCATTGAAATTAAGGATTGTGCCGAATTTTCACCCACAAAAAAAATGTGTATAAATGTACATAATCATCAGATATGTAAATATATACATATACATGTCCACTCGCTGTATTTTTTCTCACACACCAGATTGTTGTCAATTGCACATCGGCATGTGAACCAAGACTACTATGATTGAACATGCCTGCTGCTCATCAGGTTTGATTACACAAAAGTACATGTACATATCTAGAATCTATATATATATATGTATACATACATATATGTATACATACATATATGTATACATACATATATATATATAGAGATATTTATACATATAAAGATATATATGTACACATGCATGTGTGAACATATAGAAACCGCATACAGTATGCAACAAAGTTGCGAATTTCTACGCCTTTCTTCCCATGCAGGAACACTGTGCTGGGATATCATTGGGAAAGCTATCAATCCATGCCTTCACCAAACACCGTCCGATCTGAATATCCAGCATGTCAATATCATTCACAAAACAAACATTAGTCATCAATTAAGGTTGGTGGTTGAACCATCCCTATGAAAAATATGTGTCAACCAATTGTTAATAGCTAGTAGCGAAAATAAAAAATGTGAATGAAACCACCAACCACTAATGATCATCCAACAATAAATGATGTACAAGCAGTATGATCTACTAGTCATTAACGTTAACTACTAAGAACAGCCTCCCTGTAGTTTGGGGGGTTTGGTGGCCACGAAATGACCGGCACCTGCCATTGTTCCTTGGAGTAGTGGACTTCACCACAGGTGGTATTGAAACCACCATACCTTGGCTAGAACGGGAAAACAATAAATAGACCTATTAAAACATGCAGGGAAGGTCAGGTTGTCAGGTTGCACATGGGCTTGTATTTAAGAAAATGATCAAAAAATGAAAGAAAAAAAACATGTTCCTTTTGATTATCAGAAATCTCGTGATCGGTTTGTCCAAATTATCATTGTCCCACACGTGGGTTCAAAGCTCTTGGAACCTCTACTGTCTTGTACTGACTCTGTAGTGGGAATTCCCATTGATGGATGGCAAAAATTCTCTATCGGAGCAGAATACCTGATGCGGGTCCGCTTTGTATTGACATGAAGTGTTGGCGGGGGTATCGTTCTTTTTCCAAGGAAAGCTATCAGCCAAAGACTAGGATGTGTCCGGAACGATGCAGAACAACGTGGTTTCACCATCTTTGGGAAGCCCGTCAGGTGTGGGAGATTGGAAGGCTGGTTGGATCTTGCTTGAGCTGTGTAGAGGCACTGAGGCAACGAGATCGCTGAAGGACGTGGGTCGTGATGGTCGAAAGCAGAGTGCGACCAGGGAGATGGACAGCTCAGAAAAGTGGACAGGTCTGAGAAAGTGGAGAGATTTGGGTTTCGATGCTTTTGTCGTTTTGGTGATCCTTTTTTTGTGAGCCTTCCGGGTTCCGGGCACCCATATGGCAGTGGGTCAGTTCACCCGGCTAGTCCCCCTGGTTCCCCTATCATTATCCAGGCTGTTTTCCCTATGATTATTGGTGGTCATCCCCCATTAATTGGTTAGTCAATATTGACCCATAGCCATATCTTCGTCTGTTTTCTGACTGTTCTCAAATGGCTGCAATGAAGCCTGAGCGAGCAACCTGGCAGTGGCTTCAGTCGACATCTGCCGCCCAAAAGGATGCGGTGAAACGGGGGAACCCTCCACACCCAGTGGCTGCACACTAGGGATTCGATGATCAGCCGAGATCCTGGTTTCACTTTGCAACCCCCCGGCCATGATACAAACATATCTGGTTGGTGGTTTCAACCCCGATATTAGTCAACCAGCCACTTGTTAATTATTACTAGGGAAAATAGAAAATGTTTAATATCACCAACCAGATATTACCATCGTTGTCGCTGTTTTTTCGTGTAAAACTACAAATCCGGACTCCTGGATGCACAAACAATAATCAAAATGATTGCTGTTTCAATACTGTCAGACATTCCAGTTGGTGTACACCCGGGTACACCACTTCTCTGTCCTGACACAGTCATCACCAAGACCAAACTGAGGCCAAGCCCTCTAAATGCTGGAGCCTTCCAGAAGAATGAATAATGATTGAAAATCATCCATCATCATCATCATCATCATCATCATCATCATCATCATCATCATCCGTCTATACATCAGAGCCGCTATAACAAACTACCACCAAACTAGATGTAAATCACAGAAATACAATCATCAACAGGACTGCGAATCAATACACATCATCATGCTTAATTAACGATGATGATGATGATGATGATGATGATGATGATGATGATGATGATGATGATGATGATGATGATGATGAATGATGGAAAATCGTGGCCGGAGATGGGTGACAGTGGCTTGTTCTGACATGTTGTGACTAGGATGGTGGTTTGTCAAAATAGGGACCCCCTCAATCATCCTTTACATTAACCATCTATAGTAATCAAATGTAATAAACCAACCGTAGCTTTGGGGGTTCCCTGTAACCAATATCATGAACCCGCCCTATCATCAAAGCCAAGCATGTAACCGTGAGGGCAACTATGACCAACCACAACCTGCAGTTGGTTCTACTGGTGATCATCATACTGCCATTGCCGAAGATTACCTTGGCGTCTCCTGGTAGCTCACCCCCTCCACGCTGCAAAACGGCTCCGGTGCTCCCACTCCAGATGCTCATCGCCCTGGAATTTCCACCGTGCAAAAACAAAGGGAGTCGGTCCCTTTTGGTCGATCCCTTTTGGTCGATCCCAATCGCTGTTCAACCAGCGCCTAAATTTATTCTTGCTTGGAATCCCATGGGGTCCCTGGGCGCCCGTGCAGTTCAACCAGCCGAAATCAGTGGCTGGACTCGGGGTCCAAGTGACTGATTCATGGCCACTTCCATCTCATCCACCACCTTGGGCGTGAGCTGCACCACTTCAGCCAACACCGCACCTTTGCCGTTGGCCACATCCAGTGCGGCGAGTTCCAAGAGCTCGAAGTGCTCAAGGACTATCGCCATCTGCCTGGGACGGCGCCAGACCTAACCATCCAGCCGTTCACCAGGGGAAATTCCAGCATTGACTTGGGGGTACACCATGACTTTGGACCCATGGAATCCCATGGACCCATCTTCGTTGACATCTCCTGTGTGGCTTCAAACGGCTTCAGCGTTGCGGTACCAGTTGCTGCACCACGCAGATGTTGGTGGTCTTGGGCACAGCAGGGTACTCGCCGGCCGGATAGCCCTTCAGCAGTTTCCAGTGACTGGCAACAAATTTCCGCCGCGTTTCGTTGAAGCGGATCCAGCTGTTCCTTAGGACATGAGATCAGAGGGCGCTGGGTGAACAAACTGGGACAGCAGGAGCTTGCAGATGCTGGTGCATCGGCGTGAAGTAGTCATACTGTGCTTGCGGTTCATGTACTTGTGAAAAATGTTGGTGTTTCTCATGCCATAGGGGACCCCCAAATCATCCGCGAATAATCAAGTGTAGTGGTAAACCAACCTGTTGCCTTGTGCAGAAACAGTCGGACCCACCTACATATGTTGCTTCTCGATTGTCACTAGTGAATCAGCGACGTCTCCGACCATTTGGGGAAGGTGGAAATCGAGTGATTCAGGCAGCAAGTGAAGTCTTGAGCTTGGGTAACCCATCAATGATGATTCACATCACGGAAGCAGAGGTAGACAATGAAATAGGTTTATTAGTAATTGGGGAAGAGTGATTGATCATTAGTTAGATAGTAGTTTAGTAATCAGAAGAGGTCTATTATCTAATCATCATCAGAAAATTATGGGGAAGAGTGATTGATTACTGCCTTGATTACTGGTTGGTGGTTTCAAGCCCTTTGAAAAATATCTGTCAACCAACCAACCAACCATTTGGTAATACCAGGGAAAGTGAACTTTTGGCAAATTGCCGAGACGGGACCAGCTCTAAGACACCACATTGCAACTGCAATCCTTCGCTCACAAACTTTGCCCTCATATTTCGTGGTGCTCCAGGCACGTCTGATTCATTGAATTCTACGCGCACTTCATTGCAACATCAAGATTACCAATTCTCTGCCAGCATCTGTAAATCATGCATAAGGGATCCTTGAGTCAAATCAACCAAAACCACAGAAACCACCTCAACATCTGGTTACTAAAACATCAAACCATCAAATCTGCCAGTTCCACAGGATCTCCCCCACAGAACTCACCAGGCGGAGCCACTGGGGGTCGTAACCATAGCTCAACAGAGAGGTTTCCTTGGCCAACTTGGCCAAGGCAGAACGTTGAGCACTGGCGATGTCAATGAGGTAGACCTGAGCTATGGTGGCTATGGTGCACAAGCTCAGCCAGGTGATTTGTGAGTGCGGTGTGCCGGTGAAGGGTCAAGGAATTGTGGTGGCACTTAGGCTGCCCGAGACTAAAGAACTAACTCTAAAACGCTCAATGGCATGCACGAACTGCGGATTTCCCGCCAAACATATGACCCGGCTTCATATTGGATGTGAAACCAGGAAGATAGACCGGCAAAGTGCGAAGTTGACCACACGAAGGAATGCTTGGCAACCAGGGTTAGCAGTGACCAGGCTCTTGATATTCCAAGAAATGGCTTGCGGGAGAGTTTTTTTGTTGGTGAAGATTAATGCATGCCAATGGAGACCGGACCATGCGGAACTGCGAGTCTGAATCAAGATCGGTGGAACCCATGGATTTTTGGCAACTCAATCTCAGGTATCCGATAGCAAACAAGAATGTTGTTTTTGACTGGCCGGTGAACTTGGCAGATGGATAGATGTGATAAATATAGTCTTAAGGAAAGTGGTTGTGGGTCAAACCCCCAGCTGTTCACATCCTCGCAAATCACCATCAGCTCAGAAGCTGGTGCAGTTGTTCCTGAGGACAAAGCCACCTGCAACGTGGGCTCCAAAGGGGGCGGTTGTTAGCGCAAAGCTTGGGGAGTCGCTTAATGTGGCTATGGGGTAATGGAGGTGAAGAGCTGGATGAGCTGGTTAATGATGGCACACCAGGGGTACGGGGTACCTGGAGCCAAATACTGGCTTGCTGGCACATTGACTTAAGGGGAGTTTTGAGTTTAGAGAACAGCGAATTCACCAAGACTTGGAACATTGTGTAAATGGCTGTTCAGTAAATTGTTGAAAGGGAAATGATGTTCAACCATTGCAAGGTATCATAATCATGAAGCAAAATGAGGCACTACATATCGCATCAATGCTTTTTCTGGTTGTCCAATCATATATTCCGTGATCAATGACTACTGACCTTAAAATCATTGGTAAGCAACCATTGTAAACCCAGAATTACACTATGGAAAACTAATCTTGAGGTAGAAAATCCGCCATTTATAGCTGGTTTACCTATCAAAACTAGCGATTTTGAGCTTCCAAGTTAGTTTGCCAGAGGGTAACTGCTATTAACTGGACCCATTGTGATCCGGAAGTACCTCATTACTAAGTAAAAAATTACCCTGACCACGATCAACCTGTTGGCGCAGTTCTAATCATCAATTCAGCACTGCCCACTCATATAGACGATATCCACCATCCTTAACTGCCAGTGACCGGTATCATTGACTACAGTATTGCAATTGACCACCAACCAGTACCTGCCCATCATCAACCATTACAAACCATGAATCATCCCATCACTAACGATCATTTACTCATCATTGGCTGTGAGCAAGTCACTATTAAACACTCACCATCATCAAACATTATCAACCATCAATTCACCATCAGTAAGCATGATCAAACTCTATCAAGCACCATACATTGACCAAACATTCCCCATGCTGATTGGCCGCACTCACGATCCACAAAGCATTCACAAATCATTGAACATTGAGAATCATCATTTCATCATCAATGATCCAACCACCATGAATTAATCAGCCATTAAGCATCAATTAGACATCATTTGGCGGTTTTCAAAATCACAGTACCCTAAATCATCTAATACTAACCATTCATAGCAATAAACCAGCCATTCTACTTGGTATATCCCCTCGTATTGGTTATTAACAACGATATATTAAGTATCAACTATGAATAAACCATTGATAGCCTTGGGGCTAACCCTATTTTGAGAAACCACCATTTACGTGATCAACCGCGATGGTTTATTGACGACTGTGAACGGTGAATATTTCGATAATTTCGCCCGGAAAAACATCCATGATCAATCAAGCATCGTGGGTTGCGGCTTGATTGCGGCAAGATACTATCAGAGCTGATGGATTGATTTCATGAATGGTAGTTACTGACCAATCTATTTTTTGTTATTTGGTCGATTGGTTGGATACCAGAGCAACCAAAACTATCATATTCAAGTTACTAACCACTGAGGGGAATTGTACGTATCGATCCTTCAAAATGAAACTCCAATGGTTCATTTCATGATTACTACTAACTGGTTGGTGGTTTTAGCTTCTCTGAACAATATGCTCGTCAATTGACCAACCATCCCAAAGAATTTCGTGCGGAAAATCAACCAAAATAATCATCAATCAAACCACCACCCCGCTATTGTTGTTTGTTCTCCTCCATACTTAAGCACATGTTTAACCATCACCATAGTTTGCTTATAAAGACCGGCAACCGGTACTTGTTGTACCATTCTTGTTGCTTCTTCTCCCCTAGTTGAGAAAGCGTGAATGAACAAACTAGATTGTCCCTTATCAATAACCACTATAATCCCCAAAAAAACGATTAAGCAGAACCAGCAATAATAGCACAACAAGTACTAGAACCTAATGTTACCCACATGATTAACCATAGAATTCAACATCGAAAATAAGCACTACAATCCCCAAGAAAAACGCTTAACAAGCTGAACATCACCGTAGTTTGCATATAAGCAGCAACCAGTACTTGTTGCACCATTATCGTTATAACCAGAACAATCCCATCAAATATAATGCTTATTGTTGTACCACTCTTTGTTATATTATATTCAATGGGCTTGTTACTAACCAGTACTTGTTGCACCCTTATCAATAACCTGCTTATTCTACCCGTATTACAAACAGCACTTGTTGCATATTTAATAAGCTGGGGTAAGTTGTTCTGCCCTATTAATAACCAGCACAATGCCCTTAAATAATTAATGTGACTATTCTGGGGTTAATAACCAGTACTTGTTGCATATTTCCAGCTTTTTCTGCCCTGCAACCAGCACAATCAACGGCTCACCAGGACCAGCTGATGGCGCCAAACCCCTGGTAACCTCCCAGAAAAAACTCGCCACGCCTTGACGTAGAGCTTCACTGCCTCGCCGATGTTGTCCAACGCCAAGCGACTGAGCCGAGCCACCTCCCGTGGCGATGAAAATCGGCGTGGAGGAGTTGAGGAGGGGGAGATGGAGTGAGCCTAGTGACCATTTCTTATAGCTATAATGGACTACTTGGTATATGACGATCAATCACTTCTGGCAAACTATGTGCCGGAGATGTAACAAACCACTTTCAGTGGCGAAAGATGTAAAGAAGAGCCGGAACTTAGCCGGTCCATGGTTATAGCCATTGTTATTCACCATTATGATGATTCATCACCATTATGGTTAATGACCATTTTTTGTTATGACCATGGGTTATATATATATATGGGTTACTAGTGGTTGATAAT
Organism: Symbiodinium kawagutii; assembly: GCA_009767595.1. NCBI lineage: Eukaryota > Dinophyceae > Suessiales > Symbiodiniaceae > Symbiodinium > Symbiodinium kawagutii. The sequence goes on along the minus strand of VSDK01002648.1, from coordinate 48,061 downwards.
GGTTTATGACCAACCATAATCGTTGTATATTGATTGACCATTTGAGCATTCAACCATTGTTGACATAATGGTTAATAACCAACTATAACTGCTAAACCAACGGTGCTTATTGTTATTAATTGGCCATTCTGAGAATTGATATCAATCCATCTCCATCCGTTCTCGAGATCTATTTATCCCTTTTGCTGTTGAGATGTCGTTATGCCTTATTCTTAATCCTCATTGTTATGATATTGAATCCACCTTTTATATTCATTATATTTATATGTTGCTATTCCTTTTGTTGTTGAGTATTGATGATTTACCACAACCGAAGGGATAGCAACCAATATTAAGATTCAGTAATGGATTCTTCACGTGAGTAATGCTAAATTTCATAACCTTGGGCGGTTCGGGTGGGTTTTGGTGTATAACTTCAAAGTATGCGCGCGACCGCTGATTGCCTACGCAGGGAGACAGAGAGACGACATGATTGCAAGTGGCAGTGTCGTGCTGCAATGGCACCGGTACTCAGGTGTTTTTTTGATGCCCCATGTTTTTTTTCAAATCCGAAGGGCTATTATGTTTGGTCACTTGGATATGCTGTCAGTGTGGGCACCTGCATTTGGGGCAACAAACGGATAATGTGAATCAGTTTGCCACTTTCGCCAATGTTCTAGACGTTTGCTTTTTGATGATTTCTGAGTCGAATTCATCCCCGCCCTCCCCAGGGAAAAAACATGTTGTGGACGACTTGTCTTCCCGCACTTGCGACGAAAAAGGAAATACCGAGAGTTTGAGACAAAAGAGGGCGCACTCCACTGACAAATCTTCAGGCTTCATGACTCGAAGAACAAGTGCAATAAAAACGAATAATCTGCCCTATGCCTTCCATGTAAAGCCAAAGCACCAACCAATTCAACCATTTCTGAAATGCATTAAACCCCACAATCCAGCTCTGTCAGGCACAAACCAAGACCGACAATCTCTGGAAGCAGCTATTACTGGCAGGACACCAACAAAAAAGTAAAATCAGGTTGGCAACTGCGCACACATTAAGAAACGGCCCATTGCCTTGCTCAAAAACACACAATACAGTTTAAATGTCAAGTAAAGCTAAACACTTTGAAATTCTTTGCAACTTTGAAACGCTAATTTGGAAAACTTTTTGAATACACTGCATTGCAAATTGAAAACATGTCAAAAGGAGCACACATCATGAAAGAAAAACGGCATCAATGAATGACCCCCCAAAAAAACTCACACAGTCCCCAAATAGAGAGAGAGGGATAGAGACAGAGAGAGATCGCAGAATAGACGCTGAAACAATCTTTACCCCCAGTTGCTGAAGAAATAGATTAAACAGTAACAAACCAAAAGGGGTTCCGTAAACACATTGTCACAGTGAGCTAAAAGCAGAACATGCCGAGCCTAATAAACTAGGTTCGGAGAAAAAAGTCCAACCGGAACCAAAAAAATGTTATCCTCCTGCAAAAAGTCAAAATAAGAGGAAACAAAGCAAGGATAAAGGGAAAAAATGTCAATAATATGCCAAGAGCTCGAGAAGGAAACAGAAATCCACCCACAAAAAGAATTCCGGCAAAAAGGCTTAAAGCCAACAGATTGAATTCCGAAGAAAAACTGAAAGCAAAAAAAGAAAAACATGGAATTGTAATTCATCCAGCAGAAATGATAGCCCCGGACAAAGCAGATCAATGTTCAAAAACAACCGGACTCCTGAAGAAGTGTGAACAAACAAGAACATTCACTCCGAAAACCAAAACCATTGGAAATAATGATTCCGAGACAAAATTTGAAAATCAATCAAATCAACCCCGGAAAAAACTATACAGCGAAATTCAGAAGACAACCAGAAAACAAGGTTAGCATCTCAAAAAAAGTCTGGAAAAAAGAGATCTCACAAGAAAACTGGGAAAAAATGCAGCGCAAGAAGCAGTTGTGAAGAAAGAACCCCCAAGAAAGAAACTCCCAGGACAAAAAACACAACACAAAAATCTAACAAAAGACAAAAACTAATTCCGGGAAGATAGAAACCTTACAAAGAAAAGTAAACCCCGGAAAAAAGGAAAAAACGAAAGCACTGGACAAACAATACGTGTACAAACTGATTGTTTTAGGGAACGCATGTCAAAATCACCCCAAAAAAACAAGCCTTGAAAAAAAACATAGAATCCCAGAAGAGTGACAGTTTGGGGAAGCATGCTAAATCCAAAACTAAAGATTGAACTTCAGAAACTCATAAAATTGAATTTCGGGAAAAAAATCAAGGCGAATAAACTTTCCGGAACAAAAGCATGAACTGGTGATAAGCAAATTCCCAAACAAACAAAATGCGTGATAAACAAAGTAAAATTCAAAAACAACCTGGAGGAGAAATGTTAGAATCCAACAAAATGCATTGAATGCTAAAAAAAATGTCTGTCAAATCTCTTGCAAAAAGTTGAGCAGCAAAAACAATGAAAATCCAAGTTCAAATTGAAACATGAAATGCATGATATGCGAAAACACGTCTATTTACCCATTGCGAAAGGAACGCAGAGAAAACATTAACATTCAGAAAAAAATCAAAAAATGCACTAATTCCAAAAAAGAAGAATCACTCAATCTTTTGCCAAGGAAAATGACACAGAATACAGGAAAATCCTTGACCCGAAAATAAAACGCAATGCAAAAAAATCCTTGACCCTGTGCCAAAAGATGATGCGACCAAAAAAATGAAATGCAGTGAAAAAGGCAAATTTCAAAAAATGAAGTAAATGCCAAACATCAAGTTCATTTAAGACCTTGCCAGAACAATTACCAGGACAAACATACAAACCAGAAGAAACGGGGAAATTCAAAAAATGAAGTAGACAACCCCCCCTCAAAAAAGCAGTTCATTGAACCCCTCGGCCAAAAAATGACGCGGCAAAAAATATAGAATCCGGAAAAAAAATGAAATCACCGAAACAATATCGAACTTTGCGGGAAAAAAAGTAAAAACCCGAAAAAAGAAGTCAAGGAACCGGAAAAAAAAGTTCATTTAACTTTTTGACAAAAAATATGTCGCCAAACAAAATCCGGGGAAAAAAACGAAATTATCCAAAAAACATTGAACTTCGGGGAAAACAAGTTCAAAAAAGTTAAAATCCAAAAAATGAACTAAATGAACGAAAAAAAAAGTTCATTTAACTCCTTGCCAAAAACTCTACGGAAAAAAATGTGCCAGGACAACCAAAACCAGGATAAACACAAAAAAGGTTAGGCAGAAATTGCACTTTTAGCCTAAGGGTTTTTGTTTCTGTCCTGGTTTTGGTTCTCCTGGCACATTTTTTTCCCGTAGAGTTTTGGCAAGGAGTTAAATGAACTTTTTTTTTCGTTCATTTAGTTCATTTTTTGGATTTTAACTTTTTTGAACTTGTTTTCCCCGAAGTTCAATGTTTTTTGGATAATTTCGTTTTTTTCCCCGGATTTTGTTTGGCGACACATTTTTTGTCAAAAAGTTAAATGAACTTTTTTTCCGGTTCCTTGACTTCTTTTTTCGGGTTTTTACTTTTTTTCCCGCAAAGTTCGATATTGTTTCGGTGATTTCATTTTTTTTTCCGGATTCTATCTTTTTTGCCGCGTCATTTTTTGGCCGAGGGGTTCAATGAACTGCTTTTTTGAGGGGGGGTAATCTACTTCATTTTTTGGGTTTTCACTTTTTTTCCCTGCAAAGTTTGATATTGTTTCGATGATTTCATGTTTTTCCGGATTTTACATTTTTTGCCGTATCATTTTTTGCCAAGGAGTCAAATGAACCTTTTTTTTGTTCATTTAGTTCATTTTTGTGGTTTTCACTTTTCTCCCAGAAAGTTTGATATTTTTTCCATGTTTTCATGTTTTTCCGGACTTCATATTTTTTGCCGTGTTGTTATTTTTGCCGAGGGGGTAGATAAATTTGTGTTTTGTTCATTCAGTTAATTTGCTTGATTTTTTGTTCCGGATTTGATTGAGTTTTTGCCGCACCATGCTTGCGCAAGGGGTTAGATGAACTGTTGTTTGGCCTTTGGCTTCCTTTTTCTCCAGAGTTTCCTTTTTGTTTTTTGTGGGGTTGTCATTGTTTTCTGACACATGTTTTGGCAAGGTGTGAAATGAATTTGTTGTTGGCATTTAGTGTATTTGTTTTTTCTTGGGTTTTGTTTTTTCTCCACGTCATTTTTGACAGGTTTCAATGAACTTGTTTTTTCGTTTAGTTCATTTTTAGGTTTTTGTTTTTTTCCAAGATGTTCTTTATTTTGCACGCTTTTTGTGGCAAGAGTTTGAATGAACTTTTGAGATTTAGTCACCCTTGTTTGTTTTACCTTGTTCCCCCTCTTCTCTCCGCACTTTTTTTCAAATTAGATTCTTTTTCAGAATTGTTTTTCCCGCAGTTGATTTTGCTTGGATCTAAGCTGCTTTTCCCCAAGTCATGTTTGTTTGAATTCATTGTTGGTTCCTGACTTCAATTTCCTTTTTCCAATTCATGTTTGCCAAAGTTCATGTTTTTCGGGTCACGTATTCTTCCCGAAGTTTGATTATATTTTGTATTTTGCTTTCCCCGTGCTTTATCGGTCTTATCTGTTTTGAAGGAAGGGTTTGACCTTTGTTCCTCCGAGTCCACTGTTTTTCTAGGTTTTTTTGCAAACATTAGTTCAATTGAACATTGATATTCTGCCAAATTATTGTTTGTGTTTTTTTTTCAGATGTATTTTGTTTTTCAATAGATGTTCACTTGTTTTCCCAGAGTTTTTGAATGTGTTTTCGCAAATTTTCATTTTTTCACATTTCTTTCCCTGAGTACTTTTGGATTCTAGCTTTGCTTTTCTGGCCTTTTTAAAAATTTATTCTTGGTACAGTGTATATGTTTACTTTTATATATTGTTGTCCAAAGATTTTTTAGTCTTTTCCTGACTTCCTTCTTTGTAGCTGGCATTTCTTCCCCAAATATCTCCAAATTGTTTTTACCCAGAGCTTCACATTTATTCCTATCTATTTTTCGAGATTTCAATTTGTGTTTTGTTTTTCTTTGTTTTGTTAAAATCCGAACGTTTTCGGAACTGGTTTTGCTGTTGCGTTTGAACCTTGCTAAGAGCGCGTTATGAAATATGTTTTTTTTTCTTGGAATTCATTTCTCGATGATGTTTTCTCCCATGATGTTTGTTGCAGATTGACAGGGTTCCAACTTGCTGTTTTGAAAAAAATCAGTATCGGCGTTTCGTAGTTGCAAAAAGTTTGAAGTGTTGAGTTTAGACTGTTTTACTTTGGTGTTTTAAGTTTATTTATTGCGTTCTTAAGCTGGGAATGGGACGGTGAGTAATGTTTGTGATGTTGCCAACCTGGCGTTGTTTTGTGCAGTTTTCTATTTCTTGCAGGTATAGTTTCCTCTGCAGATAACCTGTGTTGGCTGGCGCTTGACGTGGCCGGATTTGAGTCTACTCCAATTGGGCATGGAAGGTACTTCAACTCGTTGTACGGTGATTGTTCTTGCAATCTTCATTCATATCATTTTTTTTTTATTTTTCGGAAGCACGGAAGTTGAGTCGTCCATGATCTTTGCCTGCATGAAGGTGTTCACCGCAGAACCCGTTTCCCCCCCACCAAAGAAAAGGAAAGTGCGTCCTACGCTTTGTTTAGCCAGCGCAAATTGTTTAGAGGGAGTGCAATAGCCACTTTTATTTCAGATACTCTGAAGTTCCTCTTCCAAGACCTTTATTTCACCCAGTGAGTTACCGTTGTCCATATTTTAAGGTGAGGTCCTAATTTTTCAATATTTGTGTACTTTGCTTTGCTGGTACTGCCAGTAGTGTATGTAGACTTTGCCTGGGGCCTTCAAACACAGTTGCTTCTCCGACGTGATGCTAAAAGCTAAGATCCATATCAGGGACAATGGGTTTTAGCAGCAGCGGCAAGAAAACAAAAGCAAAGTCAGCAGTGGCAATGGCAGCTGAAGTAGCCTGAAGAGGCTAAAATTCAAGACCTTTCATTATATGTTAATTGCATAAAGCGGGCATCGACCATCATATTCGGTCCGAATGATCTGGATCACCGGTTGTCGTGGCCAACTTGATTGCCTCATGTGTTTTTTCCTTTGATCAGCAGCCTTGCCATCTTGTGACCTTTCATGTGCAGGCGGCATTCCCCCAAGGTTATCCGCCATTTTTCAAAATTCATTTTCTTACAACAGCCTAGGTTATGAAATTTAGCAGTGAGTAACGATGGTTAATGGATCTGATGGGAGGACCGTGATGGTCAATGGTCGATTTGGTCAACAACCGCCGATGACGGTGAACCAATAAACAATGGTCACTTAGCGCTTAGTTCATGGTTCATTGCCAGTCAACAACCACAATGACGGTTAATCACTATGTGGTGAATGATTTTCGTTCATCAACAGCAAATTGATGACATAGTTTGACTATCAAGTGCTAACAACTCATCATTCCTAAATCACTATGAGTCGAACAGATTGGAAATGTTGACCTCCCCAACTACCAGTGGTGACCTCCCCATCTGGTGATGGCCCCACCGGGGCGCCCCACCAGGGCCACCCCGTGCCGCCGGTGGTTCCCAGTGGCGCCTCCTTGATGCTGGTGCTGGGCACCTCCGAGGATCGGACTGCCTTCTTCAGCTCCGTCTCCAGGTTCACCCAAGCGGTCTGGGTGTTGAAGAGCAAGTCCACCACGTCCTCACGAGAGGGAAATGCTTGTTGGAATGGCTATGGTTGATGGTTGGAATGGCTATGGTTGGAATGGCTATTGGAATAATCACCAACAAATAATATTAACCAACCAATGATGGCTATGGTTGGCATGGCTATGGGTCAATATTAATGGCTAATAACCAACAAAAATAGCTGCTTAATGGTTAATAATGGTTGATAGTCACCAACCAAGAATGGTTGGAATGGCTATGGTTGATGGTTGGAATAATCACCAACAAATAATATTAACCAAGAAATAATGGCTATGGTTGATGGCTAATAACCAAGAAAAATAGCTGGTTAATGGATAATAGGGGATGATGATTAACAAATATACCAACTACATGGCTTGGTGACATGGCTATGGGTCAATATTAACCACTGGTTTCGCTGGTTAATAATAGGGGATGATAACTAACAACTATAGGGGATATATACCAACTATATGGCGATGGGTCAAGCAGTTAACCAACAAATCATGGGGAAGAATCACCGGATGATAACTAACAACTATAGGGGATATATACCAACTATATGGCGATGGGTCAAGCAGTTAACCAACAAATCATGGGGAAGAATCACCAACCAATAATGGAATGGTTGCATGGAATGGTGCATGGAAACTGATGTTAATGGTTCGATGGAAGGGTTGGAAGTGGCCATGGTAGTATGGAAGGCTTGGAAATAAGGAATGGTTGATGGAATGGTTGATGGAATGGTTGATGGTTAGAAGTAGTGTTTATGGAATGGTTGATGGAACGTTTCTGGAACAGGTAGAAGTACTGGTTGTGGAATGGTTCTGTGCGCTGTAAGTATTTCCGTTGCAAGTCAAGTAATGTAGATCAGTACTGGTTATAAGACATGGTTTTTAGATCTTTTTAATAATGGTGACAAGTATTGGTTATGGTTGATCATCAGCAATTCTCGATCATTGTCAATCTACAAACATTAAAATATCATAAACACTAAAATCCTTATGCAATGGTTGTCAGTAATGGCTGAGCGACGATCACTTTAGTGGCGGTCATGGAATTCCCTTTGCACCGAGTGCCGCAGCCGAGTGCAGCGCACTCTTCAGTGCAGGCGATGAGCCCCTGGGTGATTCTCAAGGCAGTTGGGGACCCCCTCAGCTACCATCGATCAATAATCATTTTTAGTAGTAAACCAACCATTCTTGGAGGTTCCGTATTTTCAGAAATTAAGAAACACCTATATCATGGTTACAATCGTGTCTAGTGATGATCAATAGTTTTTGATATAATCATAGTTAATGAGGGTGAATGGTAGGACAACCGGTCAGCAAGTGGCTGGTAGAACTCTAACTTTTAGTAGTGATACAATATCGACAATAGCTCGTACAACAATTCTCAGCGATAGAAATGAGGCTGAATCTTGGTGGCTACATCTACTATTCATTTTAGGTTTGACAAGGCTTTTATACAACTTTAAAAAGGTTGTGTAGGCTTTTATAGGATTTTCAGGGCTTTATAAAGCTTTATAGGGCTTCTGAGGGGTTATAACCATTAGTCATGGTTGGTCATAGGGGATAATAAGCAACAATGATGGTTCAACAACTGGCTTTGTCCGCCATGGCAGTACCTTCCGATCACCATCCAAGTTGAAAACCATTCTTCATGGGGAAACCACCTGCGACTTGGGGGCCCACCATGGCTTTGCAGAAACCTCGTCATCATGGTGAGAAATCATCCGACCGCCATCCCGGCACCCTCGGCAACAGCCAAACCCTCAATATCAATGGTTGTAACAACCAAATGAGTCATCAACCAGTATCAACTCTGATTATTACCACGAGCTCCTGATCAGGTGGAACCACCAAGGATTCTTCCATGTCACCTGGCACCGGTGGTGGCCTGGGTGCTAGCTCAGCTGGGGTTCCAAGCACCTGGTTTCAGCAAGTAAATCACGATGAATTTGTTAACCCTGAGAAAACAACTCTATTATATACCATGATATTAGCATAGAGTATTATCATACCAATTGATTATAGCAACATTATATCAATATCTATACTGATGTCAATGAGCAAGCACCTGGTATAATCCCGCGGATTTAACCAAAAGCAGTTCTTGCTCACTGAAATCACTAGACCAAGGGTTCGCTGCACTTTCATCGGAAGCAATCGCTACAATATAGTTTCAAGGGTAAATCGGTTGATCCTGACCCACGACCATATCAGCCTGGCATCTACCCAATCCAACCAAAAAATGCCAATGTTCATAAAAGATTGAAAATCAACCCCCCACGACCATCCCGAAATTCCTAATGTCAATGAAGTGCTTGATGTATCTCCTTAATGGTGTTTTCATAAAAAAGGGGACCCCCCGAATCATGCCTATAGACCATTTTTAGTGATAAATCAACCATTTTTTGACTCCTCCACTCTAAGAAACCACCAAATCAGAGAAAAGGACAAGTATCAATGACCTCACGGACATCAGTTCGAAGAGATTACCTCTATATATTCACTCCTGCTTTTGTATCAGATTTTCATGCACGGTTCCGGTGGACAGCAGGGTGCCACATGTGGGCCAAGCTAGTTTATGTGCGCGTGCTAACAAGGAACCAACATAGTCACCATATATGACCATCATCAAGTGTCACTATTCCCTCCGCAATCCTCTCAGACCAACCACTACCAATGGTGGTTTCTGAAACTACGGCTAGCCCCTAGCTATCATCCTTTGTGTCAGCCATTTATAGTATTGAAGCATCCATAAGCTGGGGTTCCCGGGGGTTTAAGGAGCGCCCCAATACTGGTAGGAACACGTGAACACATCACTCGCTATCACTAATTAGTGGTTTCTTGAAACAAGGGACACCCAAGAAATGGTTGGTTTCTTACTGTGTACAAGTGGTCAACAAAGGATGATTTAGGGATACCCCGATTTTGAGAAACACGCAATTCATCATTCTGAAAAAAACATAAATGGTGAATCAATGTTAATCAACAATCATTAAGCACGTAAATAAGTTGCCATGGTTAAGAATTATCAACCATCGGTTTCAGCATCGTTTAGGCATCAGTTTAAGCATCACCTAAGCCACCAGTTGTTGCATCATTTAACCATCATTAACCATCTGTAATTGATGGTTAACCCTGGTATTGATGGTTAATAATGGTAAATGATGGTTAATAATGGTTAATGATGGTTAATGATGGTTAATGCATCATTTAACCATGGTATTCTACCATTCTCCCTTTGTGGAACCCAAAATCTCACTGTTCGAAACCATCGCCATCCAACAGTTGATCAAAATGAATCATAAGTGACTGCCAATCCTCAACTACATGAACCACTACGGGTGATTACCTTTCATTTCCCCATTGACTGACAATTCTTAACTACCATTTGGTTCGGCAACACCTGGTTGCTCCAACTGGCTTCCAAGGGCCAGAGCGGGATACCCCTGGCGAAGCTCATCGCTCCCTCCCAACCACCACACTTTTCGCACACTTTTCTGATGTCCACAAGCCTCGATGTAGGAAGCCCATAGAATCCCGAAGTGGGCAAAACACCTAGATCTCGATGGTACGTAGCGCTCCCACCGAGCTGTATCTGGGCTGTGACTGTTTCAAGATATCATCTGCTAAAGCCAGCTTCTGCGGTAGGATTTGCAGAGGCCACGTGTAGGTCCAGAAAGAAACCACACTGCTTTGAGGTCGGAGGTGGTAGCCACGCCAACCCTGTCCTTGCTCAGTCATCACCGCGTTGACATATTTGGCAAACATGTTGGTTCGCTTAACGAAATCATCTTTGCGCATGGGTGGCCTGGAGGGAAACCACCCTTTACGTCGTTTGCAGTATTTCAGACCACGGGAGCCAGTCTCATGTTCCCACAGTGCATTAACCTGGAAATACGAAACAAAGGACACCGGAGCAGAAGAATCAACAATGGTCGGAAGCCATTGAAACAGTCTCACCATACCATCCCAACGATAGCGATCCCGAACTGTGTCAGGCTGTATGCAAATCATTGGAAGAGCATTCACTTCTTGGATATCTTGGCTACGAGCAGGAACACGGGCTGCAGGTCTGGCCTGGCTATCTGTAGCTGAAGGAGCCTGAACTGCAGTGCGACCCACCTGTATAATTGTCTTGTGCACCAAATCTCTGACTAGGCGCACCTGTTGCAAGTCTTCTTGAACTTGTCGACGGAGGACATGGAGGTGACACGCCTGTTGGAGCACCACCGCCGCTGTCGTGTCTGCTGCCGAATTGCCACGAAAAACCCAGTTGTCCAGATCACTCTGATTGCTATCCAGCTTCTGGTGACTGAACACATGGCTGACTGCAACAAGGAAAGGTCTGGTCAGTTCTACGGCTAGTTGGAGCTGACGCCACAAATCCGAGTCTTTTTGATTAGGTTTGACAAAGCCAGCAGAGGTCATGAACTTGCACAAACGTCGGTACAACGTCCAGTTATCAATCCACAGATAGGCAGGTTTCTGAACAAGGCGAATGAAAGACATGGCGCTGAGAACCGCAGTTATCTCCGCACGCAAAATGGTCTGAACCCACCCAGAAAGAATACCTGACGCTGTTGGATGAAAGGCATGAAAGGAATCGTCTGCCACAACAAATCCCCAACCTGCAAGTCGAGAGTACTGACATGCCGGACTAAGGCAACTACCATCTGTAAAAATATGCAGCTCCGAAGGCATGTGAAAAGGGAAGTCGAACTCATGCGTGGAATCTGGCACTGTCAGGCATGCTTGTTTGAAAACTCTAAGGCTGGGCGGCTCTGGCACCCAACCATGATGGGAGAGGCACGGCGAAATTGACGTGATAGCAGGAATCTGATCTGCTGGCACAGCTCGACTGGCATCAAAAGCTGGACATTCCCAATGCCTGTGGAACTGAGAATCCTCTTCGCCACAGAAAGCACACTTGGAATCTGCACCTGGTTCACTGAACTTCTTGCGGTCCGCTGTGAAGAACGTACCATTCAAACTTGCTCGCAACAAAGCAAGGTCAGCGGGGTCATGTTGGCCAAAGTTTTCAGTGGTCAAGGGGGCACTGACATGCAAAACTCCTGGAAAGGTTTCCCGATGAGCAACCTCTGCTTTGACTCTATCTTGCCATGCACCTCGCAACCTCGGCAAAAGTTCCTGGATGGGGCAAAACAGAACATCAATGTAATCACCCAGGTGATCTACAAACACCGTCTTATTGTACCACGACCAGGCAATTTGATGCAAACGAGCCAACAAAATGCTGACTGGACCAGGTTTCGGCGCATTGGTACGAGCAGGTTGATGCATTGTCCATAGCAGTGCATCTGCTAGTTCTCCATCTGCATGCATCTCACGGAAGGTCAACACGGTGCTCTGGATAGCAAAGTACTGCGGATCAAGCAAAGGGTGTTCAACCATGCTTGTGTGAACAATGGGTGATGTGCCCGGGGAATACTCTTTCAGACCCTTGACCACACCTGTCCGTAACTTGGTGAAGATGTCGTCTCCGAGGTGTACGGACGCCACCGCATGCAAGCATGATGGCCATGCTTTGGCCTTTACCGCACGGATCTTCTGGGAGTAGGTGGACATGGATCTAGAAAGTTTGTTCCATAAGGGTTGCATTCCCAAACACTTGGCAGCAATCGTGGAGTTAGTGGGCATCTTCGAATACTGCAAGTGTCCACCAAGGTCCCGTGCATGGAGCTTCGTGGCGAAGCCATGTTCCCTAAGGGTCTTGCGTTGTTGGCCATCAACACTCCAAGTGTACGATTTGTCGATGTCAATGAGGACATCACAGACATCTGCGAAGGCTTGTAATCCACGCATCGCTGCGATCACTTCATGGCAATCCTCCCCGGTGACTTCAATGTTATCAACATAGCTCCAAGTGCATATGGCAGGGAAGCGAAAACCCATCCACTTGTGCATCAGGGCGTTGAGCCCTAACATACCAACCACGCTCATCCCGTCACCTTCAGCAAAACCGGTCGTGGACCGGAGCGCGTCACTAACCCCTTGTCTCACTTTGAACCGACGATGCATGGTGGCAGCAGCTAGACCCCAGGTTCTCACAATGTTAGGTGGTATGCCCAAACACACTAACACATGCAGGACCAACTCCCTGGGGAGATGGTTGAAGGCCTTGACGAGGTCGATGACCCCTCCGCAGAGTGAGCCACCCCAGTGCTGCGCTTCTTCGATGAGCTGGAGAATGCCATACCAAACTTTTGCTGCCGTCTGTCCAGGAACGTTTCCTGTGCACGAAGCGGGCATAAGGGCTTTCAGATGCTGAAGGCATTGACGAGCTCGTATCGATCCCCATGTACGAAACAACATCGGAAAAAGGGTGATTGGACGAAACTGCTGTACCTGGGAAGCTCCAGGAACCTTTTCAAGGGACACTATGAAGCCTTCCAAAGCTTGTTGCGGCCACACCCCTCCGTTTTCGATGTGGAAAAGGAGATGCAAGAGTTGGTCTGTCAATGCCGATGGCAACTTCAGCAAATCACATCTGCTGACACCGTCGCCTCCAGTTGCCGATCTCACAGACTTGCGCTGAAGACACTGAATCCACTCGTCCCGGGTGATGGGTGCATAGACCATCGGCTCTGCACTGCTGAGATGACTGGTAGCAAAGTCTTTCAAAGGGTCCCAGAAACGAACATCCGTGTGCAGATGTCTGTCCCACCTTTTGCTCCATTCATCGGAGAAGGCCCGAAAGAGGTCAGTGAGTTCACCAACTGGAGTTTCTTGCTTCACTGTCATGCCCACTGAAATGTTTTCAACACTGGCCACCCATAGCTTGTCAGGGGTAGCATGGATAATGTCCAGGGGACCGATTGGAGTGAGAAAGGCTTGATTCTTCCACTGCTGGGGATGCTCAACCACAATGGCACTTTCCTCTGGAAGAACCTCAGCAACGGTGGCACTAGTCTGCTGCAGCAACATCTGAACCGGCTGAGGCGGCTCTTTCCGAAGGTCCTGGAAGATCACAGTGGGATTGGCCTTACGACGATCCACTGCTGTTTTGCATCGGGTGCGCAACAACTGTTTTTCAAAAGCCCTGAAGTGACCCTCAAACTTATCAAACAAGGTGGTGATCCAAGAATGAGTGGGGACCTGTTCAGGACACTGCATGGCAAACTGCTTGTGACACCACTCGGAAAAGGACGGAGCAAAGCCTGAACCAGCAAGAATGCTACTCCACAAACCGGATGCATGATCACTACTTGCTGTGCGTGGTTTCAGAAGGTGATGCATCAAATTCTGGATCCTCCTCAGTTGTCGGAGCCACTTCGCATGATGCACGTTGGATCCATGGAAAGTGGGTTGAGCATCATTCTTGCGGCCTTGAGAGCGCGGCTTGCTAAACTCTTGAATCCAGCTCACTTCCCTTGTTTGACACCGACCAAGCGCCGACGGATGCAAAGGGACTTGTTTCTTCAAACATTGAACCTGAATGGCAGATTCGAATTGGGTGAAGATTGAAGCAAGTTGGTCTTCCATCCTATCTGGTCCCATGGGAGAGGCTGCGGTTGTCTCCAGATGGGTATCATTGGAGGACGGTCCGGCAGCACTAACTTGGCACATACCACTGAGTGTTCAGTGAAAAGGTCATCGATGACAAACACATCTACCATGTACTGGGCAAGCTCTGGCGACAGGTAAAGGTGATCCACCACAGTGCTCCCCTTACAGGTGCTACGAATGGGTTTGCCGAGATGTTCAAGTCCCCAGTGTTGGGCATTGACCCATCCATGTTCTTCCCACTCCAACATGCTATCGACGCCTCCATGTGGTTGATTGAAGTCCCCTGCTATGAACCTCATACCTTTGGCCTGTTCGAGCATCTGCTGGGTCATGTGTTGACAAATTGCATCAGTGAGTCCCTTGGTTCGCAGCGACTCAGTTTGGAAGGCATGACCATAGACCACGCCTCCTTGGATGTGTCGTCCTCCAACCTGAAAACTTGCAACGTGGAGCCTTTGCTGCTCCCACACATCGGATGGCCACACTCTGGAGGTGGGCCGGCAAGGACAATCTGTGAGGAACCCCACCCCACACTGTTTTCCTCCAATGGCCGAGATGGCCGTGGAGCGGAACGCAACTGGCGCTCCTGCTTGCAATTGCAGCCCTACTTTGTGAGCCTTTAATTCGCGACTCAGCTTCACCATGCCTGGCTTGGTTAAGTGAGTTTCTGAAATTGACCAAATGGTGTTTCCCCTACACTTGGGCAATTCGGCCAGCAAATGTGTCTTACCGGCTAAACCCGTTGGATTGGCGCAACCGATGATCAGCTCAACCTGTGATGGCGATTGAGGTCCAGGATTGCGTGCTTCCCCGCAACAAAAACAAAACATGAGGAGGATGTACCACCACATGCGAAACAAAATGGATTGGGCCCCACACCTGGGGGCTGCTCTGGCTCGACGGAATAGTCAACTGGTGCGCATCCTCTTGGAGAGGATATCTTCAATTGCTGTCAGCTGTTCAGTCAACTTGCTTTCGAGTAGGCCTTGGAAAGAGCTGGACTGACTGTCAATCTTCTGATCCAAGCTCTGCAGGTACCCGCTATGCTGATCGAGCTGGTGCTGCACATGGGTGCTCTGCTGTGTCTGTGCCTTCTGAAACATGTCAAAGCTCTGCTGCATGGCATCAACTCTTTGCTCGAGCTCTTGCACTTTGGAGTCACCATCCATTTCAACATCGGATTGCTTCATTCGCTGCAACAGCTTTTGTTCCAGAGATGACTCAAGTGCAGCCATCTGTCCCACAGACATCTCCTTGTTGGACCTGGTGGCTTGCCACGGGTCGCGATGTGCCCATGGATCATCTTTGGAGCTGGCTGCTGGCACTGACCTGTCCTGGGAAACCTGCAAGCTACGGATGGTCTTGGCAGAGGCCATGACTACTGGGACACTGCTCTGAGGTTGGGGGGCCGCATCAACCTCAGAGATGATGATGTCCCCGTGCTGAAGCTGATACACCCAATGCGATGGCGGAGAGGCTGCTTGCACTGACCACATCACACCTGTTTTGTCTCTTGATTGTCCCACCGGCCCGATTGGACGGGCTTGCCACTGCCACTTTGTCAAAACATTCATGATGGACAACTTGGTGCTTCCGTATGGCATGGGACCCATGGTAAAACGTTTCAAATCTGCACCCGGCAAGAAGGGGATTTCTGGACGGAGGGTTTTGTGCAATGCCTCCGCTTGGGTGAGCTCTGTGCGCAGGCCATATCTGTCACCACTTCGAACAATCACAGTGGGAATGTCACTCAAACGCTGGGCCACAATCGTCTCTGGATAGGTCTTCCGAGGCAACCACACCACCTTGTGTGAGCTAGAAGGTTTCCTTCCATCTGTTGTGCGGGGTTCGGCATAAATGCCGTCCCGGCCACTTTGCTGCATGATCTCATTGGCGGCTTCATGTTGGACTCGCATGGTGACAACAAACAATTCTGAGTCTTGGACGTTGTGAACCTTGGACATCTTGCGAGTGAGGTGTTGCCTGTCCCACACATCTAGAATGTCTTGAGAGGCCACGGCATTCAACGGAGGGCATTGCATCAGGGTCTTGACTGGTCGTTGGATCACATCCTGCCAATCTCCAGCGAACTGATCTTTGTACACCAAAACCCTCAACACAAGGTTCTGGACCTCCTGAACCGCAATTGGCTGGGCTGGTGGGTTGCGTTGAACTGACTTCTGTCCCAACTGATATGTGGCCACACTGAGAAGGAGTGGCTCTTGCGTCAACTTGCTCATCATGGGAACACGAGTGATTTGATGACCGGCTGGCAATTCATGCATATGATAATCTGGAATTAGGATCAAGACCTAGAGGATCCAACGTTGCTATTGGGAAGCTATTTTCAACAAACTACAATATTTTGAAGAAACGTTGTTAAACCAAAAAAACGTTGTCGTTTTCCATTTGTTTCCTTTCTATGCTTTTCAAATTACATAAATATATGAGTATATATTGTTTTTATTTCATGACTTTTTCTTTAATTTTTTCTTTGTTGCAAAAACCTTGCAAATAAATTGTCATGGTTTTGAGGAAGCCCGACACCCGTTTACGGAAACAACTCCATTTCATTCAAACAGACCCGCTTCATTCAAACATTCATTAACACAAACACACTCCTTTAATGTTCATAAACACTGAAAGTGTTTATACCTAGCACTTCGCATATTCAAGGTAAAATTTGACTTTGGTTTTTTTGGTTCAAACAAGCCCGTTTCATTCAAACAAACACGTTCCTACTAGGTTCATGAACTCTCTAAGCGCTACCTTTCGTAGCACCTTTGCATACTGTACGTAAATTTTAATTTTTGTTTTTTGGTTTTGAGGCAGCCCGACACCGCTTTGCGCAAACAACCCCGTTTCATTCAAACAAACCCGTTTTTTGCCAAACGGCCACGTTGCTGCAAGGTTCACACTCAAAGTGCATGTTTACCTTTTGTAACACCTTTGCATACGTAAAGAGAATTTTGAGCTTTTGTTATTTTTGGTTTTGGGGCAACCCGACACCGGTTTACGCAAACAACCCCGTTTCATTCAAACAAACCCGTTTTTTGCCAAACGGCCACGTTGCTGCAAGGTTCACACTCAAGGTGCATGTTTACTTTTTGTACCACCTTTGCATACTTAAAGAAAATTTTGAGCTTTTGTTATTTTTGGTTTCGGGGCAACCCGACACCGGTTTACGCAAACAACCCCGTTTCATTCAAACAAACCCGTTTTTTGCCAAACGGCCACGTTGCTGCAAGGTTCACACTTAAAGTGCATGTTTACCTTTGTAACACTTTTGTATACTTAAAGAAAATTTTGAGCTTTTGTTATTTTTGGTTTTGGGGCAACCCGACACCGGTTTACGCAAACAACCCCGTTTCATTCAAACAAACCCGTTTTTTGCCAAACGGCCACGTTGCTCTTTTGCTCCGCTACCATGGGCTAGCTTGTTGCGAGCCCCGCATTGCTATAGCTCCATGGCACGTAGCCATGCAGCTATATAACACCTCTTGCACGCAAGGCTATCGCAAACACCCAGTGCCCGATGACTATAACCATGGCCCTGAACGCTTGGCCTTGCTCCAGCAGTTTGAAGGGCGTGTTCTTCACACCCTCCCTGTGTATGCTTGAGCCAATGGCCAAACACTCGCAGTCAAGAAGGGAAAAGGTCCTCAACAAAACAACTTTGTATGTTTGAGCCAATGGCCAAACACTCGCAGTCAAGAAAGGAAAAATCTAAGCACCAATATCTAAGTTGACATTTATGATCACGTTGCTGCCACTTATCTTTTGGGGGAAACCATGTTCGTAAATTTCTTGGTAATTATCAACTTCCATTCCTCGACAACCAACCACGGAGTTTTGAAAAGAACGCTTTTGACAGAAAGGCGTTGGATGTGCAATGTGAAATATGTGTACACATGATACGTATAACAAATCTATAAATACGAAATTGCGTATATATCTATTGTGATATACATATCTTTTTCATTCATGTACGTGCTCGGTGATTTACGTCTATTTATATGTCATGGAAACTCTGTTCTGGGCACTCCTACGCCATCGGTCGTTGCGAGACTTCAGGATCAACAGCGAGAATCCATGGCTCTTGGTTGATCAGGTGACTATATATCCGGATTTTGATTGACCAACCCCAGTTTGCTTTGAATAGTTGGTGAGCCATCCCGACAAGGATGGTTTCGTAACATGGGCCCATTTGGGGTTGTCCTTCATTTCCACCTACCACCAATTTACTCAGAATAGTTGGTAAACTATCCCAACAAGAGTGGTTACTGAACATGGATTCAACCTTGTTTGGGTTGATGTAACCCCCCCCTTATTAGCATCAAATCGTAGATTTGGGGTCGTCCGTCATCTCCACCTACCACCAATTTACTCAGAATAGTTGGTGAACTATCCCAACAAGAGTGGTTAGTGAACATGGATTCAACCTTGTTTGGGTTGATGTAACCCCCCCTTATTAGCATCAAATCTTAGATTTGGGGTGGTCCGTCATCTCCACGTACCCCCAGTTTACTTTGAATAGCTGGTGAGCCATCCCAACAATAGTGGTATCTGAACATGGGATCAACCTTGTTTGGGTTGATGTAACCCGCCCTTATTAGCATCAAATCTTAGAATTGGGGCGGTCCGTCATCTCCACCTACCACCAGTTTACTCACAATAGTTGGTGAACTATCCCAACAAGTGTAACAAGAGTGGTTTCTGAACATGGGTTCAGCCTTGTTCGGATTGATGTAGCCCCACCTTAATACCATCAAATCTTAGATTTTGGGGTTTCCCTCATCTCCGCGGAACTGGGCTATGGCGACCACCGTGGCCAGCGCCTTCGCCTTTGGAGGCGCATTTTGCCGCTCATGTTTCGTTCATGCGGTTGCCAAACCTTTTGATGGAAATGGCTAAACTTAGCAAGTAGCGTTGGAAGGTCCTCTGTATCAGCGTTCTTCCATGAACCTGCTGGGCTATCAGCTTGATTTTGCCAAGAAAACTCTCCTCAAAATGAGTTGCGAACATCTTACACTGATTGATTCTGAGGGTTTTCAACTCCTCAGCAACATGAACCAAGTAGTGCAGCTTAGGCCTCACCTTGAACAAGTACCCTTGTTGCTGATACCTAAGGGCAAGCCAAGCAAACGCATTGGTGAAGGTAAGCAATGCTTCGCAAGCTTCCTGAGCATCGCTTTCCGAAAGGACCAGCCCACCATGACTTTGGAGTTCAGTTGCCCGTTGTAATCCCCAAGCACAAGCTGCAAGTACTTGCAAGTCGACGTCATCGGAAGAATCTGCAATTTGTTGTGTTTTCTTGGCTAGCCACCACAACATGATCTTCACATGAGACCCTTTGTATCTAGAACTCAGTTCAGCATAGTCTGCAGTTCCACCCAATCCAGCCAGGGTCAAGATTGGCTTGCAAGGCACATAATACCTGAGCCATGGGCCCATGTTGTGAGATGTGTATGTACATGGGCTGTAAACCAATATCACCGACCAAAATAAGCACCAACCAAAACACTTCTGCGTGTTGGGGCAACCGCTTGAGAGCAAAGAACATAATGGGACCCTTAATTTCAGCAAAAAGGAAAGCAATCAAGGGGCCCTTCGGCAGCACATGTTCGGTGCATCTCCATGTGTACTTGGTGAAGAGTAGTGTCCCAATCAACCAATGGGCCCCAAACTTGTTTCTGTATCAGTACACGGAGGCCGCTGGCAAAGAGGTCTCTGCCGCATCCGAGGTTCACGTTATGAAGCCAGTCGTACATGCAGGTTTCCAGTCTGAATCCCTCAATTGACACGTATGGGGAATGGTTGATCTCTCGCTGTAAATAAGCTTCATGCGTCAACCTCGTCAGCGGCCAGGCAACGCTGCAGCCAAAGGCCCTGCCGTTCATTGCAGGGTGTGTGTTTTTTCCCACCGAAGCTAAGCATGAATCGCATAGCCTGAGTACAATCAGGGTCCTAAGGAAAGGTTGGTGAACAGCCTTTACAACAACATGTATTTAACAATCAGCGTCCTAAGGAAAGGTTGGTGAACTGCCTCGATAACAACATATGTTTAACAATCAAGGCCCTAAGGAAAGGTTGGTGAACAGCCTCGAAAATGAAAACAACATATATTCACAAAACTGTTTCCTTTTTTTTCGGTATATCATCCGGGGCACTGGGAGCAGCGATAATATTGCCTGAACTCGTGCATGTATTGTCGAGCTTTGAGATCAGCTTTGCAAATAAAGTAGCAAAGCCTTGCTTGGGAGAAAGAGTGAGCATATCCCATTTCCCAGCTAAGACAATAACGATCATAATCATATATTGAACCACTCACCATCAAGATCTGGTGGAGCCCCTAGAAACCATTACCACCAAGATGTGTTTTTGCCTTGCATTGGAAAATTGACAAACCCTGGTTAATAGCTCAAAACGGAATTCCCATAAACCCAACTTATTTGTAGTCATTTGATGGTTGCAGCATCTACCGAATGAAAAACCATACAGTTTTCATCAAACATAGGATGAGTTTCTTCCAACCATGGGATAGCTCTTTGCCAGCCATCTCTGCTCGGTACGATCTTGCTGGGAACTCCTCACCATAGAAGCCTCTGTCAGGCGCCGTTCCGGAGCTCGAGCACTGCAAGCTCCAGGCGATGAGTTCTGCGATTCGTTTGTTGACCTCTTTTTGTACCTCCCACTGAAGTTTCCAAAAGAAATCAAAAACATTTGATGGTTGGCCATCCCCAAAATATATTCACCAAATACTTTCCCCAAACAAACATTTCATTAACTTTCAGCCCAGAAACAGCTTTGGTCAACATAAATCGCTCGGGCACAATCGCAATCGGGATCTTGAGATGAAGAGGATCTTTGATAAGACCTTCTGAACCAAAGCAGCTTGAAAAACTCCAACAGAAGCATTCATCATCCCTCTTCATCACAGCGCCATCGCCGTGCAACGAAGCTCCGATCAGCCGCTTCAGATCACAGCCAGAATTTATAATAGGATGGTTCCGCCATGGGCCCAAACTCTTGATATGCAACCAGAACTCTTTCCGAGAAACATCATCCATGTTGCCCAAAAAAACTGAGCTGAAAAACTCCTTGTGTTCCATTGTTGAAACGGCATGCAGCACTTCATGCGGTAGCAGTACATGAGTAGGGACTTCTTCCACACGAAGGGTGTCGACTTGAAGTGGCAATGTGATCACATATGGTTGGAGTCGTAGGCCATACAAATTCTTCATCCAACGATGTAGGTCCCGCTCACTGTTGTTCAAATGTTTCCCATCAGTGCCTAAAGAAGAAAAAGCTTTGATGGCAGCATGAGGAATGGCATGATCTGATACGACGCCCCCAGCAATTTCACATGCTGCCGCTATCGACAGCTTGCCTTTCCCCACCAGATCATTGATCTTTTCTACGGTTGCAGATTCTCCATACTGCTCAAAGCGTTGGCGCTTCCTGCATGGCCGGTAAAGCCGGTAGGAAACACCGCGGCCAATAATGTGTTAGAACGTCGGCTTGATTTCAGCATCATCATCATCATCAACATCATCATCCTCATCATCATCACCATCAACATCATCATCACCATCAACATCATCATCATCATCACCATCATCACCATCAACATCATCATCATCACCATCATCATCATCACCATCATCATCGTCATCGTCGTCATCATCATCACCATCATCATCATCATCATCGTCATCGTCGTCATCATCATCACCATCATCATCATCATCACCATCATCGTCGTCATCGTCGTCATCATCATCATCGTCATCGTCGTCATCATCATCATCATCATATCATTGCCGGCATCATCAACTACATCAGCCATGTGAAGTAGGAACCCTGCTCAGCAACCGAATTTCTAAAGATGTCCCAATTTTCAAGTCCTGTTGGATTTCATGTCCAAATGTTCTGCAATGATCCCAGTGATGTTTTCACTTGTTGTCATTGGGCAGGCCCTCATCCATCGGAAGCGAGCCTCGAAGATGCAGCAGGCAGACCTGTCATGAAGCAAGAGGATGGCCACCCTGAAACCGGCATAAACGCTATAGAATGGTGAGGGGCGCATTGAGAAAATGGTTTTCCCCAAAGGGCCCCACTTGAAACAATTGGGATCAACAGTGGTGTCCATAGCCCTTGAGAACCAGCATACAGTTGGAGATCTTTTCCCCGGAATTTCTCGCCGAAATTGAAGGATGTATCGATCAGAAAGCCTGCTGCTTGCAGACCTTTGCACTGACCCCACTGCAGTGGAAAGAAACACATTTTGGAAGTGGAGAGAAACTGAGATTTGAATGGAATGCCCATTTTGAACAATGACCACTGGTTGAATGTTCGTTTACTGCTGCAGTTACAAGGTCTGCACGTTCTATCAGGCAATCTGGAACCAACTTGTCAAAAGCCACGCTACGGCATTACGCAAATGTTCTGCACTTGCGCAATTTTGCTCAAGTGTTTCTCAATCCCATCTTACTTCTTTTCCTTCTTGCCCTTCGTCTTTCCCTCTCCACCCTTGTCCTTCTTCTTGCCAGGTGGCCGAAGAAAAGCAGCAGCTGCAGCCTCCAGGAGCAGTTGGGGCGTTTGGTTGGAAGCACTGGAAGCCTTCTTGGACGACTATTCCTGTTGGGAAGGATTTCAAGGAAACACTGACATTTGTTTACCAGGATTCACCACAAGTAATTATTGTATGGCTATTTGCTGTTTTACAATTTATTTCGAGGCAACCTAGCCAGCATCCCAAGCCATACCATATCCACCCAAATAGCCTTAGCTTTCTCGCCATCTTCTTCTTTCTTTTTGATCTGAGCGAGCAAGCTGGTGACCATGGCCTCGTCCTGGTTCGCAATTGCATCTCGCAAATCGCCAAAGAGCTTCTCAAGGGCTTCAGCAAAATTCAAAAGCTCCTTTCCCAAGTCGCCAGCATAGGCCACCCCACTGAGTTTTATCGACTGCTGGCGAGCAGCACCAGCAACCTTCAGCAACTCAGGCATTTGGTCTGCCCCCAACTCTAGGATGGTCTTCGGTTCAACCTTCTCAGCACTTTCCTTGGCACCCTGTTCTTTTGGCCTTTTCTTT
The DNA here is from genome assembly GCA_009767595.1 of Symbiodinium kawagutii. Classification (NCBI taxonomy): domain Eukaryota; class Dinophyceae; order Suessiales; family Symbiodiniaceae; genus Symbiodinium; species Symbiodinium kawagutii. The sequence continues at coordinate 24,755 of VSDK01002648.1, read as the reverse complement.
GGAACAGCTTGAACCTGTCGAAGGGCTTTTAGGATTGACAGCTGATAGGATTGCCTGGGTGAAGAGCAATATGAAACATGTTACCATAACCATTTCTATCATGGGCGCATGGCCTACTGCTTGCTTAGGGTCGCAAATGGTGATGCTGATTTCTGGTTCCATGTTGGAAAGGCACGAGCTATGAACTGAAGTGTCCCACCTGGGTGATGGAATTCAGGAGCGCTTTCGTTCCAGCCGATGATGCAGCTTGCACCTGGGGCAAGGCGCCAGCCCGCAAGATGCCGGAGTCTTCATCGATCAAAGCTGATCGCAGGGCGTCATCAACTTGGCTTTTTGCTCGTAAGCTCAAGGACTCTTTGGTTGTATCCTTCCTGATGAACTCATCGCCTTTTCGCATGAAGAACCAAGTCTCCTTGGGGAAAGCAGTGTTGGGATGGTGAAAGTTGTAGAGGCATGGAGGAAATAACGGTTTCATCATCAGCTGGTTTGGTAATCATAATACCTTCCATCTATCATTGCTAATATTCAAAGGGCTGTAGGGCAGTAAGTTAAACTTGTGGGAAACCAAAACTTGAACACATATGTAATCAAGCCGGGGGTCATCCAAATCACCTGGGAGTTCTTCGTCTTCATAAAACAAGTTCGAAGCTTTGCGGGATTCCACAATCTTGTTGAACTTTTCCTCAGTGTATTTGGCGCGCAAATCACGCCCTTGAACAGCATGCCACCCTTTCAAAGCAGTGTTCTTTGCTTCGACAGAGCGCTTGACCATCAGCTCACATGCCTGCCAATCCTGATCGCTATCAAGCCAGAAATTAAACAGCTCCACCTTGTTTGAGCAGTAGAAGTCCGCCAACTGCACTGGAAATTTGGACTTGTTGGCCGCCTGTCGCACATAGCGGTCCCATTCGACTTTATTTGTCACACCTTAGATCAAGATAGATCAAGCAGAGATCAGGCAGAGACCAATCAACAAGGGGTTAACGCTACCAACCCAGGTAAGTAAAGAAGCGCAATGTATTTTGGAGCTACCATGATTCTTGATGATGGCGAAACAAACCCACTGTGTTACTGTGGTCATTGGCATGAAGTCATACCTGCCCATTATTGTTTTAGTGGTTTCTCGATCTCTTTTGAAATGATGATTTCCAACCAAGTCACTGTTGCGAATCTGCTGGGCTTTGGCTGCAGTGGACTCGGCAACTGGTACCAGCTGGTGCTGGCTGGGATCACCTGGGGCGGCACTTTGCTCGGGCTCCACCTCTTCATCTTCTTCAACATCTTCTTCTTCTTCTCCTTCCTCGCTTTCAGGGTTCTCGCTTTCCTCCTCCTCGGTGCTTCCAACACCATCCTCTTGTTCCTCACTTGGATCGATGTCTTCTCCAGGCCTTTCGGGGTTTGCCAGGATGGCAACTGCGTCACTCTCATCATTGCTCTCATCTTCTTTCGCATTATCATTTTCCTCTTCTTCTTCCCCTGCCTCGTCCTCCTCCTCGCCTTCTTCTGCCTCATCTTCTTGATCCTCTGCTACTTCTTCCTCCTCTGCTTCTTCCTGCCCTGACTCTTCCAAGCGCAAAGAATCTGTTCGGCTAAACTCTTTCTCCAAGACCTTTCTGCACGATTCTGTATCATCCTCATCATCCTCAGGAAGATCACTTGCTTTCAGATCCTTCATCAGGTCCTTCAACTTCTCCTCTGCCTTCATTCGTGTGTCCTTTTTCGGAGTGGAAGGTACAGGTACCAATTTCTCCGCAGCCATCAGACGCTTGTCTGGAGAATCGAAAATGGGCTCAATTTTCTTTCTCTCGCAAGGGACATACTTGATCTTCTCCTCTTTCTTTTTACCATTCTTTTCCTTCTCTTCCTCCTTTTCCTTCACTTCTTTCTCCTTTGGTGTCTTTCCTGCTTTCTCCTTTGCTGCTTTGAGCGCCTTCTCCTTCTCTCCTTTCTCCTTTGCTGCTTTGAGCGCCTTCTCCTTCTCTGCTTTCTCCTTTGCTGCTTTGAGCGCCTTCTCCTTCTCTGCTTTCTCCTTTGCTGCTTTGAGCGCCTTCTCCTTCTCTGCTTTCTCCTTTGCTGCTTTGAGCGCCTTCTCCTTCTCTGCTTTCTCCTTCTCTACTGATGCCTTCTCCTTCTCTGCTGCCTTCTCCTTCTCTGCTGCCTTCGCCTTCGCTACTTTGGAAGCCTTCTCCTTCTCTGCTTTGAGCGCCTTCTCCTTATCTGCCTTCTCCTTATCTGCCTTCTCCTTATCTGCCTTCTCCTTCAATGCCTTCTCCTTCAACGCCTTCTCCTTCAACGCCTTCTCCTTCAACGCCTTCTCTTTCTCTGCTTTGAGCGCCTTCTCCCTCTCTGCATTCTGATCGGCTGTCTTTGCTTCTTTGGTCTTTGATGCCAGCTTCTGCTTCTTGCTAGCCTGCTCCTGCTTGGACTTCTCTGCAATCCTCTTTTCTGCTAGCTTCTTCTCCTGCTTGAGCTTCTGAATCTTTGCATCAGTTGAAGAGGCTTTTTTCTCTTTACTGTCAACACTTTTGTCTTTCAAGTGCGCCTTCTTCACACTCGATGAGCTCTTTGGGGTGCTGGCTGAGGATTTCAGGGCTGATGGGCGGGTGCTGGATGAAGATGAGGACTTCAGGGTTGATGGACGGGTGCTAGATGAAGCGCTGCCAGGTGAGGTCTTCAGGGCTGATACACGTTTTTGGGAGGCTTTGCCTGTGACTCTGGTCGCTGGCGCTGGCCCCATGATGAAAATGAAAACCTTGATCCCAAAAAGGCTTTTGAGAAGGAAGTTCCACCAACCCCAAGCGCAAAACTGGAAGCTGCACCGCATGATTTCAGGTTTCACTCCATCTTAGATTTTGGGGATTTCTACAATTCGCATCAATTCTCGGTTTTTCGCAACAATTTCTCGGCAAATCGCACCATCAATTTTTGGAAAAAAATGATGGATAAAAATTGTTTTGTCGTGGTTTTTTTCCCATTCCAACCAATCGAGATGGATCCCTCGCCCACACGTCCTTCCCAAACCAAAACTCTGGCCAGGCAGACTGAGTCCTCTCTTCAGGAAGAGGCGCGGTGGCATGACCTCCGGCAGGCTGTGGCCATGGATCCATTGAAAGGTTTGGGCAGGTATCAATCCCCAACAGGTCTTGGGGAGCATGTGAAAACACACCACCATTTATCACTGGAATGTGAAAACACACCACCATTTATCGTTGGAATGATGGTCGGTTTGAAGATGTTGGGGCTCAGTAACAGCTCAGAACCTCGCATTTTTCACGCTTTGTGACCCCCAAAATGTGAAGATGATTGGGCTCAATGAAATTGGCTGACCCCACAGGACTTGAGCAGAGCCAAGGCACGAGCCAGAAACTCCAACAGTTTTGACTATTGAAATCTTGAGGGTTTGCATGGCATTATCAAGAACAATATTGAATGAATACACTGGCTCCTTGCGCAAACTCTGGCTTTGACCGTTTAAATTGGCATCGACATGTGAATGTTTCTCCATTTACGCGACCCCCCTGAAGTTCAAGGTTTATTATCATAAATGCCTGATAAACTTGATGACTGGGGGGGGGGTCCCATATTTTGAGAAACGTCTACTGTACTTTGCTACATCTTTGAAGTAGCCAGAAAACCCCTCTACCGTTTGGTAGTTGACTCAGTGGTCGAGAGGAAATCGATCAAGCTCTGGAGGTCCGCATGTTTCAGCCACAAACGGTTGGTGGTCTTTCGGGTGTCAAAGTCATTCTCGGTTTTCTTTGCCCTGCGCAGGAATTGGGTGGCTAGGCGGTAATTCCTCTTCTGGTTGTTGGTCCGAACCTTGCTGAGAGCGTATCCAAACCTTGCAGGGAAGGGCTGATGAGAACAAAGGCAGTCAGGGGGAGCAGGACAACACACAGCAAGCATAACACACGAAGAAGGAAGGAAATAGGAAAGCTTGAAACCAAACGTTTACTCAACATCCAGCCATGGACCCCGCTGGGTAACTCTGACTACCCTTTAAGTGAACCCCTCCATGAAATCGATTTCGTCCATCACCAGCCGTGTATTTCACCACCATTTGTCGAGGACGTAGTTTCTCAGGCCCCGCATAGTCAAGGATCTGGTCAATACATCGATGGCCTTGGGATCATGTTGTCGCTTGCTTGGATCAGTGGTCACAACCAAACTTATTTAGTTTGAAAAGCAAATACGTGGTATTGGGAACACTTACTTGAATGAAGCTAGCCACTCGAGTATAATGTCGTCGGCTTGTGAGTCGGGCTTCCAAACTTTGACATTCGGAAAGAGAATCGACGTACCGTCACCAACCGGAGCAAGGCTTGAAACACTGGGTGGTAAACCATAGTGCTGGATGTCGGCTGCTCAAGTACCCAGAACACTCCTCGAGCTGCACACAGCAGCATGAGCACAAGTGCTCGTGCGCAAAGCAAATTTCCGTCCTGGACGGCCTTGGAGTCCTTCCGACCCAAAGGGTTCGCCCGTGATCGAAATGTACTTCCCATGGACCTCAAGTAGCGAGGCTGTGTTGGGTCAAGGAACCCCCAGGCATTGAGGCAACGAAGACAAAAGGATGGTGATTTACTAGGCTACTGATCTAAAAGGCATCGACAGGTTGATGTTTACCCAAACAACAAGGATGGGATGGTGAGGTGATAAGATGGGGTAGTGGGAACGATGGGACAAGGAATGGATAATGGGATGATGGGATGATGAGTTGATGGGATGGTGGGATGATGGGATGTTGGAATGATAGGGTGATATATGGGATAATAGGATGATGGGATATGGGATCATAGTATCATAGTATCATAGGATGATAGGATGACAGGGCGATAGGATGAACGATGATGAAATAATAGGACAATGTTGAAGCAAGCCACAGCATCACGAAGGTTGAGCACACTGGTGCGCTCATGGCACCGCTCCCTGGGGACAGATTGAGCGTGTGGTAGACTGCATTCCCAAAACCTTGGGCAGTCAACATGTCCATGGTCTCTCCGTTGTAGCGCACATCCATTGGAACTGCACGCCTGTTCTCCTGCCAGGCTGCTGGCGCAAGCGGTCATGAAGGTGAAGGCAACATGGACAGGGAAGGGATGGCAGAAAAGGTGGCAACCAGCAAATCAACCCCAATGATGTTTCTAAGGTTTCTAAAAATTGGCCATCACTGGTTTACAAGTTCACCAATGATGATGTGAAAACGGTAACTGTTGACATTCAGGGGCAGTGGCTGAGCAACCCAGTCCATCCACTCATGTTGAGTCACTTGGAGATCTCCGGCAAACGTCTCAAGATGGTCACCTGGAGCATCCCAATTGAGATGCGGTATGGCGAACACCATGTTGACCACAGTCGCCAAAATCTCAGCGGAGCAAAGATCGTGACAACAAATGGGATGAGGCACCAAGGGTGGGAAACATCATTATCCAACAATGTGGTTAACTGGGTAAGCCCAGCCATGGGACATGTGTTGAATCTCAAAGTATGGGAAACATATGAAGGAAAAAAACATATGTGGAAATGCCTCTAAATTCACATAGCCAAAGAACAAGAGGTGCTTTCAAATGTTTCAGCCCAGAAAGGACCCACGATTGTTGCTTGTCCTTCATTGATCGTGGTTGCATGGCTCGAGGGTTGGGCTGAAACGGCATTCTTTCAGCGCAACGGGAAACCTTCTTCTTGATATCCTTCTTCAAGAGCTTCTTTCCCATACTTGCAATGGGAGATGCAGAACACCAAGCCACTGAACCGAAATCTAGCGTGAAGTCAGGTTCAATCCAACAATGATCATGATGGTGATGACCATAAGGTTAATCATGATGGCAATGAAAGTGATCTTCCGGCAAGATGTGAAGCGCTTGAGAGGCTGGTGAACCCAAACCTCAATTCTATAATCGAAACTTGGTACATTACTATCAAAGATTGAAGGGTTGTATCCATTGATGATGGCTCAGAACGCCTGACGCCCACGCTGCAGGCCTGCAATGGACACTTCGCAGTGGCTTTGAGGCCTGCATGGAAAGTGGATGAGGGCACCATGTGATCATGTTGATATCTAGCACCCCATCTTTAATGATTGTATACTTCGGAATCCGATTGTGTCTTTTCACGCCCGATCCAGTATGCACTTTGCATTGCTGCGAATGTTCGTGGATGATACTCATGCCATCTCATGCCAACCAAGAACCATTAATTATCAATGTGAGATGTTACACTCATCCACCTGCGTTTTTGACCCCAACCTCCCTACCAGCCTTGAACTTCAACTTCTGCAGGTAATCATGGGAAGCGCGTACCTCCCAAGTTGCAGGGACCAGGACGGTGAAAGCACCCGAGGGGTTGACGTGGAACCGGTTACAGTACTACCTGGGATGTTAGGCTGGTAGAATCTGGTACAGGCTATCCTCTTGTGGTAGTTTCCCTGATGGCTCAATAAACATTGACACCCCGAGGCTCCTTTTCTGATTTCTGCGCTGATCCAGAAGTAAATCCCGATAATCTGACATTTGCAGAATCGCAAATGGTGTCGCCAAGATTCCCCCTGATGCCCTAAGACATCCTATGGGGAGCAGAAATGAATGTCATTTCTACTTTCATCCCACAAAGTAAACATCTAAGTCAAACTAAGTCAAACAAACTTGGCCCATTGCTTGGCAATCAACCAAGCATGGGCGGCTCCATTGTACTTGCTCCACGTCACTTGAGTTGGTTTACTGGAGGAACTGGTGGCCTCCTCACCGGGAATGCAGCCGATCTTCTTTACAACATAGGCGCGGTTGGCCAAAAGCACCTCCACCGCCTTGGATTTAGCTATGATTCACTGGCTACAAAGCATGGCTGATGATACAAATCAAAGGTGGGCGGTGGTTGTGGTGAGATATTCGTTGGCCCAAAAAACAAAACGGTTGTGCTTGCCACCATGTAGCAGCACCAGAGCGGGACCTCACTGTGTAGGACTTGGTGCCTTTGTAGGTGAAATTGTCCAAGGGCCATGCTTCCACAGGCACCTGGAGCTCCCTCAGATCGTAATCACCAAACTTGTCCATCACAGCACTTCCCGAAGCCGCTGCGCTCGGCTTCTTCACCTCACACCAAAGTTGTGGAAACATACATGACTGATGTGGTGTTAATATCTGTTTATTTAAAACTCACTGCTTCATCAATAGTTTGAATTTAAAAATTGCTGGCTCAACGCCGAATCGCTTGTTGCGGTGGGACCACAGACATTGCCTCCTGCAGAACAGCACGTTGCACAATCGATGTGGTCTTGGGCTTTTTGCTCGCAGGAAGTTTGACATCCTCTTCCTCGGACTGGCCCTCCAGGACTGCTTCGATGGGCATCTGCATGTACGCTGACGCCTGGTTGACTGGGTCCTGAATCAAGGGGATGCTCCACAAAGTTTTGGTTGTGGGACGCCCAAAACATTTTGTGGGGTTTCGATTGATGGGATTTGCCTTGGAACTCAATTGCCCACTAGGTCCTTCATCTTTGGCTGATTGTCTGGGTCGAGGGTGCGCTTGCCACTTTCCTGGCAGCGTATGTGAAACTATGTGAAATAGATGCTTTGCAACTAAACCCCTAGTGCAATTAAACCCCTAGTGCTTCTAATGGTTTTTGCGTTGGAAAAAATGCTTGATTAAAACATAATCAATGTTAGAAAGTTTTAAAACCCTTGTCCTTTTTGACTTGCTCGGAAACCCAAAGCTCGTACATGCTCAGGGAAGCCAGCTTGTTGGAAACTTGTTCGCCATACTTGCGCATGGACACCATGCAGTACTCTTGGTATTGAGGAATGCGATCATCCACATACAGCAACTCGTTTTGCTGTTGGAGATTGTAAATGATGTCCTGACAGATTTTCTATGCACATTTGAACAATAAGTAGCGGCGCAAACACAAGACCCCTATAATATTGTTGCAACAAGTCAAAAATGTTTTTCATCCCAACCACCTTGGCGATCGGAAGCAGCGTCGCATCCCTCGCTTCAACCTCCTCCTTCTCCTGGCGTTCCAGCGCGTTGTAGTACATGATTGCTTTGCCATGCCACCCCGAAGACACCTGGGAATCCGGAAGGGCCTCTGGGCTACAGCTGCCAAGGCTGACAGCATCTGAGCGGTCAGCACCTGCAGGACTGTCAGCATCTGTACCAGCAACACTGCTAGCAGCATCCTCACTCAGCTCATCCTGGCCTTCATCTCCCGCTTCAGCCTCTTGATCAGCAGCAACAGGCTCTTGGTCACCATAGTCCCCAAGCGTGAGAGTTGGCGCATTCAAGCTCTCCTGGGACAATTGTCCTGCAAAGCATGTGTCAAGGAAGACACCCCGAAAGACTTTGGTCAAACAATTTCTTGAACAAGTGTCATAATTCGATTTTCCTTTTTGCCCCTAACCCTCTCCTTGGACTTCCTCACCGACAGCATTGCCATCGCCACCTGCATCGCCACCTGCTTCGGTACCTGCATCTTCACTTGCATCGCCAGCATCGCCACCTGCTTCGCTACCTGCATCTTCACCTGCATCGTTAACACCAACACACCAGCAACATTTTTTTTCGAGCTCCCCTTGTCAACAACACTTTAGTTTTGGTAAAAAAAGTTTTACCTAGGTAATGTACTAAATCAACAACACTTTAGTTTTGGTAATGAAGCTTTACCTAGGTAATGTACTAAAGCAAGAACACTTTAGTTTTGATTTTGACCCCCATGCCTTCCTCGATCGGACCGTCACAGCCCTCATCACCGTCGCCAGAACCTGGACATGGGAGACAAACAGGAACTGTTGCTTCCCCAGGAATGGTCGAAAACACCCCAACAAATTGTTGGCCACTTGGCACTATCATTTCAAAACTTAAAACACAAAACTTTCTTTTGGCAACGGCCAACAACTGCCTGCAGCTTCAGATTCCACAGACTCTTCGCCAGCAGAACCGCAGTCTTGCAAGACATCATCCCCATCAGCTTCAGCATGCTCAGATTCACCTGATGGGGTAAAACATCTCATTTGGATATGGAAAACATTTGTATTGGAATTGAGAATCTATACCTTACCAACACATACTTACACTTGAAACATGTCTCGCGGTTTCATTTTGTACCCCCCCACCGTCTTCATTACAGACCAACTGAATTTCGCCAGCTTCACTTCCATCGTCATCACCAGGCCCAGCACCATCGACCGGATCAGCACCCATAGGAGAATCAGCATTGGCAAGATCAGCTTCCTCTTCATTGCCTGTTGGCTGCTCTCACCCCCAATCCATGTGCTCTTCTCCCCCTAACTTGTCAATTCTCTATTACAAAAACTTGTTCTAGAAGATGTTTAAAAACATTTTTGGCCAAATAGTCCCCCAGCCTGGCAATGGCTCTGCATCTGAAACCACGGCATCTGCATCCTGCAGGCAAAAACTGCAGCATAGGCATCAACCAAAAATTGGGCTTGGGTTCAAAATTAAAAGTAACTAGGGCAACACAAACCCCGAACAAAACCCCAACAAATTCAAAACCAATTCCAACCAAGGAACTCGGGCATGCCTGGGCGCTCTCCGAGGGGACGGGAGCAGGTACGACTTGAGCTCTGAGATGCGTGGGTCGTGGGAACCTTCTGGAGAGCTGCGCCACAAGAAACGCAATGCTCCAACCATGCGCTTCCCTTTCACGCCCTCTCTTCCCGCCATGTCGTTTCGAGTGTCGGGCGTGATAGGCCGGAACAATCGTTTCTTCAGCAAGATGTCCAGATAGAGAAACGCATCTGTTAGGAAATATGCCGAAGGGACCTTGCTGGTGGCTAAAAACTCAAAACTAATACCTACCCCCTTATACCCCCACAGCAACACCACAGTAAATCGCGAAACCACCTTGTGATCAATGTTGGAACCCAAAAGGAGGACAACATGCCCAGCTCGAAACAAACATTGACACAATTGAGAAAAACTGCAGCTTGAACAAGGCACAAAATGGGGGCACACTTTGACCAATGGCTTCACGAAGACATAGTTTTGGGAAATTTCAGCTGACGTTGGCCGAGAGATTGGGTTCCCCTGGACCATGAGGCATTCTCCTGGCCATGTGCCTTCATCCAGCATAGCAAGTAGCGTCACCGGAAGATGTTGTTTCATCACGTGGGCCATGTAAGCCTGAGATGAGAGGGAACCCCGTATATGGCATTGTATTGAGAAGGATTATCATTTTTCACTACTATGGCAGCGCACATCTTGTTTGGGTGTTGCACCCTTTGGGACAATAGCTCCATGTTCAATCAGAACATATCATAACCCAACCATTTACATTAAAAAAATCATGCGACCTTACCCCCAAGAAAAGGTAACAAGACGAGAAGCAACGTCCTGCTCCGTCCACGCCACTCTTCCAGGGCCTTGTGCCACAGTTGTTCATCTCTATATTTTTGGGGCACCAGTTATGATAATCAGGATGTATATCTATACATAATGAAATATTTTGCAGTGATGGTTTTGGAACATATTGGTAAATATGCCAGCAAAAAATGATTGCTTAAGAATCAGACGCACTGATCGCCATCCTCCCAGGATGAACGGCATCTCCACGTTGTCATCCAGGTCTCGACCAGGCACCAATGCATAGGGCGCTTGGGCTGCCATGGTTGCAAGCTTGGAATTGGAGCCTTTCGCTTTGATCACTAAATGCCTGGTTTTCCGGCCATCTGTGCTTGTATGTGTATTTGTAAATGTATAAATGTCTTTACATGCAAAAGTATTTGCATATGCATATGCATGTGTATATGGTAAAAGTAGATGTATATGTATTTGCGAATGCAAATGTATGGGAATATGCATATGTATTTGCAATTGCATTTGCATATGTATTTGCATATGTATATGTAAATGTTTTTGTAAATGTATATATGTTTATGTATATGTATATGCACCTGTATATGTAAATGTAGATGTATATGTATTTTGAAAGGTGTATGTTTCTATGAATGTATTCCTGTATGGCTGCATGGCTTGTGGGATCCACGACTTCGACGAAGCACCTTTTGTTGGCGGGATTGTTGGGTGATTTCTGGAGGGATTTCGGTTGAGTGATGCCCCCCAAAAACGAAGTTGGATGACGGTATCTCAACTAAATTGAGTTAAGAGTCATGCCTCATTAGGAATCTCCAGCCCCATAACCAGATAGATAAATAGATGGGTGGCCAAAGAGATTGATGGATCGATCGATCGATAAGTAGATAAATACATGTATAAATGAAAACATTAATCTATCAAGCAGCCCACATCAGCTGGACCCTCCATCAGGCTGACCCTGGCAGCCCACACCCCGCGCAGCAGGGTTCTGGGGCACTGGGTGAGCACGCGCAGGCTGCGCATCTGCGAAGCGACCTGAGCAGCGGAGCGTGATCCAAGCAGGGATGAATCAACCATGGGAATGGAGGATAGTGATGGTGGTGATGATTAAAGGTTATAACGGTTGATGAGCATATTAGTGGCTGATTAGTGAACAAATATGCAATAGCCACACTTGCTCAATTGGGACTTTATTGCCACTAATTAAAACTGATGTTAAAATACGCTTAAATGAGAACAGGTCTTCCTGCAACCTTGTCAGCTTGGATCTCGCTGCGGCTTGGATCTCATTGCGTTGCACTGAACACATACGTGATGAATCCCCCAAAAGACCAAACAAACAAACCTTGGAAATTCCACTTAACATCCAAATTCAAATGCTCATTGGGCCCCGAGCGGTCCGTGGGAAATCGTTTCATGGAAGCATTGCGGTCAGCACCGAAGCACCGGCTGTGGCAAACTGCTTGAGTCATAGTACCAGCTACTGTATGCCTAGCTTATGTATTTGAATGAACTGTTTCTGTTGCTGATTGACATCTCTATAGTTAAGGTGAATCGCGTTGGTGGCACTGCTTCTCCTTGCGCACTTTTGGCGCCTCGAAGAAAAGGATGGCGAACGACCACGCGACAGCTAGACCACTGTCGTGCAAGTGCACAACTGCACATGGTGTTTGTGGCTTTCATCACTGGTTCCCATCATGTGGGTGAGGAGGATGGCCCCACAGTTGATATATGGAAACGCCAATTGAATATGGCAGGGTCCTCGCGTTCCATGGTTGAAACATAGACGTGTTTAGAAGCACTTGACTTCTGGGCCATCGAAACTCCAGGTTGAAATTATGACATGCTGACCAATGCTTGCATTCAAACATGGTTGGGTCCATGGAAAACCCGTGGTTGAAACACAAAACCGTTTGAATTCAAATATGGCGGGGCCCTCGAAACCCAAATTGGGAAATGGTTGGGTCCTCAAATGAACTTTGACCCCTTAGTCAAACATGGTTGGGTCCATGGAAAACCCGTGGTTGAAACACAAAACCGTTTGAATTCAAATATGGCGGGGCCCTCGAAACCCAAATTGGGAAATGGTTGGGTCCTCAAATGAACTTTGACCCCTTAGTCAAACATGGTTGGGTCCATGGAAAACCCGTGGTTGAAACACAAAACCGTTTGAATTCAAATATGGCGGGGCCCTCGAAACCCAAATTGGGAAATGGTTGGGTCCTCAAATGAACTTTGACCCCTTAGCACTTGGTTATTCTTAGCCATGGTTGGGGAAAAAACATGAAAACACCTTTGGGTTGCATGCGTGTTAACTAGTCCTAGAACCACGTAACACATTAATCCTACATTATCTAGACGACGAGTTGCCTGAGAGATCTTTTGCGGTATGTCGCCGCCAAATCTTTTTAACGTGCGCACCTGCAAGTGCGTCAGCGACTATGGCATGCTGCTTGCTGTCAATGCAAAGCGCGCATCTTTGGTGAAAATTTTGCTGTGAGCTGCCACGTGCTGCAAGCACTGCATCTTTGTAGGTATGTTTTTGCTTCCAAGTTGGTTGGAACAAAAAACAACAACATTTTCAACAAAAGGCACTATGACGTTGTGATTAGTAGAAACGTTGTCCCAATGGCACTGTTGGATCCTCCAGGGAGACCTTCGGTACTGAGGCTCTTGCCGACTCGCAGGAAGTGCTCAACCTCATCAAAATTTGCCACACACACACCATTGCTGCGTGGTCCCAGGGAGGCTGCAGGTACCTGCTGCAGGTCACCACCACCCTCAACTCGGAAAAGCCCAGTGGGGATACCCAATTGGTCAGCTTTGAGTACCAGCGGCTGCTCAATGCCTTTGGGCTTCTTGTTGGCCTTGGATCCGAAAGATCTGGGTTGCTTGACTCTCGACTGAATGGCTTCTTTGAGTTCCTCAGCCAAAACAATTCGGAGAGGTGGAGAGCGAGCACTCGCTTTGGCTTTGAGATCTGCCCATGGCCGAGGGGACCGCAGGGTTGCTTGAATGGAACTGGCTCCAATCGTTTGTAGCAGCTGATCTGCGCAATCACTGGCCCGGTTCGGATGCACTCCATGCTCTTGAATCAAAGCTACCAACTGCTCTTTGCAAGTAGCACCTCCAAGCAGGAGGGGTTCGGTGACCACTTCATGTTGTTTGCCTTGTTTGACCAACTCATGATGAAACAAAGCACGCCATCTGGCTGCCTGGGCTTCTGTGAAGGGTACCCTCATGTCTGTTCCGGTGATCAAGGAGATCAACCAACCAACCGTCTGGAATCCGCAGTCTGCTGGAAACACATGCGGCATATCATGCGTGGTCAGGACAAAATCATGGCTGCCAAACACCTGAAGCATCATGTCTGTGACATATCCTACAGAGTCTTGGGTTGTGTGCAACACATGCTGTTGGCCACTCTTCTGCACGGCAACTGGGAACCAGTGACCTTGGTTGAGGATCACCCACGCACGAACTGAATCATCATCAGCTTGTTTGAGCGCTTCGACTGCTTGGACAATGGACTTGCAAAAGAGAGCATGGTAATCTGGCAGATCCTCGAGGAGCAATATTCCCATGATCGTATCATGATATGTGTTTCGAATGGCACGGAGATAGGTCTGCATCTCATCATATGCCACCCACCCCTTCTGGTCCCACAGCAATTGTTCACGGGTATGCCCTGACAAAACTGGCATGGTGGCATCTCCGTTCAGTGGACATTGGCATGGATCTTGTTCTACCGGGCCAACATTGATGAACTGGCCTGGTGTCAACACATCGGTGGGTAGCAGCAAGGTCCCCATGACCGTGGAGACCCGATTGATCTCATGTGTCTGTCCAAGGCATGCACTAGCTACACTGAGGTTACCCACAGTGCTTGCATCTTGGAAAAGGACCGTGTGGATACCTTGCCCTGGGAAAACAACATAGACTTGATTGATGATAGGGTCAACCAGACGTTCTCCCGTTGTTTCCAAAAGGTCTTCCATGTCATCATGCGATGCGGATGGCAATGTTTCATCGTGACCATCAAAGAAGTGTTGGATGCTTTGGTCCAGTTCATCTGACAGGCTGCTCATGGTTTCAACTGAGGCTTGGGCAGGCTGAGCTCCAGTTGGAAAAATACCACCACTAGTCGGATCGACCTCCATTGGCACGGGATGCAAAACCTGCGAACCTCCTCCAGAGTGCTCGGGTGAGGTTTCAACTGGAGCACTGCTGAAGGGCAACCTGTTTGTGTCCTGGTCGTGATCATTCACTGGTACAATGGGCAAATCATCTGTGGAAATCGTGGGAGGAATCACCTGCACACCCCATTGCTCTATGGCTTGTTCAAACAACTGTGTCCATCGTGTGGGAACAGCATGCGAAAACCACTGGTTCCGTTGGCGGAGGAGTTCCCCAATCATGTTTTTGAGGACAACCATGGGATCTTGGTAGTTGGGCAATGGGAAGAGGTTCCGATGAACATCTTGAAGCACATGTGACATCACCCAGGCCCCTTGGAGGGGACTGGCCATTTGGCCAACCCCTGTGAGAGCCAGTCGACGTTGGCCATCTGCATTTGGAACAGAATCTGGCTGGAGACCGTTGAACAGGGCCACCTCAACTGCATGCATGTGTCTGGCATCTTGAAACACCATGCTTCCATTGCGGCTTTGAGTCGGCAGTGGTACCAATTGCCCATAGAGGCCTTTCGCATCCAGTCTTGCTTCTGAAAGTCCATATTGACGGCAACCACAGGCACATGCGGTGACTTGACACCCCCAGCTATGAGTGGCTGTAGGAAGAGGCTTGCATGGGTCCATGATGTGTTTACTCATGTCCGGCCTTGTGCTGAATTGTCGAAGCTCATGCAAATCCAGTTTCAACTCTTGCAAAGCTCGTCCCTCCAGTTGCAGCATTCGAGGTGTTACATGCACAATACTCGGCTGAAAAGGGAAGGCTGGGAAATCTGGAATGTCACGAATCCCTAAGGCACCATGACCAACAACACACCACCAACGCTGTCGTTTGGCTGGCCAGAACTCCTTGATGTCCAGGAGTCGCTGGCGAATGGTGAATCCTAAACGCTGTGCATAGTCGGCCAATGCTTTCTGAACCCAAGTGGAGTCCAGAGCTTGCTTGGTGCACTCTAACACCAGCACTGGGATGCCAAGGTAGAGCATCGCTTTCAACACAGCTGGGAAGGACTTCGACCTATCATCATATTGTTGCCTACCGTCTCCCAAGGCAGAGAAAGGCTGGCAGGACACTCCTGCGGTGAGGAAGCCCACCTTGGCACTTGCGAGCTTCTGGAGTGTGGCTGAGTCTGCGATATCACCGTGGATGACTTGTTTACCCCCAGATCGAAGGATGGCTGCATAGGGTTCGGCTTGCTCTACATGCACTGCTACATCTACCCCACAAGCAGCAAAACCTTGTGTGACAGCACCAATGCCTGCACATGCCTCGATTGTTTGCTGGAAGTTGGCTCGGAAATCATGGGTATGCAAGAGAACACTGCTGGTGGGTCCTCGTTTGACACACACTAATCCGGCTTCATGCTGAATCTGCACCTGAAAAAGCGTGGACATTCCTTGCAGAGGCAGAGTCTGATCGATCCACACATGCTGTCGTTTCAACACAGTTCGTGCAACCTGGTATCCCGTTGGTTCATCACAAAGCGGTCTAACCATGAGGTCAACAATGGATCCTGACTCCAAAGCTCCCAAATCCGGTTCTATCCAGTCAATCATCTCCATGGCGGTCAAACCCCTCAGGCTTCAGTGAGACACGTCAACCTGATGTGAGGCCCCTGAGCCGAGACTCCTTGAGCCAAAATGGCTACGGTGACATCATGATGAACCACTAATCACTCATCCTCAACCGTTCTTCACGTTGATCGATCGTGTCTTGGCACCACCGAGGAAAACCACCAGCACAACAACGTGATTAACCACACTGATGACCAGCAAATGATCAATTATCAGTGCTCATCAACGACTATGATGGCAGGTTGATATCGCCATAATGATCAATATAATGATTAATATCAAATAATCAATCTATTGTTTTCCCTGTGATTGTTGATTAAAACCCACTATGAAATTGGTTGGTTAAGTGCTTGACCCATAATCAATCTATCAACCATTTAGATCATTAATATGGATAATCAACCATAGTAATCAACCATAGGTGATCATCAACCATAGTAATCATGAACCATTAACTAATCGACCATTATGATTGTTTTCCTTATTATTGTTGATTGTTTTCCTTATTATTGTTGGTGGAAATTCCCCATGAAAGTTGGTTGATTAATATATTGACCCATAGCCAATTATCAACCAGCCAATAATGGCGAAGAAAGTTCGACGACGTGATCCATCCCCCTGCCTTCAATGAGTTTCCGCAAGTCTTGGCCTAGGCTCTCAGTCAGCACTGTGAGGTCCACCTGGACACCGCGTCGGTTTCGACACAACGGGTGCAGTGCTCACCACCCGGTACCAGGCATGGTTAGCGATGGCTTAACGGTGGTTTCATGACGGGATACTATGGGATTTTCGATGGTTCACTATGGTAAAACATGTGGCCAACTTAACTGGGGAACCAACTGCTTACGTTTGGGAAAATCATCAACCAAAGGGATTGAACCCAACAAATGGTCAACGAACCGTTTGCGAATGATTACTGAGGAAAATAAAACATGTCAACCACCACCAACCAGAGTTCGTGATCGTTGAATGATATGGTTAAGTGATGGTTTATGGTTGGGTTGGTGGTTGGTTGATTCGTAAATCATGGTTTAATGATGGTTCAATCGTGGTTGATGATTGGTCATGGCTTTGTTAGGGTCCCACATTGAATTCATGATGAAACACAAGTCACCATATTCCAACTGGTATTGCTGTTCCTTTTGATGAACCGCCATGAACCATCACTTAACAAACCATTCAAGATAAACCATCAATCATGTAGCTCTGATGACTCATCATTTACCATTGATCAACCACCATTAACCGCCATAAATCCTCATGAAGCATCAACCAATGCAAACAAATCCCTTTCAACAAACGCCACCAATTTTGGCCTTTGGTTGCTTATCCTCTAATGATCAACCACATGGTTCTCCATTGTGCTTAATTATCATTGATAAGCCCCTAGTGACCTAGTGCTCCAAATCACAAACCGCAGCTGATTCACAGCTAAACATTGCCCTTAATGTTCATTGAGCAGTTTATCAACAACTATTCAATGGTCAATTGATTAAGCAGTTCACTCACAACTCGAAACATCTATAAAACCTCATTGACCATTGTCCGTGGCCACTAGAAAGTGATCCTTCAAAATCAGCTTCTGCACAGTCTCACGTTTGTTGATTCGGATTACCAAGCATCAAAAACCATCACGTTCCGCATGATTGTTGTGGTGAGTCTCCCTATCAATTCTCCCTATCATTAACCAACAATCATAACCATGTTGCACTCCACAACCTTGGGGCTCTGCTGATTCTCCCTATCATTAACCATGACGACCATGTGGCTGTGGGTCAAAACCCCGTACCCCTGGTTCCCATCATTAATCATTGTTTTCCCTATGAAATTGTTGCTTAATATTGATGGTTAACTGCTTGACCCATGACGACCATGTGATGACCACGGCATCACCGCCTGACTCTGAGAGACTTCGAAGCCCAAAGCAATCTGCAAGAAGAGCTGCGTTGCTTTGGCCACCAGGTAGTTCCTCGGGTCCCCGGGTCGTTGGTCGACGTTGGTAGCGGTAAAGCTACAGCCCTGCCGGCCTGGATGGTGCCCAAGGCATCACTCAATGAGCTAAGACTGTGACCTGAATGATTACCATGGATGGCGATTCTGGGCTCAGAATGTCTGGTCATGCTCTGTCTTTGGCTTGTGCCAAACATTGTTGTTACTAATTCTTGTTACCACAAAGTCCTAAGTGCTTTTTCATGCATGTCACCTTGCTGAACCACCTGCATAAAAAATATGCTTGTCAAGCAACGAACCATCTAACAATACATTTGGAAAAACAAAAAATGTAAATCAAACCACCAACCAATAGCTGTTTAACCATGAATGTTGCTCAGTATCCCCTATGATTGACCGCTATTGACCACCAACCAATCAAGTAATTATGAAAAATTGATCATGCGGTGGTTTCTCAACCCCCCAAGTCATCCACTACTAGTAACCATGTACAGTAATAAAACAACCATTTTTGGAGAAACCAACATGTCACTAGCAATTCCCGTGATCTTCGGCCAAGGCAAACCGCCACACAGCTCTGCGCACCTGCGGTTTCTTCGAACGTCAAGGGGTCGGGGTGCCCAGGAATGTCCGCCCAGGGATGTCCGTAGGGACAACGTTGGGAGGTCGTTTTGATTACAAGGGCTCCAGGCCCCCAAACGTTCTACGTTAATTAAATTGGCAATAAAGCTGGCATGAAACGAAGGTTCGCAAAATCAATGTGGTTTTGATGTGAACTGGTTGTCAGTTTGTTAACATGCGCCATTTGCGAATAGTTTCCACGTGCACTACTTATACACAAACAAATTGCTAACGTTTGGGGGGCCCGATGCTGTCCCAAACGTAGCACCAACGAAATCCACCCTCTGGATCCAGGGACAGCCCCATCCCCAAAATGTGAGGGAAACCAACCAGCTGGGGTACATCGCCATGGACAAAGCCATGAATCTATCTGGCGAGCTGGGTCAAGGCTTTAACCAAGCAATTTCATGGAGGATAATAACCAACCATTTTATAGGGAAAACAATGGTCAATGATAGGGGAACCAGGGGGTACAGGGTTTTGACCCACAGCCATCTGGTTTACCTAGAAGAATCGGTGATGTTTAGCTTCTACCTGAGTTTGCTGTAGAGGGTGTCCGTCATTGAACACATCAGCCATTGTTTTGAGATAATCAGCAACCGTGATACTCAACATGATCATCATACAAGATATTGAAAATGAAGCGCATTTGATCATTATATGGAACATGATCATGATAATCAGCAACTACCAGTGCTGGCAACGACCTCTCATTATGGGAATGGTCCATCATGATCGACTTATCACGACTCATCACCACTCATCAGCATCTCCTGGCGCCAGGCTGCTGCTTCTCGGCACTTTGGACGGCGATCATCCACTCCTCTCTAGAGACCGCTGCCTGGAAGTGGCGCTGACAATAAATTTCTTTGATCTGCCATGACTAGCTGGGTGAGGCTTTAACCATCAAGAATCAATGGTGGAACTCTAGCTGGTTGATGGTTGATAAATCATTGAAGTGGCTGATTAATGGTGCTTACTTCACGAATGTTTCACTAATGATTAAGTTATAGCTGACACATGGTTGATAACAGGGGATATTGATCCAGAATAGGAGGGGATATACCAGCTATATGCGGGGCTATGGGTCAATATTTGACCATCAAGGCTTTATGCAAGAATCAATGATTAAGTAGCTAGGTAAAGGTTCATAAATGTGAATGACGGGTAAAAGAATCAACAAGAAGAGGGGATATATCATCTAACCATGAATTTTATGGGTGATGATAACCGACAACAGTAGTTGGAGTACTAGCTGGTTAATGATGGTACATCAGGGGTACAGGGTCTTGACCCATAGCCATGTAATAATCATCAAACATGATGGCAAATTGCATAGAACCATCATTGATGATGATAGTATGGAGGTGTCGTTGATCAAACAGAATAGTCTTATTGATGATTGTATTCAAAATGTTTTTTAAGCATAATTAATGAACCGTCCTGATCGTATGAGAATAATGATTACTACCTGTGGTCATCTAGCCTACTGAGGTCAAAATATCGTAATGGTGCCTTGTAGTCCTGTAGTTCAACTAGATTTGTTTTGACTGTCCCTACTAGAAAACATGGCAACATGTCTTGGTGGCTTATAGATCCCTTGCTAAAAATATATCTTTAGTGGTTCTATGGTAAATCAATCATATCCCAAAAACACTAAAAACCTAAGTTGGTGGGTATAAGCCATCCAAATGTTGATGAATTCGAAGCAGATTGCATGCCCCCAAGCACCACATGAGCTGGACTCCTGGACCGAGGCGAGCCTTCCATCGATGCCACTCACAGCCGCCACCATGCCCTGCCTTCAGATCTCCACAGGTGGTTACGCCGTGCGCGATGGAATAAGTGGCCGCCGACCTGGTTACTTTTGGACCGTGGGCTGCGCTGATGATATGGCGAGTTGGATCCTAGATTCAATGATCCATGGGGAATTCTAGCTGATTAATGGCTGATAAATCATTGAAGTGGCTGATTAATGGTGGTTAATTCATGAATGGGTTAACTAATGATCAATAGTAATCAATGGTGAACTATGGCTGGTTAATGGCTGATAACAGGGGATATTAACCAACAATAGTAGAGGATATACCAGCTACATATGGCTATGGGTCAATATTTGACCATCAGTAATCCATGGTTAACTAGCTGGTGAATGGTTGATAGATGTTCATTATGGGGTATCTGATAATCAAAAATAAGAGTGGATACACTGGCCATCAATTTTATGGGGATAAGTTCACTAACGATAATAGTTGGAAAACTTGCTTGTTCATGATGGCACGCTAAGGGTACAGGGTTTTGATCCATGGCCATATAACAATTGCTTCTCGAATGGCGAATCTTAAGCAACTTGGAACTGTTGGGGACCCAGCTTATCATCGGAAATCAGCTAGATAGTTGATGATTAGGGTGATAGCTAATACTGATCATAGCTTGATCCAGTCAAATAGTTGATCTGGCAAAGGATCGTGGATGAGTTTCGTAACTAAGGTCATGAAATATACTTGGCTTTGATCAACAATTGTCATTAGCTTGTTGCAGAGCAAGTCTAGTTGACCAACTATGTCATTGATTAGATCATAACTATATATAAACTAAAGTTATAAGTATAAATAGTGCATTATCACAATCATAACAAATGGTGCGATCAACATACTACAGCTGCTTCATAGTTGCTTACTATTGCTGGTGCTTCACCACGTATAAAAAGAACTGCTAAGCAATCAAGCGATGTCGATCATGATCTGGCAGTGGGTCAGTTCACCCTTAGTCCCCCTGGTTCCCCTGTCATTAACCAGGCTGTTTCCCCCAATTAATCAATTTTGTTGGTTATCATCCCCCATGAAACTGATGGTTATTGAGTTATTGACCATTATTGGATACTATTGGTTGGTTAAAGCCTCGCCCCAGCTCGCCATCTGGTTTTACCATGGGATTTTGATTCAGGTCGTTGGCTCCAAACTTCCAACGGGGGAGCTTCGTAAAATGGGAAGGTGGCACCGTCGAGACTTCTCAGGCTGAAGCCCTGCTCTGGCATTATCCACATGAAACCCGGCAGATCCTGTCCGAGTGCCAGTCAAGGAGTCAAGACCTTGATTCGACCAAAATTGTTGAAGTCAACATGCGATTCGAAACCACTATGAATCCACGAGATGGAATTTATGTTTAACAGCTTATGAAGCACTCTTAACAGGGCCTAACCACTATGACTTACGCTGATCCCAAGTCAAGGGATGATCAGTTCCTGCTGGAGCTGGAGCTGGATCTACAAGGCGGACCTCGATGGTTCATACTGCAAGCCTTGGGATGATTAGTACGGTTCATACATAATTAATACTGGTTAATACTGGTTTATACTGGATAATTGTCTTCATGTTAATACTAGTTAATACTGGCAAATTATGATTTATACATGTGAAACCTGGTTGATACTAGTTCAGCATCGTAAAATCTCAATGGCTTGCAGTATTCAATTGTGCAATGGTTAAAACAAATAACAATGATGCTTTTACCAGATACACCATGGTTGTACATACATAGATGTATATGACATAACTGATTAAACCAACTTAGCTACTGAAGGGGGACCTACCTTGTAACAGTACCCGTGTTCACACCTTCCCACAGCTCTGCTGCCCTGAGACATGGATGCGACCAATTGGTCACAGCAGTAGGTGAGGTTCATGGCGATTTCTATCGACTTCCTTGGCACAGGCATGGCCACCATTCAATGAACTCCCCGAACATCATGGAGGTTTATTGTGCTAGTCTGGTTGTAATCGAAGGGATAGTAACCAACAGCAAGCAAGTATGTTAAGTAGATGAACTTACCAGGCGAATGGTAGATACAACCCTCACTAGTTCAATGTAGAATGTCAACCAAGTTACAACTGGGGTACCACATTGTGCACCCAAAAGCCATGGCTCGAATGGAGGGTATCGATATGGATCATGTGTAGCATACATGGCATGTCGTCTCGTACCACTTTAGTTGTACATGTAATTCATATCATGGCCACGGGTGAATACGGGTCAATGCCCAGGTGCGGTTGTTGGCATGCTCTGGGTCAAAAGCCCATTGTTCTCCCTATTATTGCAGGTCATTATCCCCCATTATTGGTTGGTTAACTGCTTGACCCACAGCCATATTGATCTACAGTTGGTCCAAAAAACGAGCTCTGCACCAACTCAGCTGGTCTTGCATCAAGACTGGTTCGCCAGTTCGGATCCATTCTCATCATTCTCCAAGGGCAACAGCCGCTCCACAGCTGTCCACAGCATCAGCTGGATGTTGGACTTAGCCATTGTAAGAGGCTGGTCATTATTGACTATTCAGACCTAGAATCAAGTACTAGTATTAGTCAACGACCATTCATATCCATTCATTGTGTCTATAAGTGTCAATGAATAGTTACTAAAAACAAACGACTGATGGTACTGCTGCGTTCTCACAAACCAGCTGGCGAGTTTTGCCAGTGTGAGACTTCCAGCTGCGAAAAAAGAGGACGGCACCGGATCCCTCACACAGAAACTAAGTTGGTGAATTATTTACTGAGTGGTCAGTGATCATGGTTATGAGTTATAGGGGTTAAAAGCTCCCGGTTTAACAAGCAGGCTTGTAGTTCTAGCGTAATGGTAGATATAAGAATCGCCTCTTCAACGGCGAATCTCAACCCAGCCTATATGCATTATCGATCATCAACAAGTGTATTCACCCTTCTTAACCATACACTTAACATTACTTGACCACTGGTTGACTGGCCAACCCCTTGGGTGCCCCATCCCCCAGCTCGGGTCCACCGCCTTGCTGTCCACCAGGCGACTCCTGCGATTCCTCGATGGATGGGGCGGTGGTGATCATTTGCAACTTTGGCAGCACCGCGCCCCAATCCTGCGAGCGCGGCAGGGACGGCAGGGCCAGGCCATGGGGCTGGTGAAGCTACCATGGGACCCTCCAGGGTCCAAGGGGGTGCTATGGTGAAGTTACCATGGTTCTGTGGTGAAGCTACCATTGATCAGTGTTCATCACAAGCATTCCACGTGGAAAATCCATGTTTTATAATAGTAGTTTTACCTATAGAAAAGTAATAATATATATGTACCAGGCGCTTCAAAGTGCCCTCAAATTAAGGTCACTTAAGGTGAAAATTTTAAAAGGTCACTTAAGACATAACAATGACTATTACATTGCCTAAGTGACCTCTTTGATATTTTCTGAAGTGACCTTATTGGTCAAACACTGAGGTCCCAAGACAGCACGCCAGCTGATCGACAGCACCTTGGGGCTCGAAACGGTGCATCCTACAACAACAAGTGATGAATGTGAAATAATGCAGAGTACAAGGAGAAAAAAACAAGGGAAAAATAAACACATGGTGCTAGCTAGCTAGGCCACTACACCTTTGTTTACTTTTGTCTCTTTTGGCTGCGACCTCCTTCCCTGCAGCCATGGCAGTGGATCTAGCGAATTCTGCAGTGAAGCTCAAGCAACTTTCACCAGAGGGAAGGTTGCTTGGTGGTATGAACCATTGCTACAGAAAAAAATCATACGTATACTCACACATATGAAACTATAGCGTTGTGCCACTCAGGTGCCTTCGGAAACACATGCTTCGTCATATGGATGCTGAGGAGGTCAGAGAAGAAAAGGCTTTGGTCCCGGGGGGTGACATCCGCCAACTGGGCAACCGTTGGCTCCGAGAAGCTTTCCAGGAATCGGGGATTCAGCGTGTACCGCGTGAGTCTCAATTTAGGAAGCTGGTTCAGTCCCTTGACCAGGGCCTCAAGCTTTGTTCCTAAGCGAAATCCATAAAATGTTTTTGTTTGTAATTTTATGTGCAGGATGTCAAAGAGAAAAACAGCAAACATTTTTTCTTCAAAACAAGTTGGAACAACATTTCAGGTTCCGGTATGGATGCTGAGTCACGTCAAGAATGGATACGCGAGCAAGAGCCTTCAAAACATGGCATATGTTTTCTATTTCTTTTCCACCATTTTGAGGTTTCTACTTAGATCAAATAAATGCATGGTTCGTCAATACATGTCATCTCTCCGGGGTCAGCTTAGGCTTCACGGTGCCACCGTGTCGTG
>VSDK01002637.1:64642-101181 GCA_009767595.1 Symbiodinium kawagutii | reverse complement strand
CTCAATTATTTTGACCTTGACTATTGTAAGTATGGGATGCCATACAGAAAAAGAACCAGATTATGGACAAACCTTCAGAATTGGAAACCTAAAAGTCTATGTAAAAAAGATTGTGGGATGATGGACGGAAACCGTCATAAAGAAACTGCCCAGAGAGCACCCAGCAACAGTAAAGACAAATGGCCGGATAATTACACCTTATTCAAACAAAATGATTTATATAAAATCCCTGAAGCATTAGTGCAGGAAATCATGACTGCTGTGAATATTGTGTGCTTTCGGTGAGTGCGACTGCCACGCACTACACTTCACCAAATGCTGTGCCTTCCACACACTGCCACACACTCACTTTTTACCAAATGCTGTTCCTGCCACTTGCCACGCTTCACCAAATGCTGTTCCTTCCACTCATCCCCAAAATCACGAACCAGTAGGTAAGCAAAGGGAGGAAAATGCCGAAGTCCCAGATAATCTATATACGACATTTTCCAGGCAATGCTTACTTCCCCTTAATGGTGTTCGTGGTTCTGTTCCCCCTTATTCACCTAAACCAGGTTTTTGTAATTTTAAGGGGAAACGGCAGTGTGCGTATCCTTCAAGTTCCCTCTTCGCTCCTAACCGTTTCCCCTTCCTAATAAACAAAATTTTGCAAACTAGATATATCTACTATAAGTGTCCTACCCTACAATCCTACCATCCTACAATCCTACACTAAAACCTAAGAACCCTCCTAAAGGCACCCGACGTGATGTGCTCCTCCGCGTCCCTTCTGACAAACAAACAGGGGGGTAAAATGTGTGAGGTTAATATATTACATGTGTATGGGGGTATGCATGTATGTATGTGATATGTATGTATTATGGATGGATGGATGGAATGTCAAAGTCTGCAAGTTGCTCGGCATGGTGTCCTGCCCCAACTGCTCTGGTTGAAATGATGACCAAATGTCAATGTTTGCAGGTTACTTAGCAAGGTCATTATTATCATCGTCATCTTTATTATCATCATCATCATCATCATCATCACCTGTCCGGTTCTGAGTTCCCACTGCCAGTCATCAACCTGCAGTCAGAGCAAGTGGTGGGTGTCTGGAAAAATGAGGGGTTGGATAAGGTGCTGGAAAATACGACGGAAAAAATGACATGTTCTGAATTCTGGGTTAAATCTTCGCACAAGACTGCGCAATGAGTAAAGTTGCATTTTTCAGCGCCCCTTGTTCTGCAGAGAGTTTCAAGAGATGTCCAAGGATACTGGCGTGGCATCAGCAATCTGACCCTGACCAAATCTGGCACTGGATTTCCTCAAAATCCGAAAGGGGATTTACCAAAAGCGGGACATGGATTTAGCAAAGGTGCATGTTGGATTTAGCGCTCCGAATTTCTGGATTTAGCAAAATCGGGAACTGGATTTTATTCAAAAAAATGAAAGGGTTTCATTAAAAATCAGGGTATGGATTTAGCAACTGCACCTGTTGGATTTAGCAACTGCACCTGTTGGATTTAGTGTTCTGGATTTCTGGATTTAGCAAAATCGGGAACTGGATTTTGGTGAAATCGGGAGCTGGATTTTGGTGAAATCGGGAACTGGATTTTTGATTGCAAAATGACTAAAATTTGTATGATTTCTAGGTCATTCTATCCGACTGCTGATATGCAAAAGCGCCTGCAATTTACATTGGTGCATCTGCGGGCGCTGTTGCGCTCTTCTGCGCAACCATGCTGACCACCTTGTCAGACAGCACCTGCCAACTCACAATCGGACCGTCGCTCACACTGCACTCTGCCAAGAACATGGAATGCAAAGCGGTCTTCATGGCATCCTCTGTCATGGCATAGTCTGTCTTGGCATCGTCAATGCGCTTCCACATCTCACCATAGAACACCTTCGTGAGAAAGGTGAGTTTGAAATCCAAGTTGGAGTGGAACAACTGACTTTGAATTTTCTGGAGGGTCGGAACATCAAAGGCGGTCATGGCAGTAGCGCAAACACTGGAAGGATTGTTCTGCACTCCGTCCTTCACCTGATTGATGATGCGCCAAACATCCTGCACATGGGTAGTCTGAGATGTTCCAACCTTGGCGTGAAGCAATGCCAGATGGTCAGACAGCAACTTCAACTTCTGCTCCTTGTCCATCTTGTAACCACCTCCCAATCCCCTTTTTCCTCCTCCAACTGCGCCCACTTTGACAATCAAATCAACATGGGTCATTGTTGGTGAAGTCCATGATGAAATGCTTTCGTAAGACACAACCTTGGACGCAGGGTTGTTCTTGTTGAACAGCATCAACTCGCCATCATTTGAAACAAAGACGTCATATCGTGCCAAGGCATCAAAGATGACCTGAAACTGGTCTTCGCGCTGGTAGTAGTAGCGGAAAATCTTGGTCTCCCTGTTCCCATTGGTGATGAAAACATCCACCTTGCCATAGTTGGTGTCCATGTCATGCTCGTTCATCTCAATGATGGTTGGTTCTGACTTCTCAGAACCGCCTGAACTGCCGTCATCACTGTCTTGTTGAGCACCGTCAGCACTTCTAATGATGCTTTCACTGGGTTGTTGAACCACACCTTCAACATGACGGCGGACATAGTCAATGAATGAACCATTAATGACACCATAGGTATGCAGACGTTTGTTGTTCTGAAGGACTTGACCATTCACAACCAAGTGGAACATTACATCATCGCCTTCAACGTGAGAACTCAAATCCTGCTTCTTGAATTGCGAAACTGTCTTGCCATTCTTGGTCTGGACAACAAAGGAACGGCCAGACAACATCCTGACATTTACATTGATGATGGTGTCCTTCAGCATTCGTTTGAAGTCCAAAATGGCATCCTTGTTCTTCTTCACATTGGTCATCAGTTTCAGGTTCTCCGCTTCAAGGTCAGCAATTCTGGCACTCAAAGTTTCAAATGATTGTGCGCCACTACCACTTGAAGATGCCGGATACGATGGTTTCACACTGCTGTCATCAGGATTTTTCTCAGCAACCAGACCCTGGGACACAATGAACACCCCCTTGACAGTCACCATGACATCCTCCTGAATGAGAACAGTGGCAACTCCATCACATCGGCATTTGTCTTGTGCTTTGCGCACCGCCTCAACCAATTTGAACATCTCCTGGTCACCTGAAGGCGTCGCCATATGAATTTGCAACACCTCCCTATCTGTCAAGGTTTCAAGGCAGGTGTCGTCTTCAAGAGTGGTGTATTTACGCTCTTCTCCAATGTAGCACTTCAGTTCCATGGCATCCAATGGCACTTGGGTGACTTGGTTGAGAAACTGCTTCACGTCACCAACTAAGTCCTTGCCATTCATCTTGAAGGTGGCAATGACCAAGAAATTCATATTCACTTCCACACGCATCACCATGATGAAGCAAAAACAAGTCTGAAATGCTTGGGCACAAAAGATTGCTAAAAACAAAGCAACTGCTTCAATGCATTCAATGTCACATGTTCAAAGCTCTGATTGAAATTATTGCCAAATGTTATGCTCTGAAGACTGCTGGCAACAACCCGTCCCTTCCACTTCTCCCAATGCGCACCTTCTTCGGATGAAGAAAGTTGATGACCAGCAGTTGCTGAGGATTTGACCTCCGCAACAGCAGAGGAATGTTAAGATGGGAAAGGTATGTTGTTAGGATAACTGTTAAGACAATTGTTAGGAAATTCTGTTTGTTTAGGTTGTTTTGGTTTTTGGTTTGATTGGTTGGTTGTTAGGATTGTTGTTATTGTTTTCTATGAACCAGTGATGACACCCTTCATAATGATGAATGTTATTATGATGATGGTAGGTTGTTATTAAAATGGTTTGATTGTATAATTGTTTGTTGATTGATGGTAGGTGGTTATGAAATATGGTTGGATGATGATGGATGGTTGTATGATGGGGGGTTGTTAGGATAAAAACGAAGGGTGTCATCACTGGGGTCTAACTGTAATCGAATGTCCCACCCCCGTAAAATTATGTGCTTCATGAGTAAGTTGATACGGGAAGTACTAGGAGACCTGCTTCGATTGGATGATGAGGGTAATCGAGTGTCCCACCCCGGCAAAACTATATGTTTCATGAGTAAGTCGGTAAGGGAAGTAGCAGGAGACCGGTTTCTATAAGATGATGAGGGTAATCAAATGTCCGACCCCTTTAAAACAATTTGCTTCATGAGTAAATTGATAAGGGAAGTGCCAGGAGACCGGCTTCTATTGGATGATGAGGGCAATTAAATGTCCCACCCCTGTAATGCTATACGTCTCATGAAATGATGAGGGTAATCGAATGTCCCACCCCCGTAAAATTATGTGCTTCATGAGTAAGTTGATACGGGAAGTACGAGGAGACCGGCTTCGATTGGATGATGAAGGCAATCAAATGTCCCACCCCCGCAAAACTATATGTTTCATGAGTTAGTTGAGTGTGCATATATACAACATGATCATGCTTTGTCTGAGCTCATACTGATATATAAATATTTATATATACATATATATGGCTACTTGTACGCACATCCATCCATCCATCCATCCATCCATCCATCCATCCATCCATACATACATACATACATACATACATACATACATACATACATACATACATACATACATACACACATACACACATACACACAGACACACATACATACCATTACATTACATTACATTACATTACACTACATTGCATTACATTACATTACTTTACATTACATTACATTACATTACGTTACATTACATTGCATTACATTACATTATTTTACATTACATTACATTACATTGCATTACATTACATACATACATACCATTACATACCATTACATACCATTACATACCATTACATACCATACCATACCATACCATACCACACCATACCATGCCATGCCATGCCATGCCATGCCATACCATGCCATACCATACCATACCATACCATACCATACATACATACATACGTGTTCTTCGTCGGACGTCAGACGTCGTGCATGCCAGTCCCGGGCAAACCACGGAGTCTTACCATATATATTTATACCCGCAGAACCATACGTTCGCCGTCGCCGCACACTCATTTGTTGTTTCCGTCATGTGCATTTCGTGTGGCAAGCATGGGGCTTTTGACACCTCCTGTGATTTCTGCCTCCGTTCGTCCAAAACTCCACCGGTGAGTGCTTTCGACCGTTTGTGCGATGGCTGGCGCAGCTACGTTGTGTTCCTTGCTCCATCATAGGTTCTGCGGGAATATATCGCCTGTTCACCATGTCTTGTCTCGCCTGAAGTTGATCTTACGTTGTGGATGGGTGTGGGGTGGGGTGGGGTGGGGCATTGTTGACGTTCGCTGGCACTTGCATTTCTGAAGTTGATGTTGCGGTGTGGATGGGGGTCGGGTGGGGTGGGGCGGGGCATTGTTGACGTTCGCTTGCACTTGCATTTCTGAACTTGATGTTTCGTATATGCTTAATCCAGTGGCTCTTTCTTCATCATCTGTCGTCCGTATCAGTCAGAGGTGATCAGAAATGCGAGAGTAGATTCGGACACGTCAAGAACACGATGCGACGTTTTGGTCATATCGGACGTGGTCCTAAAACGGTCAAGAAACAGGCCAAACATGTACAGGTCATGAGTTCAGCTGCGCTCCACCGCAGACCTGGTCTAGAAACAATCTTGAAGGCATGTGCAGAGTACAGAAGATGTTGTACCTCAGGAATCGTGAAACTGTCGCCAAGCGATTGTTTCAACACAGACCGTCTGCCATGGATGCACCTCAGTGACGACTGAGCATGAAAAAAAGCACGCAGACATGCAGCCAGGCTGGCCAGGATACAATTCTTGTCTACATGACGTTCTTACCGTTCAAGGGTGTGGACTACCAAGTCATGTGAAGACAGTGGAAATACAATCTTCAAATCGAAGAAATGACCTGCAATATGTAAGTGCAAAGTTGATCAACATCATTGCCAACCGACGGCAAACGTCGGGTTCTGTGCCTATTTATATATATATATATATACATGTGAACCTGTGTGTGTGTGCATGTACCGTCAGTATGGCATGGGATTTTCGTGAATTTTGGTGCCTCCGAAACTCATGGGCTTTGATCAGCCAATCCCCAGATACTCAGCTTGTCAGGGCACTGGCACCCCCTGGCTGTACCAAAGAAACGGAATTGGTTGCGTTTTAGGTTTGCGATGGTCGTAATTTACAGAGCTACAAGTAAGTGTAACCACGGCATAGGGGGGAAGATTGACCGTCACATTTGACCCACCAATCACATGCATCAATCTGCTTCAGAAACACACCTTCGTGGAGTTCCCCTGCCCAAGATATGGTCTGGGAAGTGGACTGTGAGCAACCCAAGTGTGGTAATATGTCGTGTCCGATCACCAGAGCTGTTCCACCAAAAATGAAGAATAATTAAGTACAGTACCTGATGAGACTTGGCTGTAGGAAAGAGGACTTATCCATTTTTGGTGATCAATGGTGCAATCGGGCAAGGTATGATGGGACCAAACAATGCGTTGAGTTCGAGAATACGTCACTGCTAGGCGCTGCGCCTAACAGAGGCACTTTGCCTTCCCAAAGAAAAAATGATGAAACTTTGCCTTCAATGGTGGCTTGACCACCAGAACCAGCTACAATGAAACCAACTCCCATGACAATGAAGACCCAGCTCTGTGGTACGTCGTCCGAGTTGGTGAACTTGCGATTCCAATGGCGGCAATCCATTCCTCGAAAGCAGTATAGATTCCCTCCCATCACTGGGCTGGTTTACCCCGCGTTCAACCATTCTCAATCCTTATATAGTTGTGTGACCATTTCAAGCATATGATCATCATTAATTAACCACCATTAGTTGCTGTTAGTGACCAGTGTGTACCGACCAATCGTATCTACCTCTGGGGGGTCCGAGTTCTGGCAGAGTGATCCTTTTCCTGCGCGCCTACAGCCACGAGCGTATTACTCGGGAAAGAAAGCCCAAAAGGACCGGCCATCGCCATTGTATGATCGCCTTATTTAGCAGCTTGAAAAGGACTGAAGACGACAATTCTTCGATGATTAACGGTGGCCTGGAATAGTTTCATGACTGGTCCGCTCCTATTCTGCAGGTTTTTCCTACCTGTCTGCTGGTGATAATGGTGCTGCTGCTGATGATGAAGAAGAATGACCAAGAATCCATCGAGGATTCCGCTTGGTCGATATGGGAGGGTTCTGATAAACCACCGTCCAGAAGTTGGCAGGTAGAAACCCCAATGCCCTAATGACCAACCTGGCTCCTTGTTTACTAACGAACAACGACTTGGGGATGCTGTTCAAGGGGTCCAACCATTCCAACAAGACCGATTGATGGAGTGGCATTTGATGTGCAAAGATTTCGGTTGGTAAATAACATCACGAAAATCTCCTGGCATTTCTTTCGGGCTCTCTTGGATTGCGCTAACTTGGCACTTTGCCGAAAATCTGCAAGGTCCCCCTTGACATTGTCAACGGAAGATCTGCATCTGCCTAAGCAGTGACCATTTTGATTGAACTCTGTATCAATCACTTCTTCCTCCGGACCCACTCTTCAGCTTATGAAATTTCCAAAGGTCAAAGATGACTGGGGGCACTTATGAACGTGACCTTTCTCTCAATACTTGATGGTGTGGCTGGAATCAAGCCTTGCATGATTCTACCATCATTTCACCATGCTTTAACCATCCACCAATGTACCACCCTGTTTAAGCATCGTTCAACGCTGCTCGTTCCTGGCTCAGAAGTGTATTGCTACAAAAGCCTGGCACAACGTTCACCGTTTGGGAGATGCGGGCTGCGTGGATTCACCACGAAACAGGACGTTGCTGAGGATCCAATGGATACGACGAGCAACTTTTGAGTGTAACTAATGCTTAAGAATACTTGAGAATGCTTAAGATTGGCTAAAATTGGTTGAAATTGGTTGAGAATGGTTCAGAGTGCTCAATGTTTGATGACAATTCACAGTGAATTCAGAATTGCTTCTGCTTACTGGTTTAAAAGAAATCAAGGTTTTGATGATGGTATAACCTGTAAGAATAGTAACTCGAAATGACAATGTATAACTAGCTATAATTGATGGGCGTCACTAATGGGTCTACCACTAATAATGGTTCAGAAGGCTCAACAATGCTTCATTAATGACATTGAATGGTTAACAATGATTGGTCGTGATGGTTCATTGGGCTCAATCATGGTTCATAATGGTTGACAATGACTGTTCACTATTACTGGGCCTTGAGAATGCTTACTAAGAAACATATTATGTTCCATTGATGATTGTCGTATCAAATGCAAAAATGGTGTGAATGGTCTTCATTAATAACATAGTATACATACTAAACATATAGACATAAATCATTATGTATGTGTGTATATATATATATCAATAATGATGCCTTAGAACCACAAGTGATCACCATGAAACGGAGGGTTTTTTTTTATACTGCGAACGATTCTAGCCTATCCGAGCATCAATATTGGTATACTATCGGTATTGGTATTGGAATATACTATCACAAGGTCTGAAGGGACTTCGGCCTACTACTGCCCAAGCAACCAATCACTGTAATGGTAGAAAAACAAAATGTTATCTGCACCAGCTTGGTGGCACTCGGTTCTTTCCGCGATGAGTTAAGGATTTGAGCACCAACTTCGAAGGCTTTCAGTGAGCGAAGTTGGCACCCAGTGGCCCCGTTAAGGCTCCAGATTGGATTCAGGTTTCCCAGATCTTTTCATACGTCGGACATTTCACTTCCAGACTTCCTTCGACAACTACCACCACCACTACCACGACTACCACCACCACCACCACCACCACCACGACTATACCACCACCACCACCACCACGACTACCACCACCACCACCACCTACGATAATTACTACGCACCACCACCACCACCACCACCACCACCACCACCACCACGACTACCACCACCACCACCACCACGACTATACCACCACCACCACCACCACGACTACCACCACCACCACCACCTACGATAATTACTACGTTCTCCTCTGCAGCAACAGCAACGGTACCCGGTAGTCACCCAAAAACGGTTGAAAGGAGTTTCTTTGGATCCTGTGCTGCAACCAGTGAGACCCTGATGCCGGTGATGCCGGAGCTTGCTTCAATGCTGAAGTCAACCGATGAGGTGAAACACAACGAGTGCCCACCTTTCAGCATTGGCGGGTCCATAGGAGTCCATTGTCATAGGCATTCCACTCTTAAGACCTAGATGCTGACGTCAGGATCAAAGCCTGAAAGGTTTTGATGCCCCAGTCTCCGCTTGCCTCCACGGAGCTCCCAGCATGGACCTCGGAGCCCCAAGGCTAATTTGTTAACCTCAGAATGATCACCTTTAATGACTAGGTGAAGAAATGGTATCACTCATGGTCCCATGGTTGATCATTGAGATGTGGTTGAGAGCCTGTTTTGTGGGGGGTGTCCGGGGAGACTAATACTGGTTGAGACTTCGTGGCTCAGGGCGGTGTAAGTGGGCTAGCCCACCAAAATCACCAGTGATCTAAGCCACTTACTCAGTGACACATCAAGTAGCCGTGATCACCATTCCCTCAATGGTAGATCCACATAAACCAAATGTGTTTGGAGGTCACCAGCTCTAGAATTGGTGGTGCTGTGTTCATGTGGATCTAGAATGTTGCTGTTTCTTTCCCCCCACTGATAACCATGATAAATTAACCATCATAAACCAGCATCGTTGACAAATGTGAACAACACCACTTTTTGGGGGGCTGAGGATCAACCAAAATTTACCGTGCTTGATCTTCATGATTTGGGGCACCACCTCTGCATCTGAGGTGCCAAAGGTGGCCGGCTGTGTTCCAAGGATGGGCTACCGCAATCCATGAAGTTGAAGAGCATCCTGCCATTGTGGTGATTTCGGGCAAGCTTGAAACCTTAGCCTACGAACCCAGCATGTCGTTGGGAATGATGAACACGAACTTCTTCTTACATTGTTTCGGGAACATGATTCTGGCACTCCTTTTTGGTGCGCATTCTATCTGGCATGTATCTGATGGTTAAGCCACGAGCAATGACCGGGTGTCCATTCTTTAGCCAATAGATCAAATAGATGTTTGAGTACACCGCTTCAAGCCCTTGATGATTAACAGGGCATTGTAGATGGTTGCCGGTTGATCAATACAATGCGTCATTACAGCATGGCAAGGGCAAATAGGGGAACCACAATGCCACTTGCTGGAATTGAACGACGAATAAAACAACCATTTGGTTTGTCCCAATGGTTGTTATAAACAAAAACCACTAGTTGAAACATCCCTTCTCAAGGTCACCCCAGGGCTTTACTCGTGGGGGTGCTGTGAGGAATTGACAACTATCTCCATGTGATAAATGAAATTTCACATTTGATCCATAGTGACAATCCGCATTCTACAAATCGTAAGCCAAAAAGATGAAATAGATAATAGTTGCGAAGCACATAGCGAATGACTGTTCCATAAAAAGCCCTTCTAGTGAAAAACAAAAAGACGGCAATGGTCATCTCCTTAACTACCTCAACCAGCTTTATAGACCTTTTAACTAGAAGGATGAACGACAATCCAAATAATCCTCAACTCATCCATCAATAGGAAGCTGGTTAATCCTTAATCTACACATCCTCGACCAGCTCGACCAGCGCAGCCTGAAGCCCACCACTACCAGCACCAGCAGGAGGTTGTCGTAGGCACCACCGATGGCCTATACCAGGGAATGATAATCTCAGCTAACAAGGGCCTCAAAGAACTGGTGGGTGAATCATGGTTGTTAATTATCGTGAATAAGGAGAATCAGCGACAAAAAAATAGGAAATACATTGGTTGATAATGGTAGCTATGGTAGATTCCTCTGTGAACCACCTGTCGCTGCAATTGCTTGTGATTTTGCCTCAAATGTATTTAGGTGGGTGGTGAAAAAAGACAAAGGATCATCAAACCCGAACGCTATGTTCAACAAAGTTGCGTTCGACATCTGGTTTTAAAAAAATTAGCTGATGATACACTCAAGGTTGATAGTGGTTCACCAAGATTACCCATCAATCAAATACCCTGTTCACAACCAGTTTCTTTCTGGTAAGTACTTGTTGAACTAAAAATCTAAAGATCAAGCATTCGCAACCCATTTGCAACTACTGGAAATGCAACAACTACCAAAAGTACTTGATCAACCATGGTTGTTCAATCAGGTACACTTGTTCTTGGCTTGCTCATCTCGGAAAGTGTCATTCCGCTTGTACTTGGACGTGATTACATTCACAATCGTGCACTGGGGGTCATTTCACCTTATCCAGGTTGAAAATACCGTGGTTCTTTCCCCAGCAGTTCACCATAGTTGGCCATAAGTTGACAGAAAATCAGTCCGCTATCAACCATTCCTTGTCCGTGAATGACTCTTGTAAACTTGTGCCGAGGTAGTTCATTTTTCAACCATTTACAACCACTATTCCTTCAGATTGATGATTAATTAGCCACTACGTTTTATGATTAATTAGCCCCTACGTTTTCATGAATCAGCCATGATAGGTCTCATCAATGACCACTATTAGCCATCAATGAACCCTTCTCTAACCACTATCTAACCATGTTGCTGTTGACCAACCATTGTGAATCATTACCAAACACGATTCCCAACGCAGCCATCAACCATCAGCCCACTAGGGAAACCGCCAGGGCAAAGCCTCGGCCAGCATAGCCACAACGCCCACCTCCAGCAGCGAGATTGTTGATCCAACATCCATCCATCTATCTATCTATCTATCTATCTATCTATCTATCTGTCGTGCTTTATTTCTATCTATCTTTCTTTCTTCCTATCTATCTTCCTATCTATCTATCTATCTATCTATCTATCTTTCTATCCGTTTATCTTCTCTAGTGTATCTGTGATACACACACACACACACGCATGTCATATCTCTCTCAATCACCATCTCAAGCATGTCATACAGGTGTGTTTGTTTTCTTGCAGGTATATACGCTTATGCATATCACCATTCGCGATGGTTGACCATTAATCCATGGGTGCTTTGTCTTGCTCAAGATGTCACGTCCCCTCAGAGTGGGATGATATCAACTGGAGGGGACTTTCTATCAGAGACTCTGGCCTGAGAAATTGTGCAGCTGGCAGCTGGTCAGCAAAACTTGGCGCTATAAAAACGTGAAAAGCTCAAAAATCAAGCTGAGATCAGTTGGCCAAGTGGACAAGTCTGTGGATCGGTTGGCCAATCACAGCACAGTGCTTACTGGATCGGGCACCCTCACTGATCAACCAGGCACGCAAGTGTTGACATGGCTTCCCAATCGGAAATCCAGTCAATCATCAATGGTTGAACCAGCAGTTTCACCAAGAACTATCATCAACAACGATTTTCCCTACGATTCTGTACCGATTATCATCTGATGATCCATTGTCAACCATCAACCATCAATATGTAACCATTATCTGCCTATCATGGCTACTCAGTATCTCAGTGTATCTGAGTATTTAACCTTTGTTATCCTATGACTAACCACTCAGCATCACCAAATCTCGCTGGGCACTCCGACTAGCAAGCGTTGCCACAGCGCCGCTGGGCCCGAGAAGGTAATCACCTGCCACCAGTGGCATAGCTGGTTTGATTTGGCGCGACCTTCACACAACTGTTTGATTTTAGGGTTGATACGTCGATACTCCAGGTATCAAACGAAGCTTAACAGTGGTTGAATGCTGGTTCATCAATGGCTAAGCATGCTTCATTCAAAGGTTGGTAGTTTGGAAGCTCAAAGGGCAAAGACGCGCTCATACATGAATCCCGGGTTCTTACCTATGTCGTTTATAGTTTGTGTTGACAACATGTTCTTGATAAGCGAAGCAAGCACCGTATCGACAATCTCAATGACAGCGAGAAAGCATGATCAGAAAATCCAAGGTGTGTATTTCCTATTTTTGGATACATCCAAAAATGACCAGCAGTCGTGACTTTGCTTCACCGAGTTCCTTGAGGCGCGTGCTGTAAATATCAGGACGGCAGCGCTGCCGCCAACAGTCTTTGTAACACCTGGGCCGATCCGAAAACTGTTCCTCTGCGGTTGCCTAAGCACAGCGGAAATATGGCTGGCAGAAGAACAACTCCGAAGAGGACTTGGTAGAACTGTTGGCAGAAGAGGTGAAGAAAGACAAAAACTCATGAGGACATGTTGCTGCAACATAAGCCAGGGCGCGGGTTCATGGTGGGAAGGGATCCCTAACCACCATAGACAAATATCCTCCCATGCCAGCTAGAGTTTACCAATTAGTAAGGCTGACCTTATCGCTGGAGAGGCGGGATAACTGTCATCTCTACGGAGAACATCGCGGCAAGAATCCCCAGCTATACACGTTGAATAAACTACCTTTAACTGGACAAATGAATGGAATAGCTGGATCCTTCGCTGCAAATGTGACGCCAATCGAATCAAAGCAGTGCGCGATCAAATCTGCTCATCACACATCAGCGTTTTAAGATAATGAATTGATGGTGAATTCATGCCTTACTTTCTGGTTCATTGATGCCAATGATAATGTTTGATTGATGGCCAATTGATGGCTCACTAATGCTAAACAGATGGTTCATTGGTGGTTCATTAGTGATCAAGCAGTCGTAAATGATGATTTTAAACAGCCGTTAGAATGACTGAATCCATTGCATTAAAGCTTAAAATGCGGCCCCTCTGCAGGTTGTAGCTTGATCGGTTCTCCATACCTGCTTTGTAACACTGAGAATTCAGCAGCCGACCACCCCGACCCAAAAATCGTCGGCAACAACCACTGGCCATTGCAGCCATTACTAAGCATGGCTATTAGCTATCACCATGGCTGTCATCATTTACCATCCGTCGAACCTTCACCCACAGTTGCATCAGCGCTTTGCGCACGCGCTTCCCACGCGCTTCCGGCTTTCACCTCCTCGAGTCCACCAAACGGGATTGACGACGCCCTTGTCTTTCATGGAACTCAAATACCTGGAAGCGCAAGGACAAACGGATGATTAAATATGGTTGAATATCCTTAATTGTAGCTAATCAATGAGCAATGTTGGTCGATGGATGATCTATTGATGCTTAACTGATGCATTGCTGATGGTTTTTACCGATGCCCGCCAACCATTGCCGGAACCATCGACAAGCAAAACCTTCTGCAAGCATACTCGATTACGGCACCAAAAAAATCAGTATGGAGGGCACTGCCGATCCAGCAATGGACTTGGCACAGGTGGTGAGCCCAGCTAAAGCAGACAAGAAAAACAGTTATCGGCTTGACGATAGGAGCACCGGCTTGGATACCATCAATCTTTGCAACTCGCAGTAGGTGTGAAGCACTGCTGTCTATGCTTGCGAAAGTCAAAACGCAACAATGTCCTCCTAGTGAACATCCCAACCATGGAATCATCTCCAAGTGCTCCAAGATGGTGTTATTCTTGAAAAGCCAGAGCCACAGAAGTGTAAACACATATTGACAAAAAGCGTCTAACCCAACGCGCACTCAGTACTTGCGAGGGGAACCAAAACCTGAGAGAGAGTATTTTACGATACAAATGTTCCAAATGTAACCATCTAGCAAGACATATTCATGACACCGTGCATCTGATATCTGTTTGAATCCAAGTGCAAATGGCAAGGCGGACACATGCCATTGGTTCGTTCCAGCCAAAGGAATACAAATATATAACCAGATCACATATCTATGTATAGATACATAATTACATTAGTAGATACAGAGATGTATACACGCATGTATGCGTGCACATGTACTACAACATTAAAATATGAACTCTAAACATGATAGCAAATTCTACATTACATTGTTGTTTGGTTGCTTTTAAGCGTATAACCAATGTTTTTTCGATGGTGTTGATATTGAATCCATAGGAAGTAGGAACTGCGGCACTTCCAAGCTGCGCACTTCCCCACCACTGCTCCCATTGGGTCAGCAAAAAACATGGGAGCCAAAACCTCGTTGGTGCCACGCTGTGCACTGCCCAAAGATTTTATCACGTGACCAATCAGCAACGTGGCTCCAGAAATGAAGTCCCAGTAGCCACGTCTCGGCTTCAGTTCCGGAGCCGGTCTCAATGTGACTATGAACATTTCTGCCATACATGGCTAAATGTCCAGAAATTGTAGTCAACATAAATGTTCATGACTATAAATATCATAATCATGCGAAGCGATAGCACTTTCTACGGCTTTGTCCTTGCCCCCCAAGTTCCTGGTGGCTTGCGCGATCTTCACTTGGGACAACCACTGGTGATCATCCCAAGCATCGCCCCAACCGTCCCCCAACCATCCCTGATTTTGATTGTCATTGGTTGTTCACCTGGATCAACCAGTGATGAGCATTCTTGTAGCATATTGCTCTTGGCTTGTTTATTCAATTTTGTTGGTTCCAAAAGCACCGAAGTGTACTTGTATCTGGCTGTGGGTCAATACCCTAATAACCCTCGTCAACATCCGAGAAATGATTGAACTAGTATTTGTTGGGAAGTTCACCTACCCTGTTTTTGGTCAAGCTTGTTTTTGGTTGGCTATGAACCATAGCCATCCATAGCCATCTTGCCATAGCCATATATAAATACTAGCAACTTTACAGCAACTGAACTGGCATCACGGGCTGAATCCATCCAGCGAAACTGGCAACTTCACTCAGCGGCCAACTACTTGCAGCCGTGACTTCCCGCAAAGGTTTGCTGCTAATGATGGTAATTTCAATGACTATCAAAGGATGATAAACCATTGCCAACATTGATAGTGATTGATAACATAATATCATTATTACTATTTGTTATTAGTCATTACGGACCATGATTCACCATCGTTAACCACTAGTATCCATTATTCGTCATGCCGTGATTACCCCGTGTTGACCACGAGTGTTGTCGCAGCAAATCTGAGCCCCTGACGTGTATAGGAAGCTGCAAAGAGAACCACAGAACGGCAACCAGAAGGTATACTGTCATCCTGCATCATTGAAACACACGAGGACAGCAGGGTGATCAACTCACTTCCTGCACTTCAACGATCTGTTTGTTTCGTGCTCATTCTCCTCGAATGAATTAACCATCAACCACCACTCACGGCCGCGATGATCAATCACCAATTTATCAATTCACCATTACCATCAATTCACCATGTTCGAGCCACCGATTCACCATGATCCAACAACCATCATCCAATAGTCATCATCACCACTATGCAAACCATGATCACCATTCACCTGCCTCCCCCGTGCCCATTCAAACGCTCACCCGATGTCTCGGGATTTCCCAAAGCGAAAGGGCTTCAACTTGGGGTGGACCTGTCGCTGGGGGGGGGGGGCATGAAGGAAATCATGATTGATGGTGGTTAGATAATGGCCAATGAATGGTGGTTAGTGAATGGTTAATGATTAATGAGTGGTAAATGGTGGCAGTTGATAACGGTTCAGAAATGCTTGATAAGTAATGGGCCCATTTCAACCAGAAGGAAGCTCTAGAATGCTTAACAACTGCAAAGAATGCTTGATGGTGGTGATGGTTGCTTAATATTGGTTCATGGTGGATACTTGGTAGAGAATAGTTTGTGATCTTTGACATTGGTGAAGATGGTCAACAATGTCTAGTAGTGATTAATGACAACTCATTCATGCTTCATACTGCTTGATGACGATTCACAAGGGTTGATCGACCGTTCGTGGTTTTCTGTATACGGAAATCTTAAACTCACATAAACCTATTAAGAAGATTCTCATTTTTTAGGGATACAACGTACAAAAAAACCAGGCAATTGCTAATATTTTGCAAGAATTCTTGCCCACAGCCATCTTTGAAAGCAAGATGTTTAGGTCTTTCAAGGCATCATGGCAGCCATCCCTTCAGCTTTCGCTGTTTGCTTCGTGATTGCATCAGCCGCTGCCACGAAGCTAATCACACCAGCGGTTAAGGGGTGCAACTTCATCAACACGTCAATGACTGTCTTAAACTCATGTGAAACTGGTGAAATTGGTTGTGTCAATTTTTGAACCTTAACCGTCTTGGCTACAATTGTTGCTTCATGATCCATCCAAGTTGACTGCTGGAATCAGAATGATCAAAATCATCATGACGCCATGATAAAAGCGTCACACCTAGCACTAACATCCCAAAAACAAATGACCAGAAAATCTAAGCATCAATCTGAATCGATCTTACCCCACATTCGCACATGATTACCTCACACCACAACCGCAGTCCTTCAGTTCAGTCCCCATGACCCCAATTCCATGGTGCCTCCCAGGTCAGCGCCAAGGATACCACCGCGATGGCATAAACAAAGTAGCGCACCATCCTGGGAGCGAAGTGATGATCAGTAGGAAACCTAGTGGAAAATGAATAAAGTTACTATAGCTAATTACATGAAGTTGTATGAAGTTATATGAAGTTGTATGAAGTTGTATGAAGTTACATGAAGTTACATGAAGTTACATGAAGTTACATGAAGTAATATGAAGTTGTATGAAGTTATTATAACTAGTTGCATGAAGTTACATGAAGTTTCAGGAAGCTATATCAAGTTACATGAAGTCATATGAAGTTGTATGAAGTTGTATGAAGTTATTATAACTAGTTGCATGAAGTTACATGAAGTTTCAGGAAGCTATATCAAGTTACATGAAGTCATATGAAGTTGTATGAAGTTGTATGAAGTTATTATAACTAGTTGCATGAAGTTACATGAACTTATATGAAGTTAAATGAAGTTATGAAAACTAGTTGCATGAAGTTACATAAAGTTATATGCAGTTATATGAAGTTATATGTAGTTAAATGAAGTTGTATGAAGTTACATGAAGTTATTGCAACTAGTTACATGAAGTTACATGAAGTTTCAGGAAGCTATATCAAGTTACATGAAATTATATGAAGTTGTTATAACTAGTTGCATGAAGTTACATGAAGTTACATGAAGTTAAATGAAGTTGTATGAAGTGACATGAAGTTTTATGAAGCTCAATGAAGTTGCATGAAGTTACATGAAGTTACATGAAGTTATATGAAGTTATATGAAGTTACATGAAGTTATATGAAGTTATTATAACTAGTTTCATGAAGTTACATGAACTTATATGAAGTTAAATAAAGTTGTATGAAGTTAAATGAAGTTGTATGAAGTTACATGAAGTTATATGAAGTTTTATGAAGTTATATGAAGTTGTAAAAAGTTATATGAAGTTATATGAAGTTACATGAAGTTACATGAAGTTATGTGAAGTTACATGAAGTTATATGAACTTATATGAAGTTATTATAACTAGTTGCATGAAATTACATGAAGTTTTATGAAGGTACATGAAGTTACATGAACTTACATGAACTTATATGAAGTTACATGAAGCTACATGGAGTTATATGAAGTTATTTAAAGTTATATGAAGTCACATGAAGTTATATGAAGGTAAATGAAGTTACATGAAGTTATTTGAAGTTACATGAAGTTACATGGAGTTACATGAAGTTACATGAAGTTACATGAAGTTATATGAAGTTATATGAAGTTACATGAAGTTATATGAAGTTATATGAAGTTATATGAAGTTACATGAAGTTACATGAAGTTATAGGAAGTTCACGAATCGCTGGGCGTTGGTTGAACCCTGTCGAACCACCTCGTCCTGAAAAATACGGGCAAGTCAACCAACCAACCATTTGGGAATACATTTGGGGAAAAAAATAGTTTGAAGCCACCACCAAGCTTGTGGTTAACCCTAATGGTTCACCAGTGAGTTGAATCTCAGCGGTTACTTGGCGGTGGTTAATTTGTAGACAATTTCGTGGTCCATTGATGGTTGAGTATTGGTTTCATGGCAGTTCAATGGTTGTTCAATGGTGGGTCGTATGGTGGTTGATGGATAGTTCCTGGTTGATCTAATGGTCAATGATGGTCAAGAATCATTCCGCGTGGTTTATGATTAGATGGTTCATGATTGACTCCTACTACCTACTGTCTTTGTTCTTGTTGTTCTTCTTCTTCTTCTTGTTCTTGTTCTTGTTCTTGTTGTCTTTGTCGTTGTCATTGTCGTTGTCGTTGTCGTTGTTGTTGTTGTCGTTGTTTCTATCGTTGTCGTCATTTGTTGTTGTTGAAAATGAAGGTGTCTCACTGCCACGTTAGTTTCCCAACTGGTGTAATTGTTAGGACATACTGGGGACAAGCAGCAACA
The DNA here is from genome assembly GCA_009767595.1 of Symbiodinium kawagutii. NCBI lineage: Eukaryota > Dinophyceae > Suessiales > Symbiodiniaceae > Symbiodinium > Symbiodinium kawagutii. Next base: position 81,964 of record VSDK01002637.1, on the reverse strand, counting down.
AACAGTCAACCTAAGTCACTCCCTACCCCAGGTGAAGAAGCTCCAGCTGGGATCAAGGCCAAGCTCAACTGGTGCAGGATTTCAGCAGCGGAAATGGATGAGTTGCTTGAGTTGTTTAGAAAAAATGCAAGTGGCGGTATTTCAATAAGTGATGTAGACAATCATTGGCTGTAGTCATCAGTTTGTAAATCATGTCTACAGGCCAGTCTCTCGTACTTTCTGAATCATACAACTGCAGTTGGATAGCTCAGCTAGCTCAGTTGGATGTGTAGATCATTAGTCGGATAAAACACATTCACTAGGTACAACCAAGAACTAATTACTAACAAAACGCTTATTGCAATTGAATCATGGTTTGTCTGTTTATTAGCTGCATCATCGCTAATGTTCCATTGATCATGAACAAACAGCAGTCATCGCATTCAATTGTTCCACGAATCAACTCGCACGCCCTTTGTGGAGACGCCGTCCGAAGCACAGGATTGGCCAAGACTACTTCTGGGGACCGTTGCCGTTGAACATCTGCTAACCAAGAATTCTTAAACAGGATCATTAACGATTGCCCTGAACCATTGTCATTGACCCATTATTCTATCCCCTTTTCATGGAGCATAATCCCTAGATATCACTAGCCAATCGGTTCTTTCATAGCTCCCTCTTTTTAGGAGCCTCCCACATCGTCTTCTCTCGTCTTTGATCTCTGAGAAGCCACGCTCTTCTCTGGAATCGAGTTGAAGGAGCATCAGACCTGTACCTGTCGGCCCCGTGAAGCTGACAATTCGATAGCCGGCAATGCCAGTGTTTTTTTGTTGGTTGGTCATTGACCAGAGCGATTGTCCCGGCTATTGACCATAAATTATCCTATACATTGTCCTGGTTTATTTTCGACATTGGCTTATTTTGCCTGTGGTTTCTTTCCATAGATAGCCGATCGTCTATGGGGCCAACAGTGCACCAGTGCTCAGAAGACGATTTGCTCCATCGGAATGATCATAGCTCGGGGATCATCCGCACACATGAATCCAACCATTCAGCGAAAATCACAAGGGCAAAATTCACATTTGTTTCTCTCATGCTTTCCTGGCCTGCATGGCAAATCTTCCTGGCTTGGAAGTTTGACAATGTCTTGGTGCTCTTTTCCAAAAACCTCACCGCGGGCCAATCTGTGGGCCCGTGCACCCCGTGGCGAATCCCCTTGAGATACAGGGGTGCAGGGTTCCCCAGTGACCGTCATCCATTCACCGACGCCCGGGCAGTCGTCCCAGGATTTCGTGCGGTTAAACCACTTCAGCGACAGTTGAACTAAGTTATAGTTGGGTTTTGTCACATGTTAAGCTTCACTCCCTTATAGTTGAGTGCTAACTTCTCATAGTGCTGCACAGCACCAGCCTTCACCTGCCAGCTGAGCCAGCGACGCTAAGAGGCAGCATTCGAAAGCTGCGCACAGGGCAAGAAAGTGAAGCTGGCGCGCCGAGGGCTCCACCGGCAGCTCAGTGCTTCGTAGGGTCTTCGGATTCATCGGTGAAATTCATGCCGCTTGGATTCAATTTTCTAGTTGACTAATGATCGATTCACAATAAATTGTGCAAAAAATACAATGAATAGTTAATTCAGCTCAATGAATGGCTAGTAATGGTGATTTTGGTGATTAGTGATGGCGAATTGATGGTTGATTGATGGCAATCAGTGGTCAAAAAGGGCAAATTATGCCATGTGCTGGTTCAGAATGATTACACTCTTGGTGAATAGCGGCCAGCCATTGGCCAACAACAAGCATTTGTAAGTACTCGATGGTGATCTCAGGCCTCTTTGAAGCGGCAAACCACTGATGCCACTGGTCCCAGCGCCTATTGGCTACAAGACATAATTCGTGTCTCCACTATTTTCAATCAATTCAGCACAACTGTATCGCCATTGACCACCAATTCTGTCGCTTTCTCCAGTGATCATCCCTCTGAAAACCACGCCGAGCCAAGCCGCCAGTGGCCTCCATGTTGAGGTGAACCAGTCCACCGGCACGGCCGCCCCCCCGCCCAAGCCACCAACCTAAAAAAATTGCCCCTTCGCTGAGAAAAGCTGCGAGTTGAACTCGGAGTTGCTCAGAGTTTTGATCGACAGTCAATAGGTAGCCTCTTCATCGTGGTGGAAATTGGATGGGGCTTAAGGAACTGATATAGTGGCTGCCAGCTCATAGTTGCTGATGTTGGATACTGGTGGTTCAAAATCAAACCCGAATGGTTTGGTATCAGATACAGGGGAAGTGTTTCCCAGAGGGGTTGTAATAACCGGCAAGAGATAGTTGCCACATTTTTTGTCCAGTACATTCCGCTGGATTACACTAGGTCAAGTCAAGTCGCTATGTGCACTGGTGCACATCTATCAAAACTGTGTTTCCTTACCATGCCTGGATTTACCATAGTTAATCCATACATAGTATATACATGTTATTTTATTACATGGCATGGCTTTAGATGTCACGTTATCTTGATTTGCACTGTATTACAAGACACTACATGGCATTAATGACATTATATGGCATTACATGGCATTACATGACATCACATGACATCACATGACACGACACCACACTAGCCTATTTACTTAGATGCATTCACACCATGTATGCATGTGTATTTACACATGTCACGTGCTCATATGGAGAAACATCATATACAGTATTCAAATATAGTTCTACGTCCATAAATTTGGGGTCCGAAATCCAACAACCAAGGACTTGGCGGTCCGGTTTATGTAGGGAATAGCCATAGATGCAGCTCCCCCAGCTGTTAGCAGCTTTGACACTGTGGGGCCACCAAACCCCTGGTTTTTGGTGCATGTTTGCTCCTCTGCTGCCTCACTCAATCTCATCGTCCACCAGCAATGCCTACTCATCAAACGACAAAAGGAGTCTATGCTGCTCTGCTCACTGTGCGCATCCCTGCCGTTTCTTCTGCGCTTCTTGTTGGCAAAACTTGGAAACACCAACAGCTTCACCAGCTACTATATCGGTGCGCGCTGGTGGTTCAACATTTTACCCCTAGTGGGCGATCCAAAGAAGACCAACCACAAACTGGTACCACAAGAACTGGGTGTTCTTTCCAACTGAAATACTCGTGAGTTACTCGTGACACTCGTGGCTGATTTGCTAATCATTTCTTGCGACGAAGCTTGGAAGCTCAATTCTGCTCTGTATCTGTCTCTGATCTTGCCACAAGCCACTTTTCACTGCACACACAACGACCGCGCTCTTTTTGAGACAAGGTCTCGCTCTGTTTACAGCCACCTGCTGCAGCGGAGGCGTTTTTGGTTTCATGTAGTTCATCCTCATAGGTAGGGATCGTTTGTCATAGCGAATCATTTGGGTGTATATTGAGTATACCATGACTACGTGCGCATATTTGAATGTACATGTTTGGGTTTATCCCTGTGTGTCATCAAGCCAAAAGATTCCTGTAAACCAACCTGAATCATATGGCTTGAGACGGCTGAATCAACTCATGTTCATTCTGAAATGAAAAGCCTTCATATCCTCAGAAGAATAGAATTCGTTCCATTTCCTTGCCATGGCGGTCGTGGGTCAATTCAACCTGTACCCCTTTGCATCCTATGCGTCAAATCTTTGAACCATTGGGATTTTGAAATTGCCCGCATCATTATATAGCTATCATTTGCCCCATTACATACCCATTATATAACCATCACTCACCACTAGCATGCTCCAAACCTATATACATATATGCCATATGCAGTACGTATACACATTCATATTTGCACATGTTTGTACATATTGAAGATGCTGCAGTATCTGCTCCTTTTAGGGGCAAATGTGTGGCATCTTGACCCATGACGCTATCACCTTGCTTCAGCATTCAGCGGCATCAACAATCAATGGTGTTTGCTTGTCATGCCCCAGTACCCACTGGGCACTTGCTTCTGAACCAGCTAATCATCACATTTGCTCAACACAAACCGCATCCAAACCGCATCCAAACCGCATCCAAACCGCATCCAAACCGCATCCAAACCGCATCAAACCGCATCAAACCACATCTGAAAATGTCATTTTTCACCTTTTTTTAGGTATCGTCGTGCTTCAACAGCAGCCAGGATGCCTTGTGCCCGTGGCTGTGCCTGGCGTGCCAGGTGCTGTGGCAGGTGCTGTGGCAGGTGCTGTGGGGCTCAAGGCATCCAAACCGCATCCAAACCGCATCCAAACCGCATCCAAACCGCATCCAAACCGCATCCAAACCGCATCCAAACCGCATCAAACCGCATCAAACCACATCTGAAAATGTCATTTTTCACCTTTTTTTAGGTATCGTCGTGCTTCAACAGCAGCCAGGATGCCTTGTGCCCGTGGCTGTGCCTGGCGTGCCAGGTGCTGTGGCAGGTGCTGTGGCGGGTGCTGTGGGGCTCAAGGCATTGAAGCCGCTGGTCACGGCGTCCTTCACCGCTTGGAGGTCGCCCAGCAGATGCTTCGAGAGGATCTCCAGGGTCTGTTCCACGGCGGTGAAGCGCTTGCAGATGCGATTGATCCGTCGGGAGATCTGCAGATAGGTCGAAAGCAACACAGGTGCCAAGCCCGTGCAGATGATCAAAGCAGCTACAAAGTAAGGCTCCAAAGCTTGAAGAAGAACTTGAAGAAGACCCAGTTGCCAAAAAATGATCAGCTCAATTGGCAGTGCAAAAGAGCCGAGTACATACTTCAGCTCCCATTGATGCTGCACAAGACTCCAACCATGTTGTCGTCGAAACTCTTCATCATCAAAGTCTGGATCATCCGTATCAATCATTACCAAGTCAAGAATAAAGTAAACATACACACCAAGTGAAACAGTAGGAACGAGTAGAATGCAGGTCAAAGCCTGCCAGCTTAGCCAGCCGCCAAAATATCCACAGTCCTGATCTGAGAAGACTGACGAATTGACACAAGCCCAAGCGGCACTTGGCCCAAACCAATAGACCATCATCTTGTCAGTGCTGTGATTGGACCAGAAATTCTGGATCTCTGCTTTCGTTTCCTCCGTCATATTTGTGAGGTTTCCGATGGCATCCACAGTGCCTTCCCCAGCCGCACTTACGGCATCAGAAAGGTTGGGTAAACCAAAGGACAAGGAATCGTCCCCAGCATCTGGATCTTGATGCGTCAAGGATCTCTGAAGTGCTACTTGCTGCAAGTAAAGATTATTCAGTTCCTTTTCAAAGGAAAAGTTCACCGAAGACACAGGAGGTCTGTCTGTGAGACCTTCCTGAGACCGATACTTCGATGCCTCAAAATGCCGGCGGCTCTGCAGCATTGATGCTGCTGTCGAAGCGTTGCCTTCGCAATTCTCGACCGCTCCAGCTGTGGCAATTCCCCACAGCACAAGTCCCAACCAAGGTGCTGAATAGGGTCCCCACATCACATGAGTCTTCTCATGGAAATGAAATCAATGAATTATGAAAAGATAAGGTCGCGGAGGTAAGATCGTGGCCCATCTCGAGCCGAGTCGCTGGCAGTTTGAAAGAGTCGTACAACTTCTCCAGGTCTACGAATGTCTCTAGGAATGTCTGTACAAATATCTCTAGGAATGTCTCTACGAACGTCTTGACGAATGTCTACTTCTCCATGCTGATTTCAATGTTGATGGGGAATCAACGTGACATGACTGCACTTCAGCAAAGCACTTAGAGCAATTTGGGCAGTTCGCAACGCGGAGGCTCAAAGCTACTTCTCGCAGATCTTACTGCAGATCTTACTGAGTTTATATTTTTCTATGCTTTACAAACCAGGCTAACCATCAAAGTGGCTATGTTGAGCTATGCTATTTGCTTCTCACGACGTGATGGGAGAATCCCACCACGGGGAGATCTTCGGATCGTGCTCACGAATGGTCACCACATTGTCAGGTTTGTGGCTGTCCATCTTTGAAGATATCCACGTGGCTAAGAGCGGATAGTTGAATTAAGGTGATCATAAGGGATGGTGATATTTTTCCAGCAACACCCCAACCTATTCTTGTCCCCGCCATCACTCTACTGGTTTCTCAAGCTGTAGGCCCTCAGCAGTCTCTGTTTCGGGCCTTCACATGCCAGCAGGGCAGAGACAACCCTGCATTGCTTGGGCCACAAATGCTTCGAGCAGAACTTGATCATCGATGGCAGCCGTGCATTCAGGAGGTTGAACTCAGCATGGGCTTGTCCCCCAAAAGTGACATCATGGCTTCCCTTCTGAAAAGGATCTGGTTCCACAAACGCCATGATTCAACCAGTTGAAGATCCAAACAGCTCTGGAGTAATCAGGGTCTGGTTGAGTCACGAAATTGTAGGGTTCCCCCACTTATGTCTATATAAGTGCTAACCATGATTACGTGGAGACCACTTAGCCGCAGTATCCTCAAGTGATTGGCAGATCAATGAGAGGTGCTTTACAGCTACTCGAAGACTCAAATATCAGAACAGGGTGACAAAGCACGGTCAACCTGGTAGAGGTATCATGGGGTAGTCCATGACTCCAAACACTTGCGACTGTTGGGCCTCACATTTACGGACACGGCTACCGAACCTCCCAAAATCGATCCGGTGCAGACACCAGGACAGCTTGACACATTTTGGAAGCGCAGGCATAGATTCGCTTTGGCGATGGGTCCTACGTCTGTGGGGCCTTCCTTGTCAAGGTCCCCCATCTACTGGAGCCAGATCATAGGTTTGATGGTGGCTTGTTCGGCTTCAGTGTGGACAAGGGGGTGTCATTTTGGGGTGGGAGACCGCCAATGTTGGGGCACCCTATTTATGAACGAACCCAAATGGTGAGTACTGACCATGTCATTGCCCAACACTCTTGCGCTTGCCGTTTTGGCATGACGTTTGCTTGGGGCTGGTATAGCCAGGTCACTTTGGATCGCAGGAATCTTGTGACATTTGGTGATGTTCATAACTGGTAGGGGAAAGGAAAAATAGTGGTTTCTCATGGTAACAGTCCCGGAAAACAACCATGTCAACCCGCCCCAACGAAATCGTTAGAAATAAGACCTGTCCAAGCCAACAACCAAGCATAGGTTTTTCTGCACATTCTGTTGTTCTTGAAAAAGGTTTTTACTTGTTTGCACATTTTCTTACAGAGCATCCCTGCTGACCAGGGGGTGGTTTGTGTGTGTGCGCTTCCTGACCCTCCTCAACTCAAGACTTTGAAGCGGAGCATCTGCTGCAGTGTTTGGGTGCGGGTAGGACTATTGCGTGACGAAAGGGCACAAAGCTCCTTCGCAGTGGCTCACATCGAAATGCAAGGCGCCGTGTCAAGCACCAGAGTCTCTAGCTATTTGGAGCTTTGGCGTCCCGGGCGGTTTTTGGAATAGGGAAGCACAAGAAACTTACCCTCAAACAGAAGAAACCATTGGAGAGCCCGACTTCAGATGGATTGTGAATACCATCAAGCCAAAACAATCAGTTAGGTGGGTACGAGCCATATCACCAACCAAAGAACGTCTTGAATGAATACAAAAACCTCCAATGCCCTTCGCACCATGTTCCAAGGATCTTCGTTTGCCCAATCATTCAGGAATGACTCAACGTATGATTCATTGTTTGAGGACCGGGGTGAGTGATTCAGCAGACCTGACCAAAACTCTATTTGGCAAGATTTGCCCAAACTCCAATTCAGTCCATAGCGTAAGACAAGAAAAGTCTGCAAATCGAAAACCGTCCGGCGAGAACAGAGCAGTGCAATTGCTTATTGCCAGAAAAACAAGTCAGCTTCCCTTGTTGTGGATAATCTGATGCTTAGGGATGGCTTTGCTGTTGATTGAGCAAACAGATGTATGGACACAGTGCACTTGGTGCACTTTACACATCTCTGAAAACTGGAGGTCTTCTCCAGTCATATGCCTCGACTACCTGGCAGGAGACGTGAAGACAATGCCTTTTTGGAAACATGTGCGGAGAAAACAAGTATCCACCATCACTAACCATCATCAACCATTTGTCAGCATCACTAACCATCAGCAAGGCTGAAGATGCTGGCCAAAGCATCATAGGCGAGCATCAACCATAGGCTTAGCAGAAAACACACCTGGAAACAGGCCGTCTATTCTGCAACTCACCAGGATGGAACTCAACTTGAATAGAAGGGAACTGCGCACTTTTCCCCTGGTTATAACTCATCTAACCTTTGAGTAACCAGGGCCCCCGAACAATAACCACGGTGAACTAGCCAAGTTTCCAAGAATGATCGTCCAAAAATGTATTCAAAGAAAATCGGAAGCTGACGTTGAGCATGCAACTGATCAAGGACCAATGGTAATTACGAGAATTTGTCATCGCTTTGAAATCTGGGTAAACCGATGACTGTAAACTGCCAGCAGTGTGTGTATGTGCACTCTTGGTGTGCATGTGTGGCTTTTTACTTCTTTGTATGTTCGTTTGCTTTGGGTTGGAAACGTACATCGATTTCTATAGTGGGTCATGGCAATCCCTTCGCATCTCATGATCTAAAAAGATCTAAATAGATCATCTGACCGTGATCTGACCATGTTCTATCTCCTGTTTCCTGTTGGTGGAGGCTTTCTCAGGGCTGGGCCGAGCACCAAAAGCACCAGGCTCCCACCCGCCGGCGCTCCGCTCCTTCCAAGACTTTCAGACGCTGAGCCCAGGTGCCGCGCATGCGCTGCAGCATCTGATCAAAGGTTTCGGGCGCCGGACTCACCTGGCGAAGATGGAGAGATTTCGAGTGATTTTTCCATAGAGATTGAAGTTGAATCCCCCTTTAAAAATGGTAAACCCCAGGTGATGCTGAATGATGATGAATAATGTGGCGATCTTTGTTGTTTTATAAGTGGTTCGGTGGTGCTTTCTTATTGGTGAGCTGCTCAGGGTGAGCTGTTGCTCACTCGCTCTAACCTCAGGGGAGACCACTTGGAGGATCGACCCACCTATCAATCACGTGAGGTTCAAAGTGGGACAATCCTAGACAACACTACTTCAGTACCCCGGTCAGCGGGGTGATAAAAAAAGTTACTGAGTGGGATGATCATCCAAGTACCAACATCGCCAAGAGTGAAAAACCCATGTGTAAAAGACCGATGATTCATGTCTGGATTGGGGCCGAAAATCCTGGGATTCCCCTGACTATCACAATCCTGGGGGTCCAAACTACTGGGGTCCAAACCATCAAATCGTCTATGGATCAATGGGTGACCACTGGGAAAACAAGTCACGGTCGGATCTGTAACAATTCTGAGTGCTGGTAAAACTGTTGTAGTCTGACTCGTTCTCAGGCCAGGTGATGGCACTTCCACGTTTTAGGAATGCCACCAGTGCTTGATCGTGCCTGCAAAGGTGACATGCTGGGTCTGAGCCATGTGAAACCCTGTATCCCAAACCAACTCAAGTTTTTATGTACGAGTGGGCCAAAGTTGGGGTCCTGATCATCATGGCGTTGGCGAAAGATTCCTTTCCAGTTAGCTTAGCCCAAATTTTCCCGAATCATGGATCCATAGAGAGATATAAATCTATAATCTTCTATTGATCCCAGTATTTCGATTTTCGGATGCCAGAAACAGATCTACAGTAAAACGCGTGGCACCTGTGGCTCCTCCTCCTTGCTGTTTTCGCTGGGAAGAGGGAGCCTGAAGACAGGGTGGAGTTGAACATCGCTGAATAGAACGATAGCTGATTGGTTGATCAAGGCATGAAGCTATGTGGAACTCCGGGACGTTTGGGGAGTGAGCACTGGTGCACCTGCGGAGCACAGTGTCACCAGGCGTGGAGAGATTGCGCATGTGTGCAATTGCAAAGTGCTGGCACAACAAAGCAAAACCCAACAGGTAAAAATGATTGTGCACTTGACAGGCTCAACTTGAATGTGCCGAACATTGGTACATTGGCAATGTCCAGCTGACAATGCTGGCAAACTACACCCGAAGAGTTCTCTGAGTCTGAGCTTGGGATGTCACTTTGCCTATGCTGGATACTAATCTCTGGTGGTGAACCATCAAGCCCGCACGCACATTATAGTCAAACGACGGCGATTCTCAGCCTTCTATTTGCAAAACCAGCGTCTACCGTGGTGATGCAAGAAATGAATTGACTTGTTTGGTAGCGGAAACCTTTTGCAGTTCAACATCAATGATAGTATGAAACCGTATCAGCTTTCAAACATCAACGGTTATCCAACAATAGATGATGATGTGTTAACACAAGATAGTGATGATCTTCGTTGATATGATGCATTGAGAACAGCACAAGAGTCCATCGAAGCCTCCACAGAGTGTGAAAAAACAGCAGCAGCGCCTTCGGAGACCGTGCACCTCCATTTTATTTCGCACCTGGCCGTGGCGTTGTCGGAGGATGCCGTGTTTGCCGTGGCGCTTCATCCCACTTCCAATCGGATCATTTGCGATCGCTATTTTGGTGGTTCATTTTCGCTTGCCAAGGGTTGCCAACGCCAACTTCCAAGGATCCATGGAACCAGCCGTTCGTACACAGAATTGATCCTGGCAACTGCTCATTTGGACCAAGTGCTGTAACCAGTTGGAGGATGTTGGAGGGGTCTTTACAAAGGACCATTGTAAGCGTGGGTGTGACCACTGCTTAGTCTGGCAATGAATACTTGCTTCCATCCAAAAGGGCCGGCAGCACACGTCGCAAAGCAAAGTCCAAATTGTTCCGGGCGTGATTAATGACTGGTGGAAACGCTCCAAAGGCATCCATTTGATCGGGTCGTTCTGCATCCAAAGTAGCCTGGTGCGCAGTGTGGAGCACTAGCTCGTGCAGTTGAACAAGATCCATGCTTGATCCGAAGCTTCATATTCTGGTGCAGATCAAATCTCGAATACAAGGAATTCTGGTTCGGATGGTAGTAAGTATGGTATGGTGGTAGCTCAAACACGCCGAAGAAGCGATAATATTTGAGCAACTAAAACGCAGTCTTGGGGGACTGGCAGCAGTCGAAGTTGAGATGTACGCAGTTGGACATAGAAGAACTTCGTGCGTGGTACGTGTGAAGAAGTGCACCTGCTGTTGAAGTGTCTTCATGTGGAACATGTGGAATTTGAACCTGACTGCTGCCATCTCTAGATCGATACATGCACAGATATGCCGAATTTCACATTGCTGATGTACGATCTCTGTCAACAATACCACGTCCAGTGGACTGGTCCGAATGTTGAAGGGCCACAGGTTCATGCAATGCGGTGGAAACCGCACCAACCTGAACCCCCACATCTTCCCATCTTGCACCATCTTACTGTCAAAGCCTGGTGATTGGTGGGGTGACTTGTTCTTGTTGACTGCTTAGCCAGCTCGGAGCTGCTGGTTGACATCACCAGTGCCAATCAGCTCGTTAACCATAAAAACCCTCATTACTTAACCAATCTCCACCATGGTTCTTCTTGATTCTTCTTGGTTTTTGGTGGTTCTTGTTGAATTCTTTGTTGCTTTTTGGTTTATCCCTACCTGTCAGCTACGCACCACAGCCCCGCTGCCTGGCTGAAGACTTCTTCCTCGATCTCCAAACGACGAGCTTCGACGCGCCAACGAACTTTTCGGAGTACCTCCTCACCTGAAGCTCCACGGTGGGAGCACCGCTCCCAAGGATCACTGGTGGGGGATGGTTGATAGGCTGGTTGATCATGCTGGGGGATGATGGTTTGTAGGCTAAACTTTATTGTGTTTCATAGGTGAGAATGATAAACCAGCCTGTCAACCATCATTAACATTCACCATCATTATTTATGATGACTATGTTGATAGGTGATAATGATGAATCAGCTGCAAAACTTCAAATCACCAGTTTCAACATTACCATCTAGGTGACCAATCAACATGGATCTCGCATGACCCGCAATCCTGGATCTTTGTCCACCCATAAGGCTAAAAGGGAGAGGATACCCAAGGCGCCAGTGGAGCACCAACATTCATTTGCGGCACACTTATAGTTGCATGCGAACTTCAAGGTAGCGTCTCCGCACGAACAAAGAGGTTGTGTTCCAAATAAACCAACTTCAATTCATCTGATGTTTGCCATAGAAAATGACAAACAACCTAAAAATGCCATGTCAGTGTGAAAACGGACAGCTATGTAGCATGATCCACTTGCACCCACCACCCATGCAAGACGAAACCAGAATGCACTAGCAAACATTGACGGTGACATCCCTCTTTGGTTCTGCTTCCTCTGAGGAGATATCCTTATCACTTCAGCAACTGTTGCGATTGCCGTTGATGAAACTTTTACTTTTTTGTTGGCCAAGCGCAATCAACCACGACCTTCTGCACAACAAACAGACTTCCAAAGAACTGGAAAGTTACTGCTCGTTTGCTGTCAGCTATCCTCACGGTGCTACCAAACGAAATACAGTCACTCTTATCATTCATTTGGAAACGTACTACTGCGAAAACGAATACTCGTTGTAACCGAAAAAGCGGTTGTGGTCGACCAACCAACCTACTACATCCTCCTAAAACAACCGATACTGCGAACCCACTCGCCGAGCCACAGCGAGCCCGTTCCGCATCATCAACCTGAAGTCCAGGAGCACCTGCCACCTCTAAATCCATGGCTTAGCACATTGGCAGAGCAGCTAATCATCTAATCACGATAAAGAAACATTATTGGTCAATGACAGTGGTGGTCAAAAGGTTCATTAAAAGCGATTATCTCGCTGAAATTCTGCAAGGTTTGCACAGGTCATGGATGTACCATCGTTGTTGTTGATCATTAAATCATCAATATCGATGGTATATCATAACCAGCATCCCCCCAGTAGCCATAGACTTGACGTGATTTGTCAAACCAAACAAGGCTGGCTACACTCAGTTGTTGCTATTTCCGCGTTCTCCAATCTTTTAAATCAGGGTGTTCAGGTTTAGCCTTTGTTGTCCGGATGTTCAGACAGTGGTGATTGGAGCATGCTCTCCGTGGGTCTGTTGGCACATGCTGGCATGCTGGAGTCCGGCCCTAATCTTGACCCCTTTCCATTGAGAATAGTCAATGATTCCCCAAGCTGGTGATACTGACTTGTCGTCTCAACCAGTTGGAGAACCACAAATATTGACCACACGGCCTTTGGTGGTTATCTCAACCATTAAGCAGTACTAGTGATGATGACCGCGCTTCCGCTTACAATCATGATTGACTATGCTACAGAATTTCAAGTACCCTTCTGAGTGTTATAGCTTACAATCATCAAGATCGTTCCCATCTTGCCTCACAGTGCTGAGCTCCAACGTTACTGTGCGGTTCGCGACGGGACCCCCACCTCTTTTTGAGATCTGCGCAGCTTTTCTCGGCATTTCAAGGCTTCCATCTGCGCAGCCTTCGCTTTGGCCTCAAGATGCAGGAGTCATAAGTGAAATCATCAGAACTACCATGGCTATCACCGGCTATCACCCAACAATGAAAATGGCAAAACCAAAAACCGACCGCACAAAAGAAACCACCTCCTGACATCTGACTGTCAAAGGTCTTAGAGCACGAAAGCGAACATACTTCTGGAATGACATGTTTATTGCATCTGCGCGTACATGTACACACATGCATAGACACATATATCCACATACATATACATGTAACTATATATGTATATATATATATACATAGCAAGATGACATGTACTTCTGCAACTATATTTGCGTCTGTGTGTGTGTGTGGGGGGGGGAGTAAGCACAATATGTCAACACCTATTTGCCAAGTTCGGGGAGGTTTATGATCTTTTGGATAATCAGGATTTTTTGAATAGGCTAGAATACTACAGGCTATATGCGTATTCTTCGGCCCTTGTCAAGGGTTATCACTGACGGTTGGAAGCCTGACATCAACCGATTAGTCTAGGAGCACCATTGCAACTAAATGAAGGCTTGGGGGCCTAACGTTAATCATCATTGCTAAGCATCGGCTTATCATTAGTTAGCCATCAGAAAAACTCTATTTATAGTCATGAATGATAACGAATAATCATCAATCATCATCAGCTGTGATTGTCAAAGACCAAAGCGAATGATCCCTGCCAAGCTTGAGGACGTCCTTCGTTTGGATGTTCCGAAGTGTCGCAGTGAACCAATGCAGATCCAGCCTTTGAATCAACGCTGTAAGTGGGACCCACGGCACCGTTTCCACGGTGCCGTGGTTGGGGCTCCCTGTGAAAACTATGCCCGCACCTTTCGCTTCCGAGTCAATTAGAAACCATCATCCCCAGGTGTTGAAAATAAGAGATATCTTAAACCATCCTCAACCATTGTATTCCCTGTCATTATTGCTGGATTGTTGTCTCATTGAAACCACCAACCAGTATAATATATCATGTACGTTTGATATATCTACAATACCATATATATATATATATACATAACTCAGGCAGATTTATATATATATATATATACGTAAATGACACGCACACACACACACAGACACATATTTGTCACATGTACCTAGATTCACAACCCCACAAACCTTTGAGAACTCCCTGAGAAATCGCAGCCCGGGCCCTGCTTGCCTCAGCTTCCTGGGCCTGACGCTGCAGGTGCTGAGCGCGTTCCTGTTCTTCCTCGGCGAGGACCTGACGGCGCCCAGGTGCTGACCGGTGAAAATGATGAAAAGAACAGTGGTGAATGCCATTGAATGGTGAGAGTTCATTTTGAGGAGTTAATTCATGTTAATTGTGAGTATAGCTGCGAAAACACCATGGTGAATGTAGTGGGTTCATGATTCGGTCGATTGAACGGTTACTTGCTTGTTATTTGGTCGTTCATTCACGGTTGTTAATGATTAGAAATGGCAAGCTCATGGTTAATTATAGTGGTCATGGCTCATAGGTGTCGAGAACGTGAAATCATCAATTTGTCTTCGCCTTTGACTGGACCATCGGCTAAGCTTTAACCATCACTACCCAGAAGAATCAGCCACTGTATAGCTGGGTAGAGATGGTTGATGATGGTTCATGATTATAGACCACTATCATGATCAACCATTAGTAATTGGTGAATATACATACATGCCATTATAGAACTTATAACCATGATTGATGTTGGTTGTTAACCACGGTTAAAACATGCTATAACCATCTGTAACCACCATACACAATAGCTCTTGGTCATCCATGGAGGATCCATCATGAAAGCACGATGAGCACTATATGACTATATTGCCATCATTGCCCGCTATTGACAATCGTTAACGGCTAGCTACCAACCACCCTCAACCATTTGACCTACCATCTTTCATCCATTCTTTCACAACCGTAGATCAAGCGTAAATTGAGCACAAGTCAACTCTTAATCTCTTAATCAACGGAATGAACTTTGAATTAAGCATCAATCAACCAACAAGAGCCAATAGCTCAGCATCAAGTCACCATCTCACCGCTCAACTTCCCTGATCACCCCGGACCGCCTTGGCCCTCTGAGCTGTGGCCACGAGTTGATCTGCTTCTGCCTCGGGACATGCAACGGTTGGTGCTTTGCATGGTTAGGTGATGCTTTAAGAATCCAGGCATCATGCTTCATGCTGGTTGTCAGAGATGCCTTAAGGATTGTTCAAGGATGCTTCATGCTGGCTGTCAATGGCAGATGGTTGCTGGTTGATGGTCAATGATGACTGATGCTGATTGCTAGTGGTTGATGGTTGTGATTTTCTATGCATGCTATCAATGCTTGCATTTAGATCGATGACAAAGAATAGTAGTGATTCATTGATGGTTAGTGACAGCCAACTCATGACCAATCCCAGTATATCGCACTAAATGACGATTGGTTGATAATGGTGAAGAATTGTCGACAAAGGTCTATTTGTTGAATGTAGGAAAGAATGATTGACCATTGTCAAATGGTTGATCCTTGATTATAGTTTGTAATGGCGCATGAGTGTTTAGAATCATCAATTTTTGTTCAAAATTCTGGTTGGTTGATTATTGGATGATTGATACAGGGAATCACTGCAGCGGGTTGATCTACCAAAGTTTCGACCATTTCTCTGCTGAACTCCCTTACTTTCAGTAGTGATCTTTCTTTGAAGGTTTTATGGTGAACTCGAAATGAATATGGAAACTCATCAATAACCTCTTTCTGCACAACTTCAACTCACGGTGCCTGCACCCGTTCCAATTCACTTTTGACCTCTTCCTGGTTCACCTTCGGTACCTGCAAAAGGAGAGGTGATGGAAGTGATGGCCTGCTATCGGTGTTCATGGGTTGTGTGACTGAACAATGAATCTTGCTGAAGGTGACTGTTTGCACACTCCCAATTGAACAACCCTAACTTGATGCGCATTTTGGTGGGTAAGGTTCCAACGCAGTTGCAACAGAATCTAGCACGTGCATCTGGAAAATTTTGCTATATTGGTGCTTTGATGTGCTTTGCTGGGCTTGAAATGTTGCAAACAAATAGCCCTGCCAAGGGGCATCCCCCTTTCAAGGAAATCTGACTGAGCTGAGCTCCAAAGTCGTATTATGGTCGTAACATCTGAGCAACACTGCGCTTCTCTTAGCATTCCGTCGCTCTTCCAGGGATGCGTTATAACTCACCAAGGCTATATGCTCCAGCGAAGATTTCTGACACACGAAAGTCACCAAAGCCTTGACAGTTCACATCAAAAAAACAGAATAGGCCACCCGATATCACGAAGCTTCTACATGCTTCTACGGAAATTGATCAAGAAGTGTGATTGATCTACGGTTGATTTATATTCGCGCTGTCAATCATCAGCAATATTCACCCATAATTTAGCTAAGTTCATCCAACTGTCATTCATTAACCCATCACCAAAGGCGCACCCTGCCCCCTCCGGATACCCCCAGCTAATAAGGCCATACTAACAATTGTACTAATTTGCCATGCTGGCCATCATGAACTCTGAGTCGGCGTATGACTGGTGAAGGGTTGTCAGAACCATTACCAGCATCATACGTTATTCAACATTGCCTGCAATTAAACGCCAATTCGGTGATCAACCATCAACTGACCATAACGATCATCCAACCATTACAGTATCCTCCATCATCATCATTGACCATCCGGCCATCACTTTCCCCTTGTTGATACCATCATATTCACAATTAGATACAGTGACATCTACGACCTATATCAATGGTTGTTCATTGCTATGCTTAGTCCTTGACCACCATTGTTAACATTGTAATCCCATCACTTAGATCATCCTCACTGGCTCGGTTCAAAATCTACAGGAAACCCTTGTCTGAACAACCGATCGTATGGGTCTGCTGGTTTCCATCACAGATTTTCCCACCATACTTGCCATACTTAACCATTTCTAGGATCCTTTACCATACTTGACCATCCTTTGCGCACCCGCACCTCGTTCTGAAGACTTGGGCGCTCGGCAGCGGCTGGGG
>VSDK01002637.1:6582-60005 GCA_009767595.1 Symbiodinium kawagutii | reverse complement strand
GACGACGACGACGACGACGACGATGATGATGATGATGATGATGTTTATGATGTAAATATTAAATGATGATGATGATGATGATGATGAGGATGATGAGGATGATGGATGATGATGATGATGATGATGATGATGATGATGATGATGATGATGATGATGATATTATCATCAATAGTGTTTCATAGTGCATGGAAGAATGATTGGCGGTTCATGGTCATGGTTTATAATTAATAATGTTTTCTTTTCTGTTATCCCCGTTTTCTTGCCCTAGCAAAAAGTCACAGGTTAGCGGCCTTTGAGGTCAATCTACCCATTTTTGGGCTCACGTCACAGGCTCACGTCCAGTTCCAGACCTAAAACTGACTTACAAACAATTGTTGCTGGTTTTCCCAAGTATTGGAGTGATTGATCGTGGTATGACCAGCGCATCACCGATAAATTGATGTGAGCAGTCATCATCGCATATAATTAATTTATGAAGAACGAACCATTTGGCGGGGCCCCCCGTGTACCTAAGAAACACCCATGTTTGCACCTTTCTAGGGTGGCCCCTCGTTGGTCAAACCTCGTCGTGCGCGTGGCCTCCCGTCGTTCAGCTTGCGTCTTCTCGAGGGCTTCTTCTTGGATCAGTCGACGTCGCGAATCTTGAACCTGCGGTCGGCTGTCATGCGGAATTCCACCAAGTCTGATGCATTGAAACCAAAACCACTGATGAAAGTCATGGCTCAAACATGGATATGAAAAAAACAACAGAATCCAGGTCTGTTCTGTCCAAAAGAAACATGCGCAAGAGGCTTGTGGAACACTATGATGAGGCTGTATAATCCCCACCATCTCAACGTCTGATACCTTGGAGACCGGCTCGGGAAAACGAAAACCGCATCGTTCCGCATGTGTCACTGGTTTCTGAAAACTATTTGGCTGCTTTCACTTTGTCCATATGTATATATGTGTACATATACACATGCATATACATTTCCATATACATAAACATCCCGCCGGATGGTTTTCCGCGCGTGCGCTTTTAGGGTTTCCATCATTACATATGGACACGGTGAATGTCGTCTGTGTGTTATTTACAAAATTTTCAACATGTCCTCCACCACCAACTGCATTGAAACCATGGCAATTCCAGCGGGGAACATTTTTTCAGCCATTTCGTATGGTATTGTCAAGATTTGGCGAAGATGACAATTGTAGGAACGTTCCCACAGGACGTGTTGTTTTTGCGCCTGCCTGTGTTTCGCTGAGGCGAACATCAAAAAAATTCGGCGTTAACGGGCACTTTCCTTTTTTCCAACTTCAGGGCGGACGCAGAGCCTGCGCCGTCAAGCGGCTCGAGTTGGCAACGTCGACATGTTCCCAAGGCCACTGCCATTGGGTCACACACTGCCAGAGCTGAGGATTGACTTCACCAAATCTTCTAGGCGCAATGCTGTTGGGAATGTTCTTCTTCATGGATTTCCAGGCTTGGCCAATCCCTCCAGTGTGGACACTCATCCGCGCACGCCAAGAAGTCAAAAAAGCTCAAGCCAACTCGAGAAAATTACGCCGCAAAGCAGCTGGGAGCTGAGCATGTCGCTCACGCAAGAAGCGGGGAAGGCGAGGCCACTGCTCCGAGGACACAGGTACCGAGTGCCAGCACAAGTGACGACCTTGATCATCACACTTGAAGAAGCCTCCGGCGAATGTTTCCTTGATGTCTTCCACTGGCGAACACGTGGGGCACAAGAGCGTAACGGCATTGTCTGCGAGAGCAGCGCCCCCACTTGGCTGCGGGCAACTCATCAGCGGAGTAGAGCTCTTCAACTTTGAATTTTGATGGACATCAACCAAGAAAAAATTAAACAAGCCGAGCAACAAAACAACTTCGGAATGTCTGGTCCAGTACTCCAACTTGGCTTGGCTATGTGGAGGTGAATCCCAGCAGGAACTGTTTATGGCATGTCAGAAGGCAAGCTGCATGGACCAGGCATCGAGGAGGAAGAGGCTTTACTTTCTGTTCCGATCGTGGCATGTGCCAAAGGATCCCAACGGCCACCCTTCCAAGCGCGGGCTCAGCCAATCTCCGGCCGTCGACAGGGCAACTGGAAGTGGGATGTTTCGCTTCACAAATGTATGCCACATTTGCTTCACTACCGGCAGAGAGTCAAACAAGTCCTTCCAGGCATATTCTTCCTTGAGAGACACGGAGACATGGTGCTCAAGTCATGCCCCACCCCACCCCAACCCGAACCTTGACGTAGCATCAACATGGTGGGCAAGTCAAGACGAACGTCAACATGCCCCACCCCATCCCAACCCGAACCTTGACGTACCAAGTTTTCACTTTCAAAATAGCTAAAACACATGTACGGTTTCCCATCCGCTAGCATTTACATATACATATACATATACATATTTACATATATACATATACATATACATATACATATACATATACATATACATATACATATACATATACATATACATATACATATACATATACATATACATATACATATACATATACATATACATATACATATACATATACATATACATATACATTTATATATATTTACATACACAATAGGAAAAACAACAAATCAGACGCTGGCAATCAAGTTTAAACCGGGGAATGTCAAGGTCTATTCTGGGCTTAGTTCCTAACATTTAGCATACCTATATAGGAGGATGCAGATACATACAGATATTATCTATATAGTTATTTACATTGCCCACTCATGCCTGCTGAATTCCCCACGGTGGTGCAAACCCGGCCTCCTTCTCTTCTGCTCGGGCTCTCTCGTCGGCTTCTCTTTTGGTGCTCTCGCACATCTCAGCCTTCGCAGTGCACGGTTCTAAATCCGACCGAAGCACTCCCGAGTGTCAGCTCACCAGTTCAACCCCCAAGCGCGACAGCCCACCTTGGCATAGGCCAGGTCTCCCTTGCGGACCACTTCACGCGTTGCTTCCAAAGCTTGGAAGGCCTGTGGGCACCGCTTCAAACCCGCCACAGTGGTCCACCCTTCAACGCTTCGCAGCTTCAAGAAGGGTTGGCTGTAGAAAATTCTGTCATCTATGGATAGAGAATTGTTCATCATGTGATTTTTGGATATTTTCTGGTCTGGAAATGCAGTGATCACTGACCCACAGCTAGATCGGCACCAAAACGGAAAATGGGCTCCACATGAAAGTACCACAGTCCCAAGCAGCAGGATTGCCACCAATGACTTAGGCGTACGGAGTAGGCGGAGGTATCGACACACATGTACCGGTCTATTCCTATTCCTTGCTGTTCTTGGACATCATCTGTCATCCCCATTCATCCCCTATGAATGACTAGTAATCAAATGTGTGCTAAGAACCTTCTCCAGTTCCCCAGCTGTCCTCGAATCGATCTTCCTCGCTTTTCCGGAGAGCTTCGAATTGGGCGTCCAGCGCGCGGCTTGTCGCCTAAGCCCAGGAGAAACGACGGCCTTTCTTCGAGTCCAAAAAAACTCAACCTAAAGAGCCCAGCTTTCCAGCTTTTCGATCTGAATCTAACGATGAGTCGCACCAGAGATGAGTTTTGGGGCATGGTCTATACATCCTGTCCATGACCCCCTCTTCACTCGCAAGGATGGGGAGATCCCAGTGCCTCAGCTCTGGCGGCTTCATCGATCTTCTGTTGCTCGGTGAAAGTTGCCCGTATTTCAGCCTCCCAAGTGGCCATTGGATGCCATTGGATGCCATTGGATGCCACTGGGTCGAAGGGGAGCGCCCTTCGTAAACAAGTGTCGGAGGGAGGTTCAACAATGATAGTTATTGAACAAAGATCCAGATAGTTATTGCAAGTGCCAAGAACAAAGAAAACAAGTTTCAGATTCTCATAACACTTGCATTGCAAACAGAGCTGGAGAGACTCTAAATTCATGGAGCTGAAATTCCAGACTTGGAGTGCCACCTTTCCCCCTATGATTGTTTTGTTTTTCCTGCAAGCCGCGCAATGCGAAAATGACACGATTCACAGTACAGGTTCCCCAACCATTGCCCCATTGAAAATGATGTTTACTTGACCATCCTGTTCTGAAGTGCATTCCCACCATTCCCACTGTTGGTCATGTTGATGAGACCTAATATCATCCAAAAAAAGTACATGAACATTCCAATATAATAATATAATCTTGTATTGAAAACATCTGCTGTGCCAGTGGTTTCCCTGTCCTCTTTGGCGCTTTCAGGCTCAGCCCCCCATGGTGTCCAAAAACACATCACCAAGCCATAAACCCCCGAACTCATACTCTGTCAACCTAAAAGTGATAACCAATCCAGGTCCATGCCTAAGTCCTAAGTGACTGTCATTGTACTGGGGTGGTTTATGAATTTCTGTGACTGCTTCCTCCTGTTTCCCTGTCGGGAAACGCACAGACTTGGCCTCCAGCTTTTCGGCTTCAACTCGGAGCTTGGTCGTGTTTGGGTCTGGCGCTGCCTCAGCCCTGGTCCCAAGAAAGCCTTGCTGGGACCATCTTTGATCGCTGGGACTCCAACATGCCAGAAACACTT
Organism: Symbiodinium kawagutii; assembly: GCA_009767595.1. Lineage (NCBI taxonomy): Eukaryota > Dinophyceae > Suessiales > Symbiodiniaceae > Symbiodinium > Symbiodinium kawagutii. Next base: position 55,478 of record VSDK01002637.1, on the reverse strand, counting down.
TGGAGTGAAAGCACTCATTTTCTGAGTTACTTGTCATTTACAGCTATTTGAAGGTTTTCTGTTTGTCTTCATTTCTCCCCTACTCTCATCACTTTTTTTGTGGCTTCCCCTACCGGAGAAGAACGGCACAGGCCCAGTTGAGGCTTGGACTGCAGCGATTTCGTCGCACTTTGACGAGTCGACCTCGCAGGCAATCCCGCCATCGGAATTCCATCCCTGGTTTTGCCGCGAAATTTTCTGTCGCCAGGAGGCAACTGAGGATTGTTTAGAGGTTGCGCAGGGAAACTTGACATTGAGCCAGGAGTCTGACGCAAGGAAGGGAACGGACTGACTGTATATCCCTACCGCTGGTCTGCTGTGGAACATCTTGATCACCGGGACAAGCAAGTCCAGGAGAAAGCAATACGCCAGCACTAGGAGGCACCCTTAGCTTGAATGGTCAATTGGAAGCGCCTTGAAAACCCTGCCAGGAAACAGGAAATTTTGTTATTGACTTCTCGTAGAATCGTCCTTCCCACGCTCTCTGGCAGTCGATTGGTATGATAGCCATGGTTGGCATCCTCAGAATTAATGGAATCCAAGCCATCCCAATCTAAGCTTTCATCCCAGGTGGTGATAACCAAACTTTGTCAAGAAGCAACCAAGAAAGCGAGGACACACTCCTATTGAAAATCTCAAGTTGTTTCCATCTGCTTCCCTTGTATGCGGCCCTGCGTGCCTCCATTCGATCTCCATGGTCGTTCAATTTCGCAAACTTCGACCGCTCCTGCTGTTCTCTCAGGGCTTTGCGCGCTTCTGCCTGGGCTGTTGAGCTTCCCCCTGACCTAGGAGGGCAAATCCATGCCAAAGCAAACCAGGATGAAACTAATCTGCGTAAAAAGGGGGGAACACGAAGCTGCTCCATGTGGAGAGGTTCACTACGCTTCACTGAGGACATGAAAAACTCGGGCATCGCACAGACTTTGGTATCTTTGGTTCCCGGTGCAGAGCTAGAAATGGGTCAACGTACCAGGCACCTTGGCACCGCCCATCCCCACCTCGACTTCTTCCACCAAACGCGCAGCTTCTTTCCTCAATCTTACCGTGTTGGAGTGCTCCCGCTGCTCTTGCTCAGATTCCACAGCTTTTTCCTGCGTCTTTCATCGCATCTAGAAAGACAGGTAGAACATCCAGCAATGGCAATAAAATGTGCAAAATATGCAAACTGCAAGCACCGTGACTCAAACAATATAAGATGCCACTTCTCTGTCCGAACTGCCACCGGCGACATGAGTCACAGAAGAATGACATGATCTGCCTGCACTCGACTCGCGACTTGCTCTGCTTCTTGTCGTATTCTCGCTGCAGTCACTTGCTCCTTCTGCTTTTCTCTCAAGGTTTCTTTGGCTTTTGCCTGTCGGGGCACCGCTACCTACGGTTCAACAAGATACTTCGATATGGTTTGGTAGGAAACCCGGTTCATGCCACCTATTTTGATCTAGGGATATCTAGGATCTTCGGTAGTAGATGCGCCATGTGTGGATGAGTATACCACTGTTAGATGCGAATGTTCTTCACAACGCAATCAGTACTTTTCTGCTTGTGTCGTGTTGACATCATTTCAACGAGAAGTTTGAAGTGTGCAACGCTCATTTGTCTTCAGATTACCTTTTGAAAGATTCTAGAAGCTCAGGCAGTCACAGTGGCTCAAACAAATGGTTCAATCGTCTTTTTTAGTGCCAGAGGCGTCTACTTGCTGCAAAGTAAGGAAGAAACACCCTTTACCCAACGCACAAATACTTGCTTTGAAAAATACAGCACAGTTGAGACCAATCCAAAAGAAGCAGGAGCTTCACCTGGAGAATGTGGCTTTTGATTGGTTTGAACTTCGAATAGGGGTAACGTCTGGTCTCTTTTTGGTGATCGGTGCAAATACAGGAAAGAGACCGGTTAGCAATTCATCGACCTCAAAACGAACCGAAAGCAATGAAAGCCATGAGATGACCTGCCTCCAATTCATCTACAACTCTTTCTGCTTCTCTGTGGAGTGCATTGGATTCTTGCTCCCTCAACGCTTGTTCTGCTTTGGCCTGCAACTACCATTGAGTACCCTGGTGCACCAACAAAAGTGAGGATTGTCCAAAGAATATGTTTCATGCACATGTGCTATTGGCTCATAATCATGGTCAATGATGGTTGAACTTCATGGTTAATCATGACTCATAGCGTTGCAGAGACCCACATAGACTACGGTTCTGCATTCGATCGGGTCAAGTCTCCCAGCATTGCAGATGCAAGTGACTCTTCGAAGCTTGGAAGCATTTGGAAACAAATAGTTAGGAGATGTTTCGAGTAGTCGGTGATTTCAACCCATGGGCTACGGTCAATATGGCTTAGGAATGGTGACAAATTCTTAAGAACGGTTCATCATTGCTGAAAGATTACTGACAAAATTTATTCGTAGTTCGAGGTGGCTTCAACCAAGCCTGGAAAAATGTTGGTCGAAGTGGTCAATCATCCCAAGGATGAAATCAGCAACCAAATGGAGAACCTCTTTGTAGCACATTCAGAAAGAGAACTCGACTCAAGATCCAAGTGTCTCAGACCCTGGGAACTAACTCCCTTCGGATGTGAAGTGATATACACGTCTAGTCTGTGCATATATGTTGATATATGTGTGTATATCTTTATTCATATGCGTTTAAATCGGTGTGTATATATATATATATGTATACATCTATATTGAAACTATGTATATACACATGTTTACACATTCTAAAAATGTTGATGTGATACGATCTGCTCTTGTTGATCGTCCACATCTTTGCATCTGTTCCCTAGCACTGGGGAAGCCCGCTTCCCAGTGACGCCCTTCCGTTGAAGCATCTCAAATCCATCGGGCTCAGTTCGAAAGAATGCCACCCTGTGACCACCATTCTCCCATGAACTGATCCTCAACGCTGAGGGCTTCTCTCGCCTTCTCTCTGCTTACCATCCCAGTGCCGTAAGCTCATCATTCCCATCATCGCGGCTCTGGGCGGCTCTGGGCGGCTCTGGCCTCCACCTCGTTGGTAAGTCTCTCTGCTTCACGTCTCAGTCTCGCAACATCCACCTGCTCTGCCTCGCACACCATGGAGCCATCAACTTACCATAAGCAAATCGCATACTATTCGCACATGCCGCATATTTTCAAACCGATTACAGTAAAGATATTGTGTAGTACAACCATTGATGACGTGGTTAGCCAAATCTCACCATTATAAAGATGGCCAATACAGTAGTAGAGAGAGAGAGAGAGATGTCACTTTTTTTCATATAAACAGTCTATCCCATATACAATGAAACCAGTGCCATGTTGATCTGCAGTTGGAGAGCATACAATCTTTGGATCTTGACTCACAGGTTTCGATAGCACCAAACTCTGGACGGCCTCTCTACTGGACGTCAAACAAGAAGCCCGTTGGACAGCGTGGTTTCTGCACTGATCTTTGGATTTTGGGTATTGCATGTCGTTGGGATTCAGAATTGCCTCTAGTACTCCGACAGGCAAAAAATGACAATGCCTTTCGGGTGTCAAAAAAAGGTTCTAATCTCAGTGCGTGGTTGCTGGTCCTGCTGGTTGCTTACCAGTTCCCGCTTGCCCTGATGCCTCTTCCACATGACAAGGCGATGCTGTACCACCTTCCAGGTGAAGTGCAGTCACCTGACGATGCATGGTGCGCTCAGATTTTCCTGGCTGAGCCTTGAATACTTGTGGTGACTCACTGGCTAATAATGATCAATCTATGATTCATCAAGGATCAATGATGGTCAACTGTCATTCATCATGATTAATTCATGATGAATACCACGGTTCGGCATGGCTAATCAGCAGTCAACAACTAACGAATATTAATCCATGGTTTAGCGCGGCTGATCATTTCTTTCACCTTAACTACCATGGCTACTGATGGGGCCAAGCGTTCCTACGTCTTCGCCAGTCAACAGGTGAGCACCACAGCGGTTGCGGCTGATGAGTAGCCATGCGGAACCCTTGAATTAACATGAACCAACCCTTGATCAATGATTGATTACCCATCATGGACCATTGTAAACCACCATTGCTGCAGAATATGAACGTCAGCCATTGCTCAGTCCTTTGTTGATATCTCCAATATCGATGCTCAAGGTTCCGACAAAATCAGGGATTGCAGGGGACCTTTGCTCATGAGTCCTCAGTCAGGTTTTGGGGGGATCTGAGTAATTCCCTGAAGATGATATTTGCCCGGAAAAAACAGGCTGCTGAGTCATTCCTAAGTTGCAGACGAGTCAAGCCTGTGTTCTTTATGTCCCACGGTTTGCAGGTGCAAACCGGCCGTCAGTTTCTGCAAGACCATGCTGTTTAGTTGACGCTGGCTATCCCTCCATAGTTCTATAATAAGCCATTAACAATAGCTGTATTCTGTAAGTCTATCCCACCATATTGGACCGACACATTGTCATGGTTGATGTTCATACATCAGAGTTGGCTAACTGTACATACTGTACTGAAAATCGTTATCACCAACAAGCAAGCAGTATGGGAGTGGATTGGATGGATCAAATGGATCAATCCAAATCACATATCACATTGGTATCACATTGGTATCACATTGGCATCCATTTCACAAATCCATTTCCGTGGTGAACAGCGCAAGTGTGCCTCCACCAAGACTTTGTCCATCGAGGAGCTGACCTGAACATGACAACTTTGTCTTCGGCTGCGCGAGCGCATTTTCGCACAGCTTCGCTGCTTTTGTGATGAAAATAAGCCAAGGTGGTATTCCCAACAGTTGTGGAAAAATCACACCTGCCAACTGTTGGAAGTGAAAATGGATCCGTGATCACCGATTCCGAATGATCTTGGTCTTCAGGTTACCATAGGTTACCTGTTCTTCCTTTTCTTTCACAATTTGAAGCCAAGCACAAGGCCTCAGTTTCGTGACACTCCTCCTGAGGCAGTCAAAGCAAGCACTGCATGTCTCAAAGAAAGCACGGTGCAAGTTTGGCCACCAAAAATCCTTAGATCTGGTTGACTCTGATACTATTCCATAATTTGACATTTGACATGGACTTATACTACCGGTTTTGATAGCAACTGCTTAGTTCAAGTCACCTTTCCAACACCAGTTCCGAAAAGCACTCAGGAGGAAAGACTTCAAAGAAGGTTATCAATCATTTTCGGCCTTTCACCGATTTCGTTACCCAGACGCAAGAAAAATATGACAAACCTCTCTCCGGAAGTCACCGATGTCTTCGTGTGAAAATTTTGTTGCAACCGTTCAATGGCCAGGGCTGTCCATGTCCCCGTTTCGGTCAACTGTCCTCTTCCGGCAGAGGTTTGACTGCGAAACGCTGAGATCGGTCAGTTATTAGTTCAATGTGTGAAAGGGCATGCTAGCTGCTTCCAACTGGTCAGTTTTCTTGTCACCAATGATGATTTTTGGATGATTGCAGGGCACAACTATTTATTCATAGCAAAGGCTGCTGACATCAGCAATTCTCAGACCCTTCACACAAGAAGGATCAAAGAATTCATTCAAAAATGACAGATTAAGAACAGGAATCTTGCACATATCTCACGGAGTGCACAACAAGCCATGATAAACCTTGAGTCGCCGAGCCACCAAAGAATCAAGCATGGCAGATCCAAAAAACAATTATGGTTGGCTGAACTGCCCTGGCTGTTCACATCGAGGGGAAGCACCGAAGCACTGAAGCACTGCAATGGTCAGGACCGCCCACCTGGTCGTTCTGAGGAGCCGGGGCGCACAAACTCGGAACCTGTGGCGCCATTGGACCCCTGCAACCCCTGGGGCTCCAAATGGCAAATCATGCGCTGAGCAACCTAAGGAGCAACCTTCCGCTCCTAAATGAAACTCCCACAGTTTTCCCCCCTGCTTAGCAATGTGAGCCGTGGTTCATACTGAGAATTAGCGATGGTTTACCATGCTGAAATAACATGCTCTTAATTAAATGGGTTAGAAGACTTGGTTGACGATAGATGATAATCCATCGGTTTGATGATACTTCATGATGGTCAGTGGCGTTTAGTAGTGGGCCAGTAATGCTTACTAGTGGACTAGTGGACAATGATGGTTTAAAACGATGGCCTACTATGATGATGACCCACGATTGGTGGCTGATCATCTACCATTTGGTTACACCACTCGTGGTAGCTTCAAATCGCTTCCCCTTTGAAAGCTGCGAGCGGAACTCCCAACCGCCAACTAGTCATAACTAGTCATAACTACTCTCAGCCGGTTGAGAGACATGGCACGCCGCTCTGAGACATGGCGTGCATTGCCTTCCCAAAAGTCACATCTGCTCTCTGGATCTCTGCGACTGCCGTCACAAGTGCTGACCAAGTCCTTGGAGGCTGGAAACGGGAACTTCACGAGGCTTCAGCTTCAACGGCTTCAAGCCATGGTTGATGCTTGGGGCCATGAGAAAGAGCTGTGCTCCGCAAGGTGACCAATGCCGGGTTTGAATCTGTGTGAGCCAGTATGACTGCGTTGAAACAGAGTGGTAGGTGAGATTTCTGATAGCTTTTCGTGTTTGGACTGGCTTGCGATTTTTCCTTGGGTAACCGGCCGTGATGCATGGTTCGTGCTGCCACTTCTCTGATCAAACAAAGTATTGGTCGTATGAATTGAGCTGCATGAGGACAGAATGAAAAAAACTTGTGCTGTTTATAAGAGAAATCCAGAAACAGTTCGTAAGTGGTGTCTACGATCAAGAATAGTTCAAAATAATTAGTCGTATTGCCATTTACAAACAGAAATTGTCTGTACAAGACTAATGATGTGGATGATTTGACTTATCCTTCTAACGACCCAAACCATTAACTCTCTTTCAGCACCTCCAAATCGCCTAAGGGAAAATGACCAAAGGACACCACCATCTCATCTCAACCCACAGGGCGTCACCAAAGGTTGTGAAGATTCCCATCGTGGCAGCATCCATCAACAACTCAGGATTACCATCACAGCCACTAAGAAAATTGACATCGTCAATCATTGGTTAATAAATCTAATCATTTTTGAACACTGATTACCACCAACAGCGATTCCTTGTATAGTGAGTATAATAATGTATTGAGTGTTTAATGACTTATAATCACGTAATAATCGCTAGTGATGAATTAGTCAACAAGATTAATCAGTCACCGTTTTTGAATGACATTTGTCACTAACAAACATTAGTTGCCTAGTTGTTCAAAAATAACATCAACGAATTGACTGCGAATGCGGCCCTCTGCAGCGCCCCCCTTGGGTTCTGCGACATTCACATCTGCGGTGCTTGGCCTCTCCTGGCAAAAGCGAAGATCAACCATCAACCACGCTGTTCTGATGCTTCAGAATGGTTGATATGAATCATGTCAGTTAATATGGGTTAATCATGTGTGTGAACTATATTGCCGAATTCTACTGGTTAATCATGTTGATGAATCATATGGGTGACCCATAGTGGTGACCCATATTGTTGACCCATACCGGTTGATTATATTGGTGAATCATATTGATTTGTTTTGTTCATAAGGCTTAATTGCTGGTTTTAATGGTCAATCATGTTGGTGAACAGTTGAGAACCGCTGAAAATGGTCGATCCCCCCCACCGGCGAAGAATGCTTGCTTTACTCAAGAATGGTTGATAATGCTAAGTTTTGGATCATCACGAATGATAATTGGTCAAACAATGTTGAATTGTGGTTGAGAACCAGTCAAATGGGAAATATCACTGGAAACTAGTGCCGAAACACCTCGCTTCAGCTTCTTCAGACTTAAGACCTCGCCATGTTTCGCTTGATTTCCAGTCTTTCAAATTGTCGGGACATGATTTTTTGACCACCTTCACCAGCCATGAACAAGTTGGATTCTGCTCATGTTGCCGCTCCTCTTCATTCAGCTTTGACCTTAGGGCTTCCAGCGATAAACAGCAGGTGCCAAATGGATTCTTTACGAGACATGAGACATGGGATGGGCTCCCGATGGGACATCATCCCACGCCACCACGGTTGCCAGTGAAGTGCTGAATTGCGAGTTATGACTCTGCTCGCCCAACCACTGGAAGCATCACTAAATGTGATCATAAGCTGTAGTATGTCTTTCATGTCTTTGTTTGAAAGTGGAAGTCCACTTTCAACTCTATATTATTCTTCTCACTTGTCTGACAATGTGAAAACAAAGGTATCCTCTGGTAGTGAAGCATGGATAGAAAACGTCAGCTCTTTGGAAAGCAAGGAACCACCCTCAACCAGGTGACCTTCGCCTACGGTAGAAAGAAGCTATGAAATCGGTGACGCAAGCGTCAGCGAGAGGTCCAACACATGCTTGGAACCAGGGTCTCTTGTTCAACCCTTGAGCTGTCACGAGGGTTGAGTAGTGACTCGCGCGCAAGACTAGGCCAAGAGGTGGACCTCTCACCCCTGCGGGTAAGGGGACGGAAGGTGTGGCAACATCTTTATGAAGACAATTTGAAAACGTACTTGGGGCTGAAAGTGGACTGAAAGTCTGTGCCCAAGCATCTCTCCGTACCCAACAAACTCTAATTTTTTTTCCTGAGCAAAGCTTCGTTTACTTCAGCCCAGCTCGGGTCCAGGGTCCACATCCTGGTCCGGCAGGTTCAGGCGAGGCATCCAAGTTGGGTTCCGGAAGATTTCGGTGAAACACCAACACATTGACATGTACATATATAACGGATACATACATATTTAAGCTACATATAACTTGTATATAACTTATATATAACTTGTAAAGCTTCTCCAATGAAATAGGGCCACTTCTACCCTTGGCCGCCTAACCATCAACGGGCACTGGGCTCACGGCTGGGAGACTTCATGTGTCACGGCGGGCGCTGCCATGCTGAGGTCAAAGTCCATGAGGTCCCTGGGTCCTTCGCATCGGGGAAGCCTGGAAGCCATACCTGGGCCCTCGGAAAAAAGCCCATAGATCTGAATATGTATATGTATGTAGGTGTGTGTATATGTGTATGTATATGTGTATGTATATGTCTACGTATTACTAACATAATATATCATATTTATATCTATCTATATTTATAATACGTACATATCTGTCTATATATTCTACAAAAAGAAAACCAGCTGAAATTATGAGTGTATTATGAGTGTATTGGGTAAGACATGGTAAGACCATCAAGTTTTGGGAGGTCACACCATGCTTACGAAAGCAGCCAGCGGCACTCCATCGTGTTCGGCCTTGGTCCGATTCATTTCCACTGTCACCAGCCACCTGGATGGCGAAAGACACCGTTCGTTGGGATCTGACCATCGCAAAGAACTCGATTGAAGGTGGGCAAATTAATCCCTGTAACCATGGTTACTAACAAATGCTTCATAGTTCTATGTATTCCCTCGTGTATTGTTAGCCATTGCCCATTACCAGTCATCATTAACCATTTAGTGGTCATCTATTAGCCATGTATTAACCTCTCATTTAACCATCTGTTTACCATCTGTCAACCATCTACTGACCATTCATTACCTGGTAAATTCATTGATGGATCTCCCTGCCACAGATGAGCTTTGTCGCGGCTGAAAGCCCGGGCATGGCTGTGAGACTTGTCGCGCGAACCATCTACTGACCGTCATTGAACCACCATCACAACCTAATAACCATCACTGACCATCACTAAACCAATAAATGTCCACCATCAACATCCATCAACTTGCCACTACGCGACCCCTGCTACCCCACCTCTTCAGCCTCCAAGAGCGCCGGTGCGACGGAGTCGCCCCTGCGAACCGCGGCCGCAGCGGGGTTGGGAATCGCTTGTATTGGGAATGGTTGAGATATGTTGAGATAGTGGCTATTATAATGAACCTTGTAGGATTAGCTATTTAGCAAGGGGGCTTGATAGTGAATTTCCGATGGCTACAGTTGATAAAGGTTGGCTAATAATCTACTGTATCATATATAATGGATCAGGAATTGGTTATTGTCAACCCTTTATCAACCACGCCACTGACGCTTGAGATTCGTTGGTCATGGTTTTAAACTGGCCAAGAATGAGCATCAATGGTTTAGGACCCGCCAAAGAATCGTTCATTTTTGTGATATACAAGGTATCAATGGCCACCCATGATGAGCAATATTTAAGAACTGAGAAGAACCAACAAAGAGCTTCATTTCTAGGTGATACGGTGATACTGGTTCTTTGCGGATCATTTTTGATTTTTTCCTTGGCGACATGCAGCTCACAGCACTTTAAATTAGGATTTTGATAAATTCAATAATCAACTCTGCTTCAACTGTTGGGATTCTTTGCTGGCATGTGCCCCACTAGGCCACATGGAAGGCAGAACCCCAGCAACAAAAGCGGCGCCGAGAGAAGGGCAAAGACTGAGAGGAAAACAAAACAAGAAGAGACGTTCAGAGAAACAAGAGAGGAAGAGGGGCAGAAGAAGAGAGGGAGAGGGATAGAGAGGGTAGGAAGAGGGTAGGAAGAAAAGGAAGAATAGGAAGAGGGGAGGGAGAGAGACAGAGAGCGCGCGAGAGAGAGGGAGAGAGAGGAAAAGGAGAGTCTAGCTCTGTGACAGCAGGATTCGTGGCCACCCGTCTCGTGAGTAGAGGGAGGAAGATAGAAAGGGAATGAGAAACAGGGGCAGGAGGAAGGACTTTGGTCAGCATAGAAATGCTTGCGGGCCTGAAAAACATGCAAAATTTGGGAGGGCTTGAGTGGTATTCAAGCTGGCTGAGTCAAACTGCGTGGCCCTACTTCGAGTGAGGTGGCCGAGCTTCTGCATCCCATTTCTGGAACAAAATGACAAGCATCAGAGGAAATTCAAATTGAGGGAATCCTGCCAAGCTTCCGAGGAGGCTTTGAGAACAGCTTGGAATCGATGATCCAGATCCAAAGGTCCGATGACTCCGAAAACTGAGACTGCTTTCTGAAACTTGTGATAATCAGTCGTTGTTCTTCTGGGAGGTGACTGTCCTCCTTAGGATGCTGTTTCCTGGAGGGCAACACCTCTCGAGTTCAAGTCTTGGCAATCTCAAGGAGCTTCGTGAGAATCTCTGGTGCCTGGGACTGGAGCTGCTTGAGAAGGTGCCATGGCTCAAGTCCTTGAAGGAAAACATCCGAGATGTCTTTGTAGCACTGTGAAAGCCGAGAAAGTGGAAGAGAAGCACCGCACTATGAGGAGACTAGAGATCAACAAAATGAAGAAAATGCAACTTTGCCAAATCAAAACAGCAGGCCACACCCTGCTGACTGCAGGCGAAGCTAGAGCTTGTGCCAATGCCTGACAATATTTGACAATCATCATCATCATCATCATCATCATCATCATCATCATCATCATCATCATCATCATCATCATCATCATCATCATCATCATCATCATCGTATATACACACATATCTTATCATAGTTGAAGATGCTGTGATGGTTGATACTAGGGCCGCTAGGGGTTAATCTTAGGTATACACTGCCAGAAACTGACTTGGAAGCTCAATCTGAGAGTTTCCAGTCCAGACCAGGCTTGGGTTGCACGAATCGATGCAAAAACATCAACGGAGGCCTGTATTCATAAAGAATGGTAGCTTGATAAGCAATTCAAAGTAATAAAGCGTAATAAACCACCCGCCCAAGGTGTTGTCCTATCTAGCGGCAGTTTATTGTAGGATTTCGCAGGCAAAACCGATCTGCATCAGAGATGAGTTTGATCCTGAGCTCATCAAGCCACTCAAATCTTGATAGACCCCTGGTCCACTAATTGAAATGGAAAAGCTGCATAGCCCTATGCGCGAACGGCTCTGAGCTCGTCATCAAAGAAATGGTAGGCGCAAGCACTGACAAACACACTGGAGAGTTACTTCTGCAACCATAGAACTGGTTCAACCATAGAGCAACCATTGCTGTTGATACCCACGCCCATCTGGCGACCACCATCAACTGAGCCGGTTCCCACCTGGGTCCTTCGCCGAGATTGATCCCTGAGACAGGAACCATTGACACCCGGCAGGAGCTCCAAGCTACTGGTGGTAACCTGGTGGTAACCCGGGTTATCTCCAGAACCAAATGATTGATCTGGACCACATGATTGGTTCACTGGTGATTTTGAAGCTGATTGGTTGAGAATGAGTGGCAAGCCATCCAACCAGTCAATTCTTGGATTGCTCAAATATTCTGACGAAAAAGCATGGCCTGTTTAGGGAAGAATGTGCAGTCTACACCACATACCCTTGAGTATGAGCTGCACGGCCAAGATCCTTGGCCCCGAAGAATATCATAAGAACCTTCTGCTCAACAAACCTTTGAGATCAATTTGAGATCCTTGCGACCAAACAACACAGATGAATTGCAAAGGCTAGCCTCAAGAAAAGGCTCTGCTAAAACTTGCCTTCACAAGATTCTTCATCGTCATCGCGCCGTTCCCAAGACCAGTTCGAGTGTCAACGATGGCGTCTAGAAATGATCATCTTCAACCGGGAAGGCTCGGGATTCATCTTGGAGACCCGCCTGCCAGTGCCTGTTGCAGCAACAAAATGCTGGCAGTCCATGATTCCACGTGCTGTGCAGCCACACACTGAGCCTCCTGGGCAACCGTGGAGATATTGGGTCATGGTTCAAGTCGGTGCTATCGCTGTTGAACCCCGGTGTTGTCTATTGTTGTCTCATCTGAAAACCGATTCATAGGACAAAATCATCAAGAACTTTGTTTTCCACCTTTGTCAAAATTGGATGAGTCTTGTTTCGAACACTACCATCACCAACAACCTCAACCACTCTTCACCACTACCAACTTCCATCAACAACTTATGACCAGGAGCCAGTAGCACCATTGGCAACTGCTGTACACAAAGGTTACCTACACCAGCGGTGCCTCGGCAACTCAGCTGCATACCAGCTGTGAGGCCCCAAAATCTGAGCTGTGTTTCCTCTATGCTGATCTTATATTGGTCCTCTGGCAATGATTGATGATGTTTTTCGCAATGATTGGCTTCGCAATGCTGATTGCTCATAGGTTGAAGTGACTAGAAATCCAGATGATTGGAGCCATGCTCCTTCGTTCTTGAAGGAGCCATGCATGGAATTGGTGTGGCTCTGCAGCTGGTCTTTCGAGGCCTTCGCTTTTTGTAGACGAAAACACTCAGCAATGATGAAATATAATGAATTCTCAGCAATGATTCAGGCTGACTAAGAACGATTCATCATTGTTGATAAATGTTGATAATGATTAATGATGCTTTACGGTGTTTGACAGTGGCTAAGAATTGTCACTAGGAATTAATATCGCCATTAACCATTGAGCTGATGAATGGTCCATGAACCATCACTAACTGTGTCACTAACCATCCAATGATTCCATCATCCACCAATGATTCCAATGGCTCCCGTGAAGCCCGTGATGTTTTCACTCCTCTACGACGTCTTGTGCCGCCACCTGCGGCACCCAGTGAAGCCACGGCTGAATCCAGTGGGGAAAACAGTAACTCCAAAACCATGAAGATTTGTATATGGAAAACTCCAAGTTTGGATAGTAATACTGATAAACGACTTCACACAACTTGTCATCTTGCAACTGGAGAATGACCAAAACCATCCAAAACCTCAATACTGACAATTCCGAAATCGATGAATCGTGGAAAATGTTAAATGAAAAGGAGTGGTATCAGAACTAGCATGTAGTCACCTTCGTAGCATGATAATCACTGGTCATATTAATAGGAGAGACACTAGAACCAGCAGAACCAGCAGAACTAGCGGCTCACATTTTGGTCGTGGGAGATCATCCCTTGGATCATCACTGTGCACCATGGCGGCTGAGAAACACCGTCGGCTCTGTCGATCTCAACTTGCAACTGATCGACTCCTGAAAGCCTGATCTCTTCGAAGAAACCATTGCATTCCCAGGTGAGCACGAGCGTGCCCCCATTTATTGTCAGGGGATGGGTACCTCGGGGCTCATGTTCGCAACCGAGGACTATCTCTAGAGTTCGTCATATTCCCGAAGCATTCACCTTTGTTAGCCAATTTCAATCGTGGTTAACCACTATTTACCATGGTTAACCACAATTTTGTGCTGGTGGTACTCCTTGCAGCGCATGGATTAAGTGACAAACCGCAAAAAATACCATTGCTAACCATTGTTAACCCTGTATGAATCGCTGTTAAGACATCCTAACTATCATTGACAATCATTAGCCATAATTAACCCTTGTTGGACGCTGTTAACTGTCCTTTGTCACACTTTGATAATCATCTAGACTGTTCCTGACCGGTCTTCACTATCAACCGTCAGTATAGCATCGGATTGTCCCATGGGTCAGAATTCTACTTTCCGCCTCCGCCTTGTGCAAACATTGTGCGACAGCCATTGATGCCGCTGCACGTGCTACATCATCCTGCCGACGAATGAAAAAACTGCCAGTGATATCACAACCTAAATCCACCTTTCCAACCAGAGCCTTTAACCTGTATCTTTGTGCGTTCCAGAGGGCCATTTTTCGAATTGTTTTTCCAATCAATTTCAGTCGTTCCATCTCTTGACACACATTCCGGCCTCCGCAACACTATTTGTGTTTTCATAGCCACCAGCAGCAGCCTTCGAAATTGATGCAGCAGTATGACAGAACCAGGCCGGCATCAAAGAAAGATCTTCCAAGTATTGCAAGGCTAAACCATGATCAAACAAAGGTTCTTAGTCTTGATTTTTGGAGAGTTTACAAGTTTTCGGTCACTTCGCCATCACCTTTGCCGATATTGTTGCATTCGCAAAGGTCGGGAATTTTGAAACGCATATTTTTTAGCAGTCAAAACACATTAGCAAAAGTGCATAGGTGCCTGCATCAGTCCGCATTATGGTATTGGATGGTTTACACGTTGAAGTCACAATGCCACGTTTTGAGCGATGGATATTCAGCAGCACCACAAAATACCACCAACAAACAACCCCAGTTCTTGAGCACGCACGCAGAAAAAGGGTTATATCATGATCAAGTAGCAATTTGGATGACTTGCTTAAATGGCTTTTAGCTGAAATCGTGAACACTAATTTGGCCTCCGCCTTGTGCAAACATTGTGCGACAGCCATTGATGCCGCTGCACGTGCTACATCATCCTGCCGGCGAATGAAAAAACTGCCAGTGATATCACAACCTAAATCCACCTTTCCAACCAGAGCCTTTAACCTGAATCTTTGTGCGTTCCAGAGGGCCACTTTTCGAGTTGTTTTTCCAATCAATTTCAGTCGTTCCATCTCTTGACACACATTCCGGCCTCTGCAACACTATTCGTGTTTTCATAGCCACCAGCAGTAGCCTCCGCTTCCAAATGAAGCAAGAAGACATTAGTTGTAAGCAGGCCCGCATCCAACAATGATGATACAGTCACATGTCTGTACAACGAGCTCGATTTTACACTGCAATGGAACACACATAGGTACCTTGTATGCGTATGTACCTGGATACATAATCAGATTTGCTCATAATTATCTATCAATGTAGAGATACATTTTTTTAATGTGTCTATTTCTCCACTGGTTCATTTGTCAAGTGAATATGTATCAGTTCACACGTTGCTGAAAACACGGCTGCTCCCGTGAACATTCACACAGTGAACGAAGCTGCAACACGTTACAACCTGTTGGTTTGTTTTGAAGGAATGTAATATGACAGTTTCTCTTCCAAACCATCTATTCCACCAAGTCCACCTTCTCTTTGGACTACAAAAAGCTGGGTTTCATCCTCCCCAAGAAAACTACTGACGCAACAATGACAACAAAAACATACACGATGAGAAATCGCTTTACAACGTGGTTGTATCAGCAACCGTCGCTGACAAACAATTTTGTTCAACCGCAATTTAACGAAGCAGAATTGGGGCTGCTTGATAACCATAGGTCTCAAGAACGGCTAGGCGAGACGTCGGTTCAAACCAGGAATACGCAAATCAACCCAACATGCACCATTCATGTGTCAAATGAAATGCAAAAAAAAACTGACGGGGGCCAAGTAACTTGGACCCGGCCATCCTTTTTTCCGGCGAAACCCATGCCACTCGCAAACTGTTTGAAATAGCCGGCGACAAAGAAAATCAAAGCAGAGGCGCAGAAAAAGCTACCAATGTCCAAATGGGTCGTCAGAAACCGTTTGACCAATTGAAATGCTTCTGGAAAGATTGGCATCGTCTGGCCTTCGCGCGCCAAAGCTCAAACAATGGGATTTCGCTTCTAAGACGATGAAGGGCCGCTGCGCGATCCAGATGTTTTGGCTCAAGGCGCCTAACAAAAAAGGCGCCTAACAAACAAGCCTGCAACACGCATCTGCTATCAACATTTCAGGCACAGCAAAACAAAGGCAAATCCCAAGCTGCTTTACCTGCGTCAACTTTAGAAGTTCTGTTTTCAAGGGAAGTGTCGGTGCACAATCGTGACAATGGGTCCAGGCTGAATGTGTGTTACGTCCACTTCTGATCTTCGGGTTTGGTTCTACGGGCGCACGGGGGTATTGATCGGTTTCCTTTCATGATCATGTCATGTCAGGGGCTGCATGTTGTGTTTCTTTACCACTGCTACGAACCATGACTTGTGATATGGAGATTATCGTTGACCATGACTACCCTATTGACCACCATGAACCAAAAAGAACCCTGGTCCACCATTATTCACCAATCTCGAATTGGGCGTGACTTCTTTGGCTGGACTTTTTAGTGCAACTCATCTCTTTGCTACAGGACCCCAGCGAAGCATCACCACTCCCAAAATCCGAAGTCATCAAGATCTAGCCTCTGACTTAGAAGATCAACTGCTGGATCTTTTGTGCAATGCTTGTGCTGCTGTTACAAATATGTAGAGGAAGCATGATGCGCTGAACTTGGCGGAACTACATGAACTGTTCGTAATGATCATTCCTGCTGGAAACAACATTTACATTTCTCCTGCGCATTTATCATGCAAATTGCTGCGGCGTTTCAAAAAGCATGGAAGTCGGTTAGGACCACTGGGAGCCTTCTGACAATGTTGAGGATTGTTTGCAGAAACTTTGTGAAGTTCGTGCTCCTTTCAAGCACTGTTCCCATGTAGTCCTTACAGATGAGGTGAAAAGACAAGAATGCTTTACCATTCAGCACACAAAAGAATTGCTTTACTTGTTAAAACAATTGCAATGGTCTGAGGCACCTACTCTTGGTGGCGCAGGTGTAACCTACACTGACTTGCTGCTCAGTTTTTTGCGCACAACGGGTATGACTATCCTAGTATGGCTGCTGGGGCCAAAACACTGCAGTATTTTCTACGACACCATTTGCCTGAAGCCGCTGCTGTGCCTGGATCGAGGCATCAAGAAGTGAGGGTGTTTAGCTATTCTTTGGAATTGTGAAGTTGACTGGGACCCTCTTCCAGTGGATGCGAAGCCTATGGTTTCTTCACTGACTTTCGTGGGCCTAAAGCCAGGAGTGGATACAGGTTCAGGCGCACATACCCACATGAACGGCAAGTTTTTAGCTATGCTCCATCTGTTTCTGTGGTAAAGTGCCATTGGTCGTTGGAAAACGTGGAAAAATGCGAAAAGCCGAGAAGCTGAAAAGCAAGCAAACAGAGAAGCGGAAGAGCAGGAAAGCAGAGAAGCTGGAAAGCAAAGGAGCAGAGAAGCGAAGAAGCACGGAAGCAAAGAGAAAGGAAGCAAAGAAGCAGAATTGCAGAAAAGCAGGAGAGCAGAAAAAGCAGGGAAGCAGGACAGCAGAGCGGCACAGAAGCTAGAAAAAAATCCCTCAACTAAAACAATCTCAAAAAAATTACCCACCAAAATGCCTTGATGCTTGGTAAGCAGTGATAGTCGGTCATTTCAAAACCGTGGTCGGGAAGACTTGAGTTGGTCAGCTGGCCAAACAGTTGAGTGCTTAGCTGTAATGAAAAAAGCGTTGGGTCCACAGAAACACACCTGGCTGATCATCCAATGCAAACTGGTGAGGTCCGTTTTTTGCCTCTTCCACTGGGGGCGCTGGATATGTCACGCATGCTTTCAGGTGATTACAATGTCAAGCACGCGAGCATGGCTTCCCAAGTCAAGTGACGTCATCCATTGTAACTCTATTGCCTGGACCAGAAATAGATTCCAGGTTCATTGCTGGAAGATTTACGGGACATCTGTGACTTGCAACTTGCAGCATATCAATGTGACACCCACCAAGTCCCACGGTTGCTGGTGATATGTTTCCCCATGTGCAATGAGCTCATGGGCCTTGAACGAATCTAAAAACAATATGGGCCATATCCACAGCTGGATATACCACTCGAAGAGTTTGGTGAAACCAGCTGTGGAGGGAGCTGAAGGACCTGCGCAGCATAACTTCATAACCAGTAACATGACCAACCAGCGATCTTCAACCAATACTCTTGGACCTGGTCAATAGCTTGGTCGTAAGAATATCTATCACCGTTTAAATCACTTCTATAGAAATATATCTGCACATATGCGTATGCAAAAATGACACCTATTTGACCATGATAAATATATGTGTGTATATCACTTGCGTCATGAGAAAAAACCACCAAAAGTTGGCTTCCCAAGCACAGCTGCGGACACACATCACATTTGTGTAAACAAGAAATTGCAGTCAGGAAGTTTACCCACACCCATATTTGGTCATACTTGGTGTCTTGACCCGTAGGCCATATACTTGGTTCTGTCCCTGTTGGTTGTGAATGACTATCAACCCATCTGTCAGCCACTTGTGGTTGATTTGTAAATACCGCACTATTGAAAGTGAATTGATACCACTTTTCTTCATCACTATTGCATACTAGTACATGGTTCTTCTTCGTGCTGTTATCATCTTTAATCAAAAATAAAACACCCAGCCTCAACGATCTCACCACTCTCGCCACCAGCTCCACCACAGACATTCTCCTGTGGTGTGAAAAATGTCCAGAAAACGAGAAAGCTTCAGGCGGATAGGCTTTGGGCGAATCAAAATGTTGCTGTGAAACTCACTTCTGTTCAAGAGCAACACACACAAATATCTCAGACATGTGTGCAGGAGACATGTGAAAGGGCAGAAGGCCATGTGCCAGATCACTTGGCCTGAACAAAGACATAGATCCATATGCACACAAAAAACAGAACACAGATGTTTTGTATACATACCTATTTGTATGTTGCATTGTTTCGTCTGTCCATACATGTATGTAGACTTATATGCTCATGACAATCTATGTCAATAGTGAATTATGTTTGTAAGTGTGCCTGCTTCTCTCTCTGTCTCCATGTTTGTGTCGAACTGTCTGAAATGTAACCCAATGCAAGAAATGTTGTGGAATGCAATGCAATTTAGCGCTACGCAAGTTCAATGCTCCAACTCCATACACTGTAAGGTAATGGATTGCAAAGCGTGGGCGCGTTCATGCTGCTGCACATATTTATCAATCTGTGTTCAAACATTTGTATATGTATATGTGTAGAACCGATGTGCAATATGTATATCCATGAAAAAACTTATCGATCAATACATAGTAGACAGGTCTGTATGTCTGCATGTCCGTATGTCAGATGTCTGTGTGTCTGTATTTCTGTACGTCTATATGTCTGTATATCTGTATGCATGCATGCATGTATGCATGTTTGCATGGATGAATGGATGATGATGCATGGATGCATCCTTGCATCCATGCATGTACGTATGTATGTATGTATGTATGTATGTACGTAGGTATGTATGTATGTATGTCTGTCTGTCTGTCTGTCTGTCTGTCTGCCTGTCTGTCTGTCTGTCTGTGTCTGTCTGTGTGTGTCTGTGTCTGTCTGTCTGTGTCTGTCTGTGTCTGTGTCTGTGTCTGTGTCTGTGTCTGTGTCTGTGTCTGTCTGTCTGTATGTATGTATGTATGTATCTACGTATCTACGTATCTTTGTATCTATGTATCTATGTATCTATGTATCTATGTATCTTTGTACCTATGTACCTATGCATGTATGTATGTATGTATGTATGTATGTATGTATGTATGTAGGTAGGTAGGTAGGTATGTATGTATGTATGTATGTATGCATGTATGTATGTATGTATGTAGGTATGTATGTATGTATGTAGGTATGTATGTATGTATGTATGTATGTACCTATGTACCTATGCATGTATGTATGTATGTATGAATGTATGTATGTATGTATGTATGTATGTATGTATGTACGTACGTACGTATGTATGTATGTATGTATGTATCTTGACCGTATTCATATGTGGGGGCATGTAGTATGTATCGCACAGGCAGTACATGGAAGACGGACAAATTGTCTGATACAGCTGCTTCCTTTTCGAACATGACAATTTTTATCGTGGGATCTCGGAGTAGTCAATGTGGCCATGTACAGGCAATGTCCAGGGGTCAAACTGCACTGCACCCCTGGCTGTTGACATCCAAGAGTTGTGAGCAGCAGTAGCACATCTGTCGGAAAGTTCACCCACACCCATATTTGGTCATACTTGGTGTCTTGACCCGTAGGCCATATACTTGGTTCTGTCCCTGTTGGTTGTGAATGACTATCAACCCATCTGTCAGCCACTTGTGGTTGATTTGTAAATACCGCACTATTGAAAGTGAATTGATACCACTTTTCTTCATCACTATTGCATACTAGTACATGGTTCTTCTTCGTGCTGTTATCATCTTTAATCAAAAATAAAACACCCAGCCTCAACGATCTCACCACTCTCGCCACCAGCTCCACCACAGACATTCTCCTGTGGTGTGAAAATGTCCAGAAAACGAGAAAGCTTCAGGCGGATAGGCTTTGGGCGAATCAAAATGTTGCTGTGAAACTCACTTCTGTTCAATCCGAGTACCATGTGAGCACGAAGTGCAAAGCAGAAAGCACTTTTCCATTCCAGCTTCAAAATTCAAGACCTATTCTTGGACAAAATACAGTAATAAATATAAATACAAACATAAATGTAAAAATAGAAAACATAAGTCTAATTGTACATATAGATATAAATACAAACATAAATGTAAAAATAGAAAACATAAGTCAAATTGTACATATAAATATAAATACAAATGTGTATATATATATATATCTATCTATCTATATGAATATAAATAAATGCTCAACAGTGTGTTTAGGTAGGAACTAGTCCTTTTGTGACAGCGGCTGTTGCGTGGCAAGTGTAGCACTTCGCGACTCCTTACCATACCTCGCTCCAAAGGAAGCCTCTTCAACTGTATGTCTTCACCCCGCCCCTTCAACCTCTTCACACAACCTGTATCATTCCATCTCACTAGGTGTTCATTTGGCATGTTCCATCGCGTTCCGTTCATCATACAGATCTCACATCCGCCACTTCATCTCATGGCTATTTCTCCTTTGCGAACCAATTTCACTGCATCTCAGTACTTGATCTCTCTGACACTGCAACCAAACCATTCGGTCCAGCTCACGCACCCTCTCTCAAGTCATACCAGCCTTCAATCCACCCGACACCATCTCATGCTTGGACTTGTATGCATACATAAATATGTATCTAGGCGCATGCATTTACATATTAATTTATGTGCTATATGCATGTAGATATTGCACAACCACTCGTAGCCCATCTCCTGGTTGCCTCTATCTTGCCTTGCATCCTCTTTCTAATGTGCACCCGATCTACAGACGTGGAACCAGTCTAGACAAATATGTAGCAGAAACTGAACTGGTGTCTACATTTTAATCTGGAATATAGATGGATGTACATACATGGATGAATGTATTAGTATTCATCGATACAGATTTACATTACATTATCGTCTATGAAAAATTATGTCAACTGTAAGTTTGCATGTTAAGGTCCGGCCAAAGATTGTGCGTAAAAATCATATGTACTGATATCGATATCAATGCACTTTCCACAAGTAGAATGATATTGCCATAAAAGCCCAGTTGCAACTGATACTCCACCTGCGTGGGTGTTGATTGCATTGCATTGCATTGCATTGCAGTACATTACGTTTGATTAAGCACACACATGCATACGCAAAATCAGACTTGTCAATTACTGGTGTAAATCAGTCAGCAAGTGAACAGGGGAGACAGAGTCAGTCAGTGAGTACTGATGAGAGCGACTTAAATAAACCAGTGAGCAAGCAAGTGCAGCAAGTGCGTGAATAATTCAAGTGCAAATGACGGTGATAGGCCAGTTTCAAGGCAGAGTCAGGAAAACAAAACAAAAACACAAATGTGGGAAATATTTGGCTTACTACTTGCTTGAGACAAATCGTCTGTGGATGGCAACTCGGGTATGGCAGTCTCAGTTGGGGGAAGCCTCCTGTTGGGAACAAGACTCAACTACCGCGCATAATATTTTCGTTTTGATCCGAGTTTGCCACTAATCAATTCAATATCCTGGTGCTCCTGAAGGATCAAAATCGTCTTCAGCCAAATGTATCAAGCTGTTGCACTGCTGGTCATTGGTTCCCCGGGCAATCAGCTCGACTTGGGCCAACAGCACAGCAACGAGCTGCTCTACCTTGTTGGATGTGCCCTGTGCCGGTGTTCCTTGCTGTTCCCCTACCTCAGATGGCCAACAAGCCCAAAATGGGACAGCTACAGAACCAAAAAAGATCCATGGGCAAACATTTGGTCTTAAACCCAGATGGTTCTCAACCAGTGGTCAATGACTTTTGCGAATGGAAAATCAACAAAATCTTCTGAGTGCAAACAATGCCCACAATCCCAACAGCTTTGATTTTTTTTGCATCAAGAATTTCATCTCCCAAAGAGCTGCAAGCATGGAGCAAACATACTGCATGGCAAACGTGATTCATTCTGCCGACTTTTCCCTTGAAAGATTTGTAAGAAAACTTGCAGACACTTCCTGATTCCTAGATTCCATTTGATTCAAAACGAGCGTGGCCACCATTTCCCACCTGCTCAGCAGGCTGATCTCGATGTGAAGGCTCAGCCTTGATCGCTTGGAATGAAGCCGCCACGAGCAGCAACAGACAAGAAGCATTTGCCAACATGGAAGAAAGCGTATGCCTCTTTGGCCCAAACAATTGCAGCACCCCCTATAAGTCTGTTCCAAAAATCAACAACAAATCAACCAACCAAGCCACCAACCAAGCAACCAACCAAAACCGCCAAATAATTTGATTTTCTTTTTGCCTTCTGACATGTTCTGATTTGCCAACTGTCGGCCTTGCTGCGTGCGTCCTCTTTCTAGGTTTGACCAAGTCTCGTGTGCACCAGGAGCGAACGTCAGAGCACCAATTCGTTAGTGGGTTAAATTGTTGCACATGCCGATCTCAAATGAGCTCCGAGGCAATGGGCGGAAGGAGTTTATGAAAGAGCTGAAGGCCAGATAGCGGGCCGAGGAGCTGAAGTACACACATGTTGACTTCGGTATATGTGCCGCTTTCTTGACCTGTATGCATAGGTATTTGCACATTTGTACATGTATAGAGAGAGAGAGAGAGAGACATAGTGTTTGTGTACCTATGCAAGGGGAAGACTATCCACGATGGTGCTTTGCTTGTTTCCTTTTGCGGTTGTTGCTCTTCTTGCTGTTCTGTTTGGCTTGTTGAACTCGTTGTTAATGTTGTTGTTGTTGTTGTTGTTGTTGTTGCTGCTCTTCTTGACCTTGTGGTTGTCGGTACTGTTTTTTTGCGGAACCCTAGCTACAGGCAAATGAACAAGTTCTTGGTGGTTGTTCTTGGCGCTACAGCAAGGCCCTGATTGACCTTCTTGTTGTTCTTGTCGAGGAAATCAACAAGGAACCCTGATTGGCAGCTTGGTGCCTCCTCCGGCACTTGACATGGAAGCAAAGGAACCTCCTGACAGCAGGTTCCAGGTGGTTCACGACCACAATTACGAATGACAATGAGTTGACGATGGTGAATAAGAGTCATTAGAAATTGGGATTGACAAAATCCATTGCCACCATGATGGTATACTATTGAGGGTACCAAAGGGCAACAATAATACACGATTGTGGGAAAAGGCATCCAGAAATCAAAATACCTGAACCAAGTGATCGCACTCTTCAAACCTTTTAAACCTTGGAAATAAAAAACCTCACCTCATAGCACAACATTGAACACAAGTGACGTGTCATCTGGACTCATTGTTCATGGTTTGAGGAAGTCAACTAACCTAAACCTGGGAAAACGAAGCTAAAAGTCTTAAATCCCGTGGGTAAAACGAAGAAAACCGTCGTCAACCACTGTAAATGATGGATTTTGCAGCCAGGTTTGTTTACGGGATGATCCCACATCCACAATCAAAGCTGGGTTTTGAAAATGGTTTGTCTGGATATCCTCGAGCCGTGACTCACTGAATCACATTGAGAGTGGGGTCAATGGTGATTCAGATTGGCTAGCAGTAAAAATTGCGGAGTGCTAGCCAACCATTTCGCCAAAATGAGGCTATCCATGTTCTTACTGTGTTCCCGCAATATCCTGCTCAGTACGACCATTTTTGGGATGGGTGGAACACCCATGCCTTTGAGGTAGGCATTGATGGACAGTTGGTGTACATTCCCATGATGTGTGTTCGACAAGAACCATGAAACAAACCAGGTACTGGCACTGTCAAATGCCCTGCATGGTTTGCCATTTTTTGTCTGTTCTTGTGAATCTGCATTTTATGATTTTTTTGTGGTTTCTTATTCAGGCTGCTCTGGATGGTTGTGTGGAAACTCTCTGCAGAGTCTTTTGAAAAGTGAGCATGTTATACCTAAATCATGGTTTGGAAGAACCTCCTACAAGAATTTGTTCAGCCGTCTCTTTTTTTCTAAGTTGTCAGCGCTTTGTTGTTGACCTTTTTTGACCAGATTCCAACTCTAGTCTTCACTTCTTTTTGTTGTTATAGCGTCAGCAATATGCCCCATTAAACCAACTACGTTGTCAAGCAGTAGCAACCACGATTGAACCATTACCAACCAATATCAAACCACTACTCGCAATCATTGTCTCACAAATCCTCGCAAACCCCTTACAACAAACTATCAAACCCCTTGAACACCTCAAAACCCTCCCTACGAACCCCACAACCGTCCCATCCCACCATCCTTGGCCGCCATGAGAGGCGCTTTCTCAGAGGCTTCGGCAGGTTCGCTGGAGGAGATCGTTGCCGCGGTCCCTTCGACCTGGAAGCGATGAAAAAGCGATGAAAGCTGGTGACTTCGTGCGACTTCGTGCATTGTGATGCTGAAAATAGGGGCTTTCAGAACTTGAAAACATGGGTTTTCATAGCGGCTTTCACATGGAAATTCACATGGGTTCATGGTAGCACTATTTTCAATGAGTACTTTCACATGGGAAAGTTTTAGATTTGGGAGGTTTAATATGGTAAATATGGTTAGTAAGTGATTAGTTCATGGTGGTTGAATGATGGTCAAGCGGTTAGTTTATGCTTGATTGGTGGTGAGTTCATGGTTCGAAAATTGTTATTCGATGGTTGATTGGTGGTTAAATGGTGGCTACTAAGTGGTCGAGTAATGCTTCATGATTGAGTATTGACCATAGAAAAGCTACTTAATAACCAAATTGGTTGGCTGATTGATCGGGAATTAATGGCTAATCAGTGGTTTTGGTGGGGCTCAAGCAACTGTTTCTTAATGGTAATGGCTAGCCAATGGTTGAGTAATGATGAATCATTGACGGTAAATTGCAGCTACCATTGGATTGGATTGTTTAATGGTTGATTGCCGATGATTAGGGTTCATGATGATCACTAGTGACTTGTCAATGCCGGTTACCAAATGTCACCAGTGAATTGTGACTGATATGGATTTGTTACTGATGAGTGCCAACTGCGTGAATGATCACGAATTTTGACGGTGACAAACTAGTTGCTCTGCTAGCAATGGTTCAAATCTGGTTCATCACTCAAGCAAATGGTTATTGGTTGGGGAAGAGTCGGTAAAGCAATGGTGAATGGCTAGTGGGATCACGATGATCTTTCAGGATTGATACTGCCAAGGACCAACTAATGGCTGATACCATAATCGTAGAATTCTGGTTCATCATGATGTATTGATAATGAACCAGCACTTGGTTCATAGCCAAATTGTTTGATAGCAGTTGGTACTTCAATGCAACAGTTTATGATGAATAATGATGGGTAGTGATTGAGAATTGATGGTTTGTTCATGGCTGATGATGATTCCGGTTGACAGTGGCTAGGACGGTTAATGAGTCTTGGGAATGGATAATAGTGGTCTACAATAGCTGATATTGCTGAATAGTGGTTCATACTGGCTAATAATGATTGCTTCTAGCGGGTGAGAGTGATGGTTTATGGTCAATGACAAGCATGCTGAGCAACTTCATGGAGAGGTAAGGAATCCTTAAGGGTGAACTATGACAGATCATGCTGAAGATGATTCTGGTACTGATTACATATCACAAAGCAAAGTGATTGACATTGGTTAAGAATAGGCATCAATAACAAAGACCACTCTTGACTCTTGACTAGAAATGAGTGTAGCCAAGAGTACTGGATGATGATGATGATGATGATGATGATGATGATGATGATGATGATGATGATGATGATGATGACAATAATGATGACAATAATGATGACAATAATGATGACAATAATGATGACAATAATGATGAACAACTTAGACATACTAGCACATTGCAGTCTAGAAACGAATGACGGTGAATGGTAAACTGCTTTTACTTATTCTCCCAAAAGCGGACTTTTTGAAATAATTCCCTGCTTGGTTGAGTTGCCAATAAAAGAATGAATTGTGCACATTTGGCAAATGTGTGGGTTCTGCCCAGAACCCATCTACAAATTTCTCACCATGAGTAGTTTGTTTCAAAGAATTGAAAAAAGTGACGGTGTTTTCCCGGAAATGGTTGACGGAAAGCTTCAGAGCAAAGCGCTGACAATTGCACCTGTGACTCAGTGGGAACGACGCCGTCCTTCAATTCAACCTGGCACATGGTGGAGATTTGTGGCCCTGTGTTCTACGCATTTCCTGATCATATATATACATATGTATATATATATATATATATTTATTTATTTAAATGTTATAGATTTATTCATTTGTATGTATATTCATATTCTGATCTGTGTTGATTTGACTATTTGCATGTTGGCTTTTCTACACCTATATGTATATATATATATATATTCTACTCACTCATACAACTTCCACAAGTCTGTATATATCTAACTATCTAAATATCTATATATATAAATGTATAAATATTCAAAGTTTGAAAATAAATCTATAAATATACAAATATTGAAAAAAAAATATATATATATATAATGAATATATATATATATATGAATTAAATGTAAAGAGATTTTAATACATAAATATAAGAATGTAAAAATATTAAAATATAAGAATATAGAAATATAAAAATATATCAACATCAATATGTGTATATTTCAAAACAAAAGACAGAAATATATAAATGTAAAAATATAAAAATATAAAAATATAAAAACATATCAATATATAGATATAAGAATATATATGTATATCAAAACAAAAGACATAAATATATAAATATATAAATTTCAAAATAAAAAAAATATATATATATATAAATACAAATATAAAAAGATATAAATATTTGGTCACCCCCCAGAATCCCCCCTACCTCAATTCAACGTATACGGTAGGTAGCTTTAAGGATTTCACCATTCTCAATTCAATGTGTCTCACAAACTTTTGGGCACATCCCCTGAAAACAAAAAACAAAAAAAATGTGAACACCAAAACCAAACAAAAAAGCAATCTTCTGAGACTCTTTGCGGCAAAAACCAAAAAACCTTGAGAAAACCAAAAAAAACAAAAAAAACAAAATTCTGGGACTCTTTGGCAGGGGTCTCTATTACTCTTTGGTGGGGGTCTGGAGGAAAAACCAAAAAAACCTTGAGTAAACCAAAAAAAAAAAAACAATATTCTGGGACTCTTTGGCAAGGGTTCTCTATGACTCTTTGGTGGGGGTCTAGAGGAAAAACAAAAAAAAACCGTGGGAAAACCAAAAAAATCAATAAAAAAAACAAAAAACCTTGAAAAAACAAAAAAAACCTTAGAAAAAAACAAAAAAAACCTTGGGAAAACCGGGGGGAGGTAAGCAAATATTTAAATTTACAAATATACATAGATATATATGTATATATATATATATATATGCAGTTAAATGGAAAATGAATATATATAATTATTTCAATATATAAGATATAAATATATAAACATAAATATATATATAGAATAAAAAAATATGAATATATAAATATTGAAATATATAAATATAAAATCAAAAAACATTTAAAAAACTATATCTAAATATATAAAGATATAAATATTCAAATATTCAAATAGATATATATATATAAATATTTTTGAAAAAAAATATATATATATATATATTTATATATGAATATGCTCTTTATATGTATATACGCATTTACGTAAATATAAGCATATCCAAATACTTCTGTGCATATATATATATATTGATATGTAAATGATATACTTTTGCATCTATATATATATATACATATTAT
This sequence comes from Symbiodinium kawagutii, assembly GCA_009767595.1. Taxonomy (NCBI): domain Eukaryota; class Dinophyceae; order Suessiales; family Symbiodiniaceae; genus Symbiodinium; species Symbiodinium kawagutii. The sequence goes on along the minus strand of VSDK01002637.1, from coordinate 26,994 downwards.
GTAAATGATATATTTTTATCTATATATATATATATATAATTAGATATATATATATATGTGCACCTTGTGTGCTTGTAGATGCATACAGAGCTACGTACATAAAAGCAATAGCATGTTGCGGCTCCGTATATAAAAGTATACATAACCCGTACAAACATGACATACAGACATCCACACATGCACACTCGATAAAAATCACCGAGATGTGGGTCACCTGTAGCACTTTCGGTTCACCAAACTGGTACCTGGGATGTTTCCCAAAAAATGTTGGGACCTGAAGGGAACCTCATTGGGAGAACCGGAAGGCTGCAAGGTGGACCCAATCATTCTGCCTGTGCGACTGTTATTCTGAACGCATTGTGTAAGATGGAATGCACTGAGAGAGAAATGCCCTTGCGATTTGAGTCTGAAACTGGGGCCTAATACCCATCTGTTTATCTAAGCCTAAGCGCATCTGATTTCTATCTCTGTCTATCTGTTCAGCTCCGTATCCACTGTGCCGATCTATTGCTATCAAGCAGTGCATCCATCTGTCAATCTTTCTATTCATGAACCTATCATAGAATCGCAACTGCTCGTTGCCACCCCAAACCTGAATTGCAGTCGGCCACCATAAAACAAAGCGTTCCAGACGAACCCACTTCCACAGAGTCACTTAACAAACTATGTAGTTGTCTCCAAGTGTACCCGACATATCCACAACTGCGTTTTGTCACAAGCTTGAAGGGAACAAACATGCTGCTTGTAACATTTTTTCTAGGACTATGACTACATACTATCAGCAAAAGCAGCTGCAACATAGCATTGAAACATCCAGGACAAAGGAAACTAATAACAGTGAAATGCCGTAATACTTTGGCACTTCAATTCATGGTGCCCGGCAATGAATTGTTCAGCATTCGGGACACGGGCAAGCACACAAAGCAAGCAGAGTCGCATATACGCTTACAAACTGAAGTGTCAAAAGGTTTCTATGCAGCTTAGAAAAAAACACAAATAAATGAGAATCAAAAGAATCAATGTCTGAGAAAATAAATAAATGAATAAGAGAATCAGTGGCTGAAATCTCTTGCTGTGACAGTGCTCCAAAGCACGTGCCTTTTTGGAAGAAGAGCCGCAACCCATCGAATGAACCCAGTACAGCAGGTACACGTACCAGCCACTGCCCGGACAGCAAAAAAAGTGCCACTTCTTAAGATGTGAGTCCCAGTCATTGCAAAAAACAAAAGCAAACAGAATTTCTAATATGTTTGCTAGGGATATAAGGCCACTTCTTGATGATGGCCGCATGAACAATAAAGCAGTGTCTTCGGAGTGATGCAAAGATATTCTGCTGCCATGTCTTCACTATGCTCAATGGAATTTATTATCAACTTGGCCCAAAGGCTGCGAAAGAAGTTTGTTTTTCCAAGAAGTTTGTTGTAGTCACTGCTCATCGGGAATCAGCCATCAGAAAAATCGTGAACATTTGAGGCACTTCAGAACCAACAATGGACAAATAAATTCCATGTCTTTTTGCATTGAAACAGATTGAAACACAATAAACACTTGATGTTTGGTCTGTGTCACATGAATGCGATCCGAAAACTGTGTTGTCTTCTGAAAACCAAATGAAATTTTCTCATGTGGGCGGTGTAATTCTGGAAGAAGAAAAAACTCAAAATGAAGAACATCTGGAAAAAGCAAGAAATCGCACATTCCAAGCTTTGGGTTGGTCTTGATGCATGTTAGTTCACCTCAATATTTTCACCGGATGCACGCAGAAACGGCGGCCCATATTTAAAGGTGCAAAAAAGTGCAGGTCCGCGTCCGACGAAAAAACAGAAAATCAGCGGTAAACAATGGTTGAAACTTGAACTACTGTCTTGGAATCGTTCTGTGGTTTTTGAAATTTGAAAGCAATGAAGCAAAAGCAAACCAACGAAACAGAAGATGCAAACGAAAAAACAACGTTATCTCAAAGAATTGTATGCAATCCAAATCACCTTACACTGTAAAAGGTTCTGAATGCAAAATGGTTTTGCGAAGTTTTTTTTTCCAAGCGCCCAATCACATCCACCCCTTTATCTGGAAACAATGTCAATGTTACCTGGAGTGGACAAGGGAATTGAAGTTCATGTAAATTCAGCTGGCCAAAACAATGACATCAACGCACAAACACAATCGACGAAAAGGTAAAAAAAAACCAGCCGCAAAAGGTGATTGCACAGAGAAGGTTCCACGCACATTTACAATCGCAAAAACGTCGCATTACACCTGCTGCAAGTGGCACTGCTTCTATCACTTTGTAGGCAAAGTTTGAGTGAAGAAAAAATGTGATGATTATTTTTTTCGTTTGCACAGTAATCTCTCGAACACCGCAAACCAGCAATAATGTACAATACAAATTGCACGGGTCTTTTATTGATGTTCGGGGCCTGCGTTTTACATAGGAGAATACCGTCTAATTATGCATATTCGTTAAACAACTCAATTATAAGTCCTGCCCATGTGACAATTTCGCGCACTGGCATGCTCTGGAGAGCACCGGGGTTCAAGATGTATCTGACCCTTCCTATTTTCCTGATCTAGATAAGGGTCATGGGCAAACAATCAAACAAAGTCAAACACACACACGCACACTCAACCCAACTGAATTGATTTTCCTGAATTCACCCTGGTTGACAAATTACCTGGTATTCAATGTTTTTTTTTCCATTGTATCGTTTTTTAACCCAATGTTCCTTAAATACAACCCGATTTCCTTAAATACAATCTGATTTCTTTGAATACAACCACCTGATTTTCAGATCAATTTGCATTTACGGCTTTTTCAAAAAAAATGTTTCCAAGTGCCACTGTGAGCACCTGGTCACTATAGCCGACATAGTGAAAATCATCAAAAACCAGCCAGAAAGAAGTAATTAAAACAAAAAAACAAGAACCAGGCCACACAAGCGGCCAGCCAGGATTCCAGCCAGGATCCCAGGTCCGACGACCAAAACAAGAGTGAAATATGATCTTGAGTGAAGTGATAACGGTGAAATGATCCGAAGGGCCATGCACTCACACTCACGTGACTTGGTCCAGACATCATCAAAATTCCAATTCCGTTCAAAAATCGTCCAGAAGACGTTTATCTGAGCACCAATCCGCCCCAGCATCAAATAAGTACCCCTCCGCAGCCGCGCGCAATGACGCAGCCCTGTACCCTGGCAAGAGGAGAAGCTGCCGGGCCCGTGCGAAGCCCCCTATAAAAGCCAATCACGCAAACCCTTCCAAATGTAGAAAAAAATTGCAAATTCAAAAAAGCTGTCATGGCAGTAGCAGCACTCGAGGAAATGAACTTCCAAATTCACTGCTTGTATTTTCTTTTTTGTTTCCACCAAGGTTCGCCTATGTAGCACTGAGGTAAGGACGCGCCTCCTGGATTAGGGTTCTGGTTGAAACATAACCCTAACTATCACCCCTTGCCCTGGGGGGGGAACCCCGCAACTTTGCAACTAGTTAGCAACTAGTTAGAACTAATTGGAGAACTAGCTGGCAATTAGTTGTAACTAATTCCAGAACTAGTTAGCAAGTAGTTACAGCTAGTTAGAAGTAGTTAGAAATAGTTGCAACTAGTTGTAACTAGTTCACAAATACTTAGCACCTGGTTACAACTAGTTAGAACTAGTCAGAAATAGTTACTAGTTCGAAATAATTACAACTAGTTTGAAACAGTTAGAAATAAGTACAACTAGCTGGAACTAGTTAGGAATAGTTACAACTGACAAAGAAAAAAAACGAGAAAAACAGAGAGAGAAAGAGAGAGAAAAAGAGCGAGAGAGAGAAAAAAAAAAACGAGAGTTATCTCAAACCATGCAATCTGAATCACACTCACTGGCTGCACTTGACCCCAAGCACAGCAACGCACTTTTTCTCGCGGTGGCAAAGGGGCACGAAATCCAAAGTCTTGCAAGGCCTTTCTAACAAGCTCAAGATGTCGGATGCCGAAGTGAAATGTTTTCTTCAAGAGCGCACGTCGAATGCAGAGAATCTATTTTGTATATTGGTCAATCCAACGAAGATGCAGCAATCCCCACCCAAAGCTGGGCGGGAACGAAGAGGGGTGGGAGAGCTTTGGGTCCACAATTCTATATGGACCTCCCTCCACCCTCCCTGAGCATAAAATCGAGGAATGACGAAATGAGTGATTCAGACCGTGATTGCATCACTTTGCATGGCAAGTATATAAAATGCTTTCAACTAGTTGATCGCACGCTTATCTCAAACCATGCATTCTGAATCACACTCACTGGCTGCACTTGACCCCAAGCACAGCAACGCACTTTTTCTCGCGGTGGCAAAGGGGCACGAAATCCAAAGTCTTGCAAGGCCTTTCTAACAAGCTCAAGATGTCGGATGCCGAAATGAAATGTTTTCTTCAAGAGTGCACGTCGAATGCAGAGAATCTATTTTGTATATTGGTCAATCCAACGAAGATGCAGCAATCCCCATTTCAGCCGAGAGTTTCAGCAAGGATCGATTCAACTACACCGCAAGATGAGTCTTCGCTCACACCTAAATCAATCAAGTGCTTGACTTCAAGTCTTGACGGTTTGTCGGCCACGTTGGACGGCGAAGGCACCCGAGCGTACCAGTAAAAACTACTTGTATCCATCTCTACTGCAACCAGCTTATCCAAAAGATTATTTGCACAACTATTGCGAGCAGAGGCCGAGATGGCAACATCACGAGCTGAATTATTGTCGATGTAGCACACAACCAAGGACCCTTGTATAAAGCGTTTCCAAAGTGTGACCGCAGCAATGAGGGCAAGCAACTCTGCTTCAAAGATTACCGTCTTCTTGGATCCCCATCCAAGCAACCGCAATTGCCCGACATTAAGCTGTTGGGAGAAAAATGACACCAGTTCGCCTGAGGAGCTGATCAAAACCCCTCCAATACCACAGAAGGGCACTTCATCTTTTGGTTCAAAGCAAGCATCAGTGAAAATGTACCAAGTCTCATCAGCAGCTCTTTGAATCAAGCGAGGAACAGCCAGTTTCAAGCACTCAGCAAAACGTTTCAGCGCCCTACAGCTGTCATCTTTTAATTTTCCGCCCCCATGTTCAAAGGCGTGTTGAGTGATGGCCCTCATACAGAGGCTGCCAACCCTTCCAAAGAGTTGACCATCAGCAAATTGCATACGGCCCCGTAACCGCTGAGCTTCGACAACCGTCATTGCACCGGAATCCAAAAACGAAGTGATGGCAGTAACCAGCTCATGCACTCGCTTCTCAGTGTTGGAGAAAGCTATACAGCCTTCTGAGCTTCTGGAAAAATTTACACAAATTCCAAGAGCGGTCATGTCCTTTGCAAAGTCAAATGCTTTAGAACCATCTTCCGCAATGACCCAACCGAGTAGTTTGAAAAACAAAGACACAGTTGTTGTGGTGTTTGATGAAAGCTCTGACGACGTCATTACTACGAAATCATCAAAGAAAACTGTCCACGCCAAGTCCAAGGCCTTTGCTCCCAAGTGCCAGATACCTGACGCCACTCTTAAGAATGAATAAACACTTCGGGTGGCTCCAAAAGGAGCTGCAAGCAACTGGTAAATCTCAGGAGACCGAGTTTCAGGATTGAAGATCGCTACGTACGATGCCCACAAGGATGAATCAGCAAGCGCTAATTGCTTATAAGCTGATTTCATGTCAAATGTTCTACCAACCACCTGGTCCTTGGGCATGCGCCGCAGAATTTCCAATGCAACACTGGCCAACACATCGGTCCCCTGGGGCTTAGGGCTCTCAACTGCTTGCACAGACTGATTAACCATACTCCCCCTCAGGTCGTCAATCAGACGAATTTTCGAGGATTGCTTCAACCCAAATCTGCGACTGACGACTGCACCACCAGGTAACTGCTTCAAGGGAATCGGGCCTCGAGCCCAATTGTTTTGAACCTCGAGCTTGGTTTTCTCAAAAACTGTTGCGTCAACTTCATCATCACCTGAAGATCTAGCACCATAGTATGCAGCAATTCTTTCAACCTGGGATCTCTCCTTGAGATTTGCCTCTGTGATTTCAGCACCTTTGAAAGCAGCTTCGAAGATTCCAGTAGCCGGGATATCGCCCGTGAGTTCAACTCCTCTGATAACTTCGTCAACTACGGCAACGTCTTTGTAACCAATATCTGTCAACATAGCCTTCCACAACAGCAAGCGTTTCTGGCCTAGGATGTTCGACATGTGCTTGGGCATGCTAGCTTTGAGAAGATCTTCCTCATGCTGAAGCTGCTTGGAAACATGCAACCATTTCTTGAACCAATGAGCACGCCTACTGATCAAGGCTGCTTTGGGATGATGCGCAAAGTTCTCTGCAACAGCTCCAGACAAAACCTGAGGCAAACACGACCCAAAAGACTTCGGGTGGCCTTTAGCTATCGCTTTCTGGATGAACTCCTCAGGAGTGAATGGCACTCCCCAAGCTTGCTGCCCCCACTGATCGAGTGAAGTTGGTGGTCCCAAAGACTCCAAAGGATTCTCAACGTTATCACCCAGGCTATCAACCCCATTTAACCGAAGTGGAGTGGTACGAAGCAACTGGGAATCGGTTGGCACAACGGATGCAGGAGCAGAACATTGCTCAGGAACTGGAAACTCTGTTTTCAGCCGTTGCATAGGAAAAACTGGTGTACGATGCAAAATCGAAAGAGGGCCTGACACAAGCAAAATTTGTTTATGCTCTGGAACTAGAGGCGGCAACTTTGCAGCCTTGGGCTGTTGGCCTGCAATGGCTCGAATGCGCTTCAATGATGACACAGAAGCATCTTGGTGGAAATCAGCGGGCGGCGGCTGCCAACCTAGATCAATCAAAGCCTTTGCAAAACAACGTGCGATAGCATGTGCAAGAGGATATGGGTAAGCGGTCTCTTCGGAGGTCGAGAAGTGACTGCCCTGCGACGTACGCACCAATCCCCAAGGCTTATGTTTGTGAAAAACGGATTCACCTGGACAACATTTATTGATCTGGAGAAAACATTTGTGATTAAAGGCAAGCAAAGTCCATTTAGGACGCTGTCCTCCACAGGCGCAAGCCTGATGCGCTGCATACAACATGGGCACTTGCTTCTTAGTCCAAAACCTGGTGCTCCAATACAAAGAGTGCTTAGGATTCTCAACCACTACAATCAAGTTGCGTGCATGGCCTATTTTTATTAACTGTTGAACGAACGCATAAAGCTGATTGGCTTTGGTCACCCGCAGCTTGTCACGGACTGCTAGGAAAGGCAAGCCTTCAGGGAATCGCCATGTCCGAAGAGGCTTGGGACACGGGATCTTCCGACCTTTTGCGTCTCGCAGTTGGATCAACCTTGCAAGGGAACATGTTCCGCATGGTGGCGCTATATATAGCCCAACTACACAAGGCGAATCGATCCATCTGAGTAACAACCTTTGACCCTCTATCGAAGTTAAGTCAAGCTTTTTAACTGAAGAAATGGATTTGGTGATATTATGATCCACTCCGAATGCTCCGAACACACCCTCAGACTTAAGCGCTGCTGTGACTCTTGCTGTGCCGCAGAAAACCTCTATGATTACCGGGCAATCTAAGTTTAAAGCTGGAGTGTCCTTCAAAGACTCGCCAAGCTCCTCGGATGCTGGTGAATGCAAAACTTCTGCACCTGAAGAAGAATCATGCAGGATCGGCTGAGGAATAGATTGTGCATTGGGGGGATCCATGACCTCACATGCGGTTGCTGGAGTGCTCTCATGACGGGATAGTCAAGCAGCTTTGGATTCATGGAATGTGATCGGATGCATACCAAAGCACTTTGCACAGATGTGAAGTCCTCGTCGACATTTGGCCCCGTCTGCAGCCACATCACAACCATCACAGTTGTACGGAAAGCAAATGGGCTCATTGTCAGGATTGTTTGCTACACCACCCAATCTATGGATCGTGGGCGGCACTCTCTGCTTTCCTTTGGTCTTTCCATAGCCCTTGCCTTTGTTCCAACTCTTTTGCATGAAATGTGTTTTCACTCGAACCACTTGCTTGTCTGCTTGCTGCGATGGTGTGCCTGGCTTCGACGGTTTCTTGCTTGCTGCAGGTGAGCTTTCTTTCTTTGCTGGCAATGGCATCAGTGCGAACGACACCTGGTAGCTAGTGAGAGCCTGGCCCAGTGCAGTGTCCAATGGAAGGTCCCCGGCATCGTCCCGCTTCGGTCGCAAGTTGTTCTCGATCATCAGCTGGAAAACTGCCTTGTCAGCTTGTACCAATTGGCTAACAGAACATCTATTATACCCCGGCGGAGGTTCCCGATGCAGATGGCTGAACAATGCTGAGATGTAACGTGCATAATTTTCATATTGAACCAAGTCGGCGAACACCAGTGCCAGGCCCCTTCGTGTCAATGCCTCCTGCACCTGCAACGCTGATGAAGCTGTCATGTCTGGTGTGTCCTTGTGCTCCTTGATCACCAAACTATCTGCTGCAATCTCAAGTTGCTTCGAAGGATTCTTGCGGCGCAAAACTTCATGAGTCCTTGATGTGCATTTCTCCGGGGGGATGTAACGAAGCTCGTTGAGTTGAAACATGGTAGCACACTGATCCAGTAGCCCATGAGAGGGCTCAAGGTGCCCTTCTATGACCAAACCACGCAGTCGAGCTCGCAGCGCAGTCATTTTAGATTCCCTCTCAGCTGGGGGCACCCGCTTAGTCGAAGTCGGTTCAGGGATGTTGATGGATTCCTTGAGGGCCGCCAACACCAACGTTTGGCTCTCAAAAAGGAGCCTCTTTGCAGCAGAAAAATCAGCCACCGTTGCCCCAGGATGTAGGTTGGTCGTCACCCATTGCTCAAAGGTGTCGTCCACTATGGGCTGTCCCGGTTGTCCATGAGAATATGCCATAGCCCCATAGGTAGTCAGTCCAGCTACATTCAGTCCTCGCTTCAGTGGCACCGACACCGACAGATCGGCCAATCGTTGTGCAAACTGGGCCTCCGAGTCGATGACTGTGGACATGGCTTCAAGGCAAGTTCAAAAGTGAAGCCACAAAGTGTTGACACAAGTCCGCGAACCTAAAGTGGTCCAACTGAATGCAATTGAAATCAGAACCCTTTACTCAAGAGGCCTAAGTCTTATCTTGCTACACCAATAGAGTGTATGACTTCCTAGAGTGCAAAAGAAGAGAACACACGGTCATCCAAGTCTTCAATGAAAGAATCAAACAAGTTCGTGAAGATTGACAAACTTTCTTAAAATGTATTCCACCTAAGCATTTCCTTTTTCATGCTCGACTCCATGAGCCAGCTGAAACAACGGCGCCCATGCAGCCTTGATGACATGAACGGTGACCCATGCAACCGCTCAGGGAATGCCATGCAATTCCTGGACCACCATGTGTCCCTTCTTCCTAGCCACATATGTGACTGGCCGCAACCTCATCTCTATGAACGGCCCATTTCTTTTTCCATCAGCGAAGCGATCCACGCTTCAAAGCTTGCACTCTGCAAAGCTTGCACAACCCCATCTTATCGTTGGTTGGCATGAACCTGGCTGACAAGAGCTTTCCGCACGCCAGCACCTTCGATGCACAAGTGTCCATGATGGGGTCCAGGAAATGAACACAACCAGACGTAACATGCTTGTAGAATCGGCATGGCTCAACCTGATCCACCTGCAGTCTGGCAATCTTCTTTGAAGGGGGAGCAACGGAGTCGCTGCTCGAATCACTTTCGTACGAACTATCTTCATCCGAAGTGTCCCCATGAATCTCCACCGGTTCAGATTCTGTCAGATCTGCAAATGGCAACAAGCATCGTTCCTCAACTTTCACAAGCACTGTCTGCTCGCTCTTCACTGTGGTATCCTCAGCCTCCACACGCTCAGCATCATCCGTTGCCTGAGGTTGCCCATCAGTCCTGTAAAGGCTTCTTGGTGCGTCAGGATGAAAGCGGCCAGCTGTAATGGCTTCTATGACCTTCGTCAACTCAGAAACAGCTCTGATAGCAGCATCCCTAGCATAGACATTCGACGACTCCAATGTAACTCCTGTACGTCGTCCCAACATCGCTTGATCCCTGGGATGTATGCCAAACTTCGCCGTCCATGACAAAGCTGTTGCTTTCAAACTGTGAGACGATACACGCTCGGATTCAGGAAGGTTGTTCTCAAGACCCGAAGTCTCAAAGCATAGTCTCAACAAGTTAGTGACTCCTGAAGAAGTGACGCCTCTTGTGCATAGACCTTCATGCAGAGATCTCTTCATTGGCCTCAACAAAGGCCCATGCACTGTGCCTCCAAAAGGAAGTCCCACTCGATGAAAAGCTTCCTGAACATCCTGAATCCACATTTTACCATGAATACCGACAGTAGGCATCACTACTGGCAGCAACGTGGTCTTCTGCATTACTGTCCTAGATGTTTTGTGGTGAGCAGTTCGAATCTGGCAGTATCCAATTTTGTCTCCAATGTCAATTTCAACATCCTCGACGTAGGCAAAATCTGAGTGTCTGCACCGGCCATAGATTGCTACAAGCAGATTTGCAAAAAGTGCCCGATCAAAGTCTGCCAATGATTCGTTCTCCACTTGCTGATGAATCCATTTGACTTCCTCAACAGTCAGCACACGAGCCTGCTTGAGAAATCGCTTCGCCTGATACATGATTTCAGCACTACCCTGCAACCTGCGACTTGCAAGAATGTGATCCAGCGAGAAACCAAACACAAAGTGTGCATAACGTAGGGCAGACATGAAACTTGCACCGCTTGTGGCTGCTCCACCAGAATCCTGTAGATAACACATGTACCTCCACACCAGATCTTCCAGGTAAGGGTTATCAGCATCCGGCGAGTGCTCAGCAATCCATTTCACATACTTCAACAAACATGAAGCTCTGGACAAAGCTGTATTGCAAGACTTGGCACCAATGACTGCTCTCACCACTCTCAAGGCCTCTGCGTCTGCTGAATCGCTTTCACCTAACCCAGCAATTTGCCTTCCAGTCGATGATGCAAGCAAGCAATGTGTCAAGATGCAATGCCATCGAGAAACAGCCAAATCCATCTTTGCCGACAACTGCTCTTTGAATCCAACATCCGAAACAGCCATGATAACTTTCTCAAAGTAAGCTCGAGTCAATGTTGCGTCTGAGATTGGCACATCCTGCGATCCTGCTGCACAACTTCCATCGAGCTCCGAACCATTTACAAGCTGAACCCAACGACCGCTGTCCCCAAGATCCAATTGAACACTTGCTGAATTGACACCAGTAAAAAGACCCTTGCAAAATCCCTTTTCCCACGGAAGTAGAATTTGCTCTGGCTTGGAGGTAGCAGCAAATGAAGTGGCCATCAACTGTGACGAACTCCGATCACTGAGCACAGGACCCGAAGGGATGACTGATGCACCCAGCTTCAATGCAGACTGGCGCCCACTGCTTGCGGCTTCAGGCTCCATCTTGATACCATCAACAAGTTCAAACGGTTCATCTTCTAAATCCGACGCCTTCCAACGGCCTCTTGTCAACCCAAATGGGTTGGAAAAATCACGAATTGCAGTTGAATCTTCCGCAGCAACCGATGAATCACCAACCAAAGCATCACGACTATGTAGATCAGTGTTATCCTCATCATCAGAACTGCCCAAATTAATGACTTCTGCACTTGACTCAACTAGCACATCTTGAAGTCCCGTTGCGTCGTCTTCATCTCCGTCTGCACTCAAACTGAATGGAGTTCCTACTTTCCTTCTCCATGGCATGATGCAACCCCCCCGTTATCCGAGGTAAAAGCCAATTCCAACCAGAGAATCACTGAAATGCACCCAGCTAAGAAGCCAGCACAAAATGACCAGCCACGCTGCACTGGCGGAACAGGCACGGGGCGAGTAGCAGCCAAACCACGAGCAAGGGCGGACATGCGCACCCACGCCCGACAGAGCTTTGGGTCCACAATTTTATATGGACCTCCCTCCACCCTCCCTGAACATAAAATCGAGGAATGACGAAATCCGTGATTCAGACCGTGATTGCATCACTTTGCATGGCAAGTAAATAAAGTGCTTTCAACTAGCTGATCGCATGCAAGAAAAAGAAAGAAAACCACGAAACAGGGGAAAAAGCGAGCGCGCCTTGCCCCCAGTTGCCTTGCCTTCAACCAGGCGCTGGCAGCGTCGAAGCCACTCGATGTCAAAAGTCTCGCGGCCGCAAGGTGGACTACAACGCCCAAACCAACCCACGGAAACAACTTGAAGGTCACGGCCAAAAGCTGCTTCTGTTGGTCCACACTTAGGGCCTCAGTGCCGGAAAAATTTATGTCACAAGAAACTCCTGCCGTAACCGGCTCAGGCTAGTGGATCAACAACCTGCTTCATGTCAATGGCGTTCAATGGCTCCAGGAAATCGCGAGCATGTCGCACGTGCTCCTGCAACCAAAAAGATCCAACCAAGCGAGGCCAAGGAACACCAGGCGAAGCCTCGCTGACAGGCATCCGGACAAGGCATTGCTTCTTGCCTCAAACTCTCGTTTGTTCTCTGTTTTTTTTCTTCTATTTTTTTTCTTCTCTCCTCTGCTTCTCTCTTCTTCCTCTCTCTTCTTCTCCTTCGTCCCGCTTCTTCTTCTCGATTCTTCCTCTATCTTCTTCTTCTCTCCTCTTCGTCTCTCTTCTTCCTCTTGTTTTTTCTCCTTCTTCCTTTCTTCTTCTTTTTCTTTTTTTTTCTTCTTCTTCTGCTTCTTTATTTTTTTCTTCTTCTTCTTTTTGTTTCTTCTTCTTTCTTCTTCTTTCTTCTTCTTCTCTCCTCTTCTTCTCTCTTCTCCCTCTCGCTTCTTCTCCTTTTTTTTCCTTCTTCTTCTTCTTTTTTCTTTCTTTTTTTTTCATCCTTGCTTTTTTTCTTTCTTTCCTTTCCTTTCGTTTCCTTTCCTTTCCTTTCCTTTCCTTTCTTTCCTTTCTTTCCTTTCTTTCCTTTCTTTCCTTTCTTTCCTTTCTTTCCTTTCTTTCCTTTCCTTTCCTTTCTTTCCTTTCTTTCCTTTCTTTCCTTTCCTTTCCTTCCTTTCTTTCCTTTTTTTCCTTTCTTTTTTTCATTTCTTTCCTCCCTTTCTTTCTTTCTTCCTTCCCTTTCCTTCTTTCTCCCTTCCCTTCCTTTCTTTCTCCCTTCCCTTCCCTCTCCCTCTCTCCCTCTCCCTCTCCCTCTCTCCCTCTCCCTCTCCCTCTCCCTCTCCCTCTCCCTTTCCCTTTCCCTTTCCCTTTCCCTTTCCTGCTCTCTCCCTCTCTCTCTCTCTCTCTCTCTCTCTCTCTGTCTCTCTCTGATGTACACTTCGAGTGATCACCTTTTTGTAGCCGTCCGCTCCCTCTCCCTCTCCTTCTCCCTCTCTCTCTCACTCTCCCTCTCTCCCTCTCCCTCTCTCTCTCTATCTCCCTCTCTGTCTCCCTCTCTGTCTCCCTCTCCCTCTCCCTCTCCCTCTCCTTCTCCCTTCCTTTCTTTTTCTTTCTTTCTTTCTTTCTTTCTTTCTTTCTTTCTTTCTTTCTTTCTTTCTTTCTTTCTTTCTTTCTTTCTTTCTTTCTTTCTTTCTTTTTTTTCTTTTTCTTCTTCTTTCTTTCTTTCTTTCTCTTTCTTTCTTTCTTTCTTTCTTTCTTTCTTTCTTTCTTTCTTTCTTTCTTTCTTTCTTTCTTTCTTTCTTTCTTTCTTTCTTTCTTTCTTTCTTTTCTCTCTCTCTTTCTTTCTTTCTTTCTTTCTTTCTTTCTTTCTTTCTTTCTTTCTTTCTTTCTTTCTTTCTTTCTTGTCTCCTTTGTCCCGCTTCTTCTTCTTCTACTTCTTCTTCTTCTTCTTCTTCTTCTTCTTCTTGTTGTTGTTTCTTCCTCTTTCTTCTTCTTCTTCTTTCTTCATCTCTCCTCTTCTTCTCTCTTCTTCCTCTCGCTTCTTCTCCTTTCTCCCGCTTTTTCTTCTCGATCCTCCTTCTTCTTCGCTAACTGCCTTCACTTTGATAACAAAATTACAACCATCTTCAAGACTCAGGCAATGAAAAGAAGGCTGTTGCTTCGATCTGCCCCTCGTGCTGCTGGTTCTTGGGCTCAACATTGCAGGAGAAGACCCGTTTTGAAGAGAAGCCAAAACTTGAAGAAGCAAGAATATGAAAAGAATTCCACGCTCGACAAAGCTTTCACATCCAAGTCTTGGCGGTGAAGTTACCAAAGATCCCTGTACAAACTGCTCTTCGGGAGATTGCAACTATTTATAACTAGTTGCAACCTTTTAACCAGTCACAACTGGGTAAACTAAATTCTATTAGTTCCAACAAAAATCAAACAATTGTCCTAGTGTCTTGTCGCAACTGGTTGGAACCAATTGAAACTGTTTTGCCCAATTCGGAACAATTCCCGAACTAGTCATAAGCAAACCATTTGCTGTAACCAATTCTACTATTTCTACAATTTGTTTTAAGAGCCCGAACTCTGGCTCTGCGCCTTACTAGGTCGCACTAGCGACCGGACTGATGTGCTTGGATGGCCCTGGGGAAAAAAACGCTTAGGCGATTGCTGCACTTGGGCACAATTAACGTTCTTGGGGAGCATGGACGCTAATGTCAACGCAATCGCAGACGACCGCTGTCCAGTGGCGTCGCAATGGTTTGCGTGCTGGCAGAGGAGCTTGAAAATTTTTTTCGCCGCCAGAGCCACCTGACGCGCAGCGCTAAGAACTACAACACCCACACTGGGGCTTGCCGCCGGTACAATGCTTTTGGACGCTAATGGAGACGTGGCCACAACTGACTGCGGGAGACCAATTCCTACAGCAGCAAACGCACAGGATAGAACTTCATTGGGCAAGAATGCAAACCTGCTCTCCTTGTGATATTTTTTGTTGTCTTCACATTTCTGAAACCCGGAAATTAAAAAAGTAAATCAGCTGGTCAGCATGACACGCACTATGAAATTGCGGTCACAAAACAAGCCAAAACAAAACCAAACCAAAAAAAGAAACAGCAAACAAACAAAATCTTCCATATATCAGGGACGAATACAACTCCATCTATCACATCTTACAGTGTTGCATGGAATATCACTGTCATATGGCTTCGCCTATTGACATGTAGAAAGGAATGCGCAATTTTTTGGAAGCCAGAACTGGCTTCAAGAATGCGCAGGTTTTTCATTCCCTTGGTTCACGACCTGGCGGCTCCTTTTCTTTAATTTCTGCGATTCCAGCACACACAAACTGCGCCGGATTGTTTGCCAACTCTCGCGTCTCACGCTATATAATACAAGGAACCCCTCCTCCGCCGCTTCAACATTCATGTCTTAGCGCGTTCAAGCGTTCGGAGTCTAGGGAGAAGAGGGGGGCGACTTCCAAAAGCATTGCGACGAAAATGAAAACGCTAAAGGTCGGCGCTGCTCACAAATCCCGCACACTTTGACCACAACGTAGACATCAAACTCGCCCAGCAACTGAACTCCATCGGCTCTCTCTCACATTTGGACCGGCGCTTTTCTTGGCGCGCTGCAAATGAAAACTACCTTTTAGCTCCACCGACCAAAGCCGAATTTGATTTCATCCACATCACCAAATTTCAAAGATTCATGGACCTGTGCAGTACATTACATGAATTAATATTTCTCGCCATGCCTACGACAACTGGCAAAAACATAATCCGCCGCAAGCTCTTGGCACGTTTCTCCCGCTCGGCACCCTTATTGTGGCTGACTGGCCATTGGCTTTTGCCAAGCTGCGTAGTTCCTTCTTGCGTCGCCACCGGGTGGAATCGCTCCTTACTCACGGCTCATTCGATCCTGCTCTGGCTAACACGCAAAGGACTTAAGTGGACACTGTTGTCAACAAATGGAAGGTCTTGCTTCTCTCTTGGCAGGCATGTTTCAATTCCTGCCCGACAAGCACCTACTCTTCCAGCAATCTGGCCCACAGAAAATGTATCGAAGATTTTGCTACCAGGAGTTTTGGGAACGGGGCACTTCTAGTTGCCACTCTGTACAGCATTCTTTTTCCTGGGTAGTGCCTATTGCACACGGAATGCAGGTCACTATAGATCCAGTAAGACTGCAAAGAAATCACAAGATCATCAATTAAAGTAAGATGACCGTTAAGACCAAACCAAACCAAGCAACCAGCCAAACAAAACCAGCAAACCAAAACCAAACCACGCAACCAACACCAAAACCAAACCACAAAACCGGTCATCTTACTCATCAACCTCGAATAACTAAAGGTGAAACGAGTGAAACTCCGCACTCACGCATCTCAGAAGTCACCCAACCAGGCATCATCATCTTATTCGTCACGCAACTGTCAAGCCTCTCCAAGGCTCTATAGTTGGGCCGGGCCTGAGGAATGACTCCGAAATCCGCTGTAAATGAACACTACTCCCACCTTTGCAGCTTCGTACAAATACGATGAAAGGCAGCACTCATACGACAGCACAGTGAATGCGAAGATAGTTGCCACTCTGTACAGCAGTCGGTCGTTTGAATCTTAAATGACTTTCAGATTAAGTCTCCCCAAAAAATTCTTCATACCCATGGCACATGCTTCGACATAGGCTTCTGACAACCAACCATACCGTTAACAAAAACTCTGGAACATTTTTGATGCCAAAAGTCCGAACTCGTTGGCGATTCCAAATTGATGTTGATGTTGACATCCTTGTGTCCCAATTCTTGCAAGAGGTTTCACAACTCTTGGGCAAAGTTCGATATTCACCTTAATACGCATCTTTCTCTTGGTTCTGAGAAAACCTCAGCAATGGTGACCCCCTTTTGAATGGCAACGAGACGGATCACACTTTTTTTCGCTTGTTGCGGCGCCGTTGTGGCGCTAAGCCTCGATGACTTGTACAGACTGCGAAAGTGAAGAGGAAGAGGCGCCATCAGAACCAAAAAAAGACCGGGGGGAAACCACAAAAGAAGAACCGGAACCAAAAGGAACAACCAGAACCACCCCAAAAGAGAAACGAACCAAACTAGGGCACCGTGATCACGCGTTGGCGTTCCAGCCATCAGCATCTTGCTTCATCATCTTGCCTAACCACCTTCTTCACATTGAGAAGCAGCAATACTCATTGCAATTGCATTGTAGTGCAATCGAAATGTTGCAGTGATTCGCTTCACCAGGCCATGAACAATCATGTAGATAAGTGTCACGATGTTAGTCGCGGACAGAGAGCAGCACTATACTTGCAATGAAGCGAAGCTACGATCTTTTTTTCCTGGGGTAGTGCCTATTGCACACGGAATGCAGGTCACTATAGATCCAGTAAGACTGCAAAGAGATCACAAGATCATCAATTAAAGTAAGATGACCGTTAAGACCAATGAAGCGAAGCTACGATCCAATACCTGAACGCCATTGAAGAACGACGTGTTATCAGGACGTAAAATTCTGTCAGATAGCACCAAGTCAGCAATACGCATGCTGGGTCTAGCAAGAACAAATCCAGAAAAGTCACAATCAGAAGGTCCAACTTGGAAGAGTTCATCCAGGATGCGCAGGTTGGATTACCTGTTGAGCTGGATAGGTTGGAGTCACGTGAATATTCTGCTTCATATCGGCTTTTGGACATATTTCGTCTTGGGTCGACAGTGAGTGGCTCGCAACTGCTGAAGATCGCAAAATTGGCCCCACAACAAAAGCCGGTAGTATTGGGTATACCCTCTGAAATGGCTACGTCTCCGTATGTGAACCACAAGCATGCTGAACTGGTGGATAGTTTTCGGCTCCTTTTGAATATGCTCATTACCAGGACACCCCCACGAGAAGTGCAGCAGCAAGCCTTCTGCACTCAGATTTTAGAAGAGGCTGACAAGGACAGTGGACATCTTGTGGTGTTGGTTGTGAGCATATTGGCGAGTCTCTTGACAGGTAGAGGCACTCTGCTTGTTGAAGATCTCTTTGGTGCAGGGAAAACCACCTTGGTGATCTTTCTTCTCGCATGGCTAGTCATTACCACTCCCAACAGTGCCAACTTTGCGGTTGCCAGCAGAGAAAATCTTGCAGGACAGGCCATTGCTGCCATGATTGTTCGGCTACATCTCCCCCAGACCATCAAAAAAAAAATTGCACGTTACGCACATGCTTCCAGAAAGAATAAAAAAACTTGGGGATGCCTGCACCGGTATTGAGGTCAAAACGAGAGAAGCTAGATCAAGACTCAGCAATGGTAGAGTGCTCATTGCCACAACTGACACCATCTACGAACACTTGGATGGATTGTCTAATGAATTTGGGATCCACATGGCAACTAGCTGCTTCATGATCCATGAAGAAGCGCAACAAGCTGTGGAATTCAAGAGTGCGGTGGCTGCTGCTGCCCCTGAAGTGCCGTGTTTGCGTGTCCTTGTTGGAGATGGACACCAGGCTCCAGGAGGGGTTGATAGTCGGAATAGAAAGGCCATTGAACTCCAATCGGAATTCATGAAGCTCCCTATTGGCCTTAAGGCACCGAGCAGCACTTTAACCCCATCTACATTCAGCATGGCTCTGAAGATTAGCACTGTGAAGGAATCAACAAATTTGAAGTACTGCAGCATGGTAAGGCGATTTCCAAGAACTCGGTCTTCGATTCATGAAGGAATAGTCCTGGACTCTCCCCTGCGTAAGAGTCAACGATTGCGGCATGGATATGTGAACAGCTGCCTTTAACGCTGCATCTTTGAAGTTGGACTCTCCAATAGGCATGCTACTTGCGTTGGGTGCGCTGATTACCCCGCTGCATTCCCCTGGTTGTTGCTTGTTGCATGTCGATAGAACTTTGCCTGAAAGAGTATACTACCCGCACAACAAAGCCAATATAATGCGGCTACTTCATCGAGAGCACTTCTATGACTTCCCATTGGACTAAGTGATAACTATCTCCGATCAACTACGCCTGGCATCAGCAGGCGTCAGGTTCGTCCAATTGATCCACAGGATGCACTGTCAACTTACAGTGTTTCTTGAGGAAGCGCACGGAACACGGAGCACAACACAGGCCATAGGCCACTCAGGGGTCAAGTTTCCGAATTTTAGTCAGCTTGAACTCCGAATTTTGGGCCTCTTAGCGTTCCTCTTTTGGCTGCTGGATTCTTCGGTGTCCGTGCCTCTGGAAGAAATTGATCCAATCCCTACACAGCGGAATGCGCAAAGACCATGGTTAGAGGCACTCTAGAGAAGCTACATCTCCGGAGTGCGGTATCTCGACAAGCTTGCTACTAAAACGTCTAGCCTTGGCTCTGACCTTTGCTGGTTGTTTCTGCGGCAGTTCGCTTGACGGTACTGCATACCGTGATTATGACACAAAATTGGCAACTGGCTTGAGGAGCAGTGAATATGAACACGGACACTGGTCCCGGAAGATAAGTATGGACCTTGAGAGTTGCCACCAAAAACTGGGCGATGCGTTGGTGGACTCCTCTGCAGTCTTCGCACTTACCATGCTTGCCTGCCAGGGATGAACCTTTCTTTGCACGAAGTTGCAAAGGCTTTGCGCATTTCCTGTTGGCCTACCTTAGGGAGTGATCACTTGGCAATTCTTGAGTGAGCCTTCGTGGCTTTTGTGATGATATGATGAGTGATGAAGACGATGCCGAGTTGAACGCCTTCTGAGATGCGTGAGTGCGGAGTGTCACCTGTCTCACCTTGTGCATATGTTGTAGTTTACGTGCAGAATGACCACGGATCATTGGGGTCCTTTTGGAGTTTGGTTGCGGTTTTTGGTTTGTTTTCTGGTTCTGGTGTTGGTTTGGTTTGGATCGGTGGAGTACTGGCAACAATGCCTGCTCAGTGAAACCCTTCGTGGCTTTCAGGATCTCACACAGAGATTGCAAGGAACTACTTTCGTTGCAGACAAGGACATTGATTGTTTCGTGTCCATTGTCACCCCAGGAGCTTCAGTCGATAAACTCCGTGTCAGCACTCTGCCATGGAATAAGCTGCATGTATACTTCCCGGTAGGCTTTGTTCAACTTATCGCCAATAGTATGGCTGCCAAAAAGTTCTCACTCAACCTCCAGCAGCAATTTGTCAAAACGAGTAGTGATACCACTTCCGGGGGCCATACTTTGGAGCTCGCCACGGGTACGACCCCAGCTGATCTCGTCCGGCTTGACTCGTTGGGTGGCTTTGACACCTTCTTTGTAGAAGGCTATCTTCATGTCCATATGGCTGCCAAGCTTTTGCCCTCACATGATTCTGTTCGTTTCTCTATTCAGGCCAGAGTTCCTCCTAAAGTAATGCCTGCAGACATGCCAGATGGCAAGATCCGGCCAGAACATTGCCTGACCCCTATACTCCCTTCCACTTATTTTTTTTTTGCTCTCCTGCATCGCCTCGGTAGCACTAAGCTAAGGTCGATAAGAAGCAGTGAAACCAGGTGAAACAAAGTGAAACGTACGAAGCTCCGAAGCAGCTTCGAAGCAGAGAAGCGTGGAAGCAAACGAAGCAAAGGCAGTAAAACTG
>VSDK01002636.1:155279-172836 GCA_009767595.1 Symbiodinium kawagutii | reverse complement strand
ACTACCAATGTGCTGACTATATGCTAGATATCTACCTACGTACTACCCATATACTATTTATATATTACTTAAACATCTATCTACATACTATTGATATTAAATACTACCCCCCCCCCCCCCCCCCCCACCCCGCCGGGGGGGGGGGGGGGGGCCCCCCCCCGGGGGGGGGGGGGGAGGGGGGGGGGTTGCAACGCTGTACCATATATACGTATGCATTATAGATATAATGATATATGTATATATATATATATATTTATATTTATTTATTTATTTTAGTATGTGAGAATGAATATGTATATATATATATATATATATATGTGTGTGTGTGTGTGTGTGAATCTGGGAGATTTCACACTGGTAGGGGCCCTGCCCCCTTAACAATCACCCAGAATCAGTTGGGGTCCACCCCACAAAAGGAAAAGCAACCGCCCCCTTACCACCGAGCAAGAGGTTCCCCAAGGCTCACCACACCCTGGATGCAGCGCACCGCTGCTCTGTTTCCTGCCGACGTGACCTTGAGCCAAACCATTGTTTGGCGAGTTCCTGATCCATGTGAGTGAACGAAGCGGTGGAACGATCTGATGCACTGGACTGGACTACATTCAAGGGTGAACATCACCTGAAAAATTCACACAGATCCTATTTTTCTTTTGAATGTAGTTTCCCTACGGATGTCGTGTCGAAGTATTGACAAGTTTCTGCTGATTGATCCATGACTGTGCGTTCTTCTTATGAGAGTTATTCAACAAAGTTTGAGACTCATCAAAGATGCGAAAACGACCGATTTGCAAAACCATCCGCAAGAAAGTAGAATCCATGGGTTTTGTCAGGGTGTCCGCCAACATGATAGCCGTGGAGATCCAACGACAATCCGTATGCCCCAATGCTTGTTGTTTGATTAGCATCACTTCTACGGTGGTGCGCCACTCTTCACAGTTGGGCGTAGCCACTTTGGTGACCAGATCAAACAAAGACTTGCAGTCAGTGACTAAAAGGGCTTTGGGACAGTCTCGGAGGGACTTCTCTGGCTGTTGCCATCCGAAGGATGGATCCAACACTATATGCCACATACATCTAAGCCAAGTGAGCTTGTCCAAGGATGAGCTCATGGCATAGGCTTCAGCACTTAAAGTGGAGCGGACTACTCTGCCAATTTGTTTGGAGCTCCATGCCATCGGGGTGATATCAGAGCTTTTGTTCTGTGCAAGTTCCTCAGTGCAAGCAACGATGAACAACCCTTGTTGAGCTCGGAGCTGAGATGCTGAAGCAAAACTGGCATCTCCAAAACTGGCAAAGGTGAGATCTCGCAGTGGCAATGGTCGGACAAGGATGGCGGTACTGGAAGTGGCTTTCGCCTCATTCAAGATGCGATTTCCTTCCATGAGGGTAGCTACCGTGGCTTTACAGATCTGCTTCTGAAGAAAGGAGACTTTGGCTGCTATGTCAGGTCTGCTGTGAACAGCAGCGTATTGGAGGCTGCCACACAAGGCTCTCAGTGATTGGACTTCCAGAGACGTGGCTACCTGATCCTTACTCTCTCGACGTGACTTCGGGATATTGATGGGATCTATTTTGTGGACGTAATCCCCTTGACTGATTTTGATGGAATGATCCGGGAGTTGCTCAATGTCCAAACCAGTGAATCGGAATTTGCGATATTCACGTTGACCAAAAGGGAGCAGTTTCTGGAGTTTTTCTAGGGCTCTCTCATATTCTTCATTACCCCCTCCGACTCCATCGTCTACATGAGTACCGAGTATACCATTCAACTTGGCAGGATCATGTTTGTCTCTTAGCAGGAAGAGACAGCTATCCAGCGGATGGCTTTCAAAACCAACACTCTCTAGCTGCTTCTTGAACTCTCGAAAAAACAGCAGTGGGGCGTCCACACGCCCGTAGGCGTTACCTTCTAAAAGGCACACTTCGTTATCTTCAAGGTTCATGTATTCCCTCAACTCTTTTACAGGGTCCATCGCTAGGAGTCTACCGTCGGATCGGCCACGAAGGAAAGCCGTTGTTATGTCGAAGCTTTGGATGTCCCAGTGTCGAGAACTGATGTATTGGAACAAGATCATCCGGCCATCCCGGGTTAAGGTCGGGGAATCCGTTTGGACCCGATCTATTTCGGGGTCTTGGTAGCCTCTGACAATCAACCGGGCTTTAGCCTTACGGCCATCGCTGGTGGTGGGATCTGGTTTGTATGTGAGGATCCATCTTCTGGGTGAACCTTAGACCGGAGGATCCTACTTACAGCTTTCGTCTCCATCCAGCAGGCAAGCTCCTTCTTCTTAGCTACACTGAACCTCTCTTTCTCTTGAGGTGTGAGCTTACTGTACTGCACTTCAGATCGGGATCGCTTGGCTGCCGTGGTCAAAAACGCGGCACCTTCGATTGGATCTTGCAGATACCGCTGCACTTGTTGCTGCGGCAAAGTAAATTCAAAGGAACACATATCAAATTCGGGATTGATGGCTTCTGTCCACAGTGTGTCTTCGTCACCGAGGACATCTGAGCCTTCGCATGCATGTTCTATGATCAATGCATTGTGTACAATGTCATTGCTCCCTACTTCCTGAATATCCCCTTCAGGTGGTTCCCCTTCAAGGTCGTCAGCACTAGGTGGTTCTTGCTCTGCGATGGATGGCGTGTACTCAACAGAACTATCTTTCACAGATTCGGCTGGTGTATCAGGTATGGATGCTTGTCCATCAGGGATAGGTACTTGTTGAGGCAGGGAAAAGAAATTAGGATTACCTATTCCTTCGGCAACCGACTGTCTCCTTGATGGTTCTTCTTCAGGTTGCCTTCCAGAGTTCATGGGTTCATTTGTCCTCTCCTCTTCGGGAGGTAGTTCACTGAGATCAGAAAACTGGAACATGCCACTACGTTCATGCAGATTGCGGCTCAACTGTTCGGCTAACTGACGAAGTCGCTCGGGATCAGCTTGCTGAAAGAAGGAGGATTGTTGGTTCAATTCATGCAGTGTCACAGGGCGTAGATTGTCGACTGCGCATCTCAATAGCCTATTCATGTGTGTTATCCAGGCTATGCTCTTGGATTCCATCATGATGATTTGTGCAGGACCACACCATCGACCCTTTTCTAACATGTTCGGTGATTTTCGTTTATCCCAAAACATACAGGGTTGACCACACTCCCAAGTGAACCTTTCTCCTCTGGACCTTCTCAGCATGGCTGTCCGAAGGGCTTGACTGTTGTCCGCCTCAAGGAATGCCTTTCGTGCTTGAGTGCGAAGTGTCAGAGCTCTCTGAAATAGGCTTGTGTCCGAAGTGGCTTCACTTGCATGAGAATGAGCTATGGTGGACTCATCAGAGGATATAGAAGCAGGCAATCTACTGGCTTTACCAAGTACACACTGCTCTGGTGAAAATCCTTTGATTGATGCTAGCTGATTCTTTGCTCGAAAAGCCTGAAACAAAGCCCTATCAAACTCAGCCTCATTTGTGATCGCCTGTTCTGCATCCATGCGGGATAAAGTTTCCTTTACTATGGATCCCGCACGTTCTACACGACCACGCTGCCACGGACCGGCTGTCATGACTGGTTGGATCCCTTCTTGTTGAAGAAAGGCCTTCCAACGGTCAGAGATAAACTCTCCAGCACTATCCATCATCATTTCCTGAGGGGCTCCAGCCCATGACATCCAGCACTCAGCAAAAGTTTTCCGAGTGATGCTCCCATCTCGGGTTGTCCGACGTCCCAAATGAAAGTGGGTTCCCTCATCGATCACATGAATGACATAAGCCTGATATCCTGATGCACTCTTCCAATCAAATCCATCAATGGACACTCGTTGATTGAATTCTCTGGCTTCTTTGAGGGTTCCGACTGGGTGCAAGGACGGCGGACTTCGGGCAGCACAACTTGGGCACAAGTACTGTCTGGCTCCTTGAACAATCTCACTCCTAGCTTTCTGGGATTCTAGATGTCGGGCTAGTCGTTCTGCAGTGGGATGTCCTAGGTTGGCATGCAGTTTCTGGATGATGGATTTATCTTGCTCACTGAGTGACAGATATTGTGGCCCAGAAATCGTGGCTGCAGCGGCTGTCCACGAGCTAGCTGGAACTCTGGCTGGTGGTTCATTGGGCACCACGGGGTGCTCGGGAACACGTGGAGGTGAGTCCTCTGGTGGACTTGGAACTCCCTCAGACTGAACATTCAGTCGACTGGAAGCTGCACTTGATGCTACGGGTTCGTCCTCCTTGGGTCTCCCAAATATGCACATCATGACATGACTGGGAATGGCTCTACGACCTTGCTGATTCCTGGACAAGTTATCGATTTGCTCCATTCCAAGATCTTCAACCTCCATGGTTTGACGATTAATGACAAAGGTGTGTCGATAGGGTAGATGGTCCGGATGAACTATGTATTTGTCTCTACCCTTGGATGCAATAACTGCCTGAACTTGAAAGTCTGGGAGCATTTCTTGGACTTGACGAACCAACTCCGTCCCTTGGACTTGCGAACCTGATTTCGGCAAGTGACTCTTGAGGTGATTCATCAGGGAAACAATCTGTGGATTTGTGACAGTATCTCCAGAAACTTCCGGGTGTTCTCTTTTGTTTCCTTTGTCATTTCTTTCTGGTTCATGGATTCTGAGTCGTTTTGCCTCTGGACACTCCAGGTCCTCTCCTGCTTCCGCAGGACATAACCAGTGATCGCAGTGAACAGCGGGACTCACACGTTCCTCAGGTTGGGGATTCAAAATTACCTGAGCAACTGTCTTGGCAAGCTTCCATGGATACGAGGCTGCAAATCGAGACAACGGCATAGATCTCCCTTGGAAACGACAACTTCCAGCTATTGGTGTATGGACATGTTGATGATCACAAAACCTATGATCCAGCTTCGAATGCATGAGTTTCGATGATGTTTGTATTCGACTTCTCTTCTTCAAGGGCTCCTTGGTCTCAGGATGTTGCAACGAAAACTGGCATTGATCAAGGTATGCTGGAATGGTGACTTGACAAATCCGCTGGAGATCTCTCTGATGCCAAATGCTCGACGTTCCAGGATTTTCCAAATGGAAGTGCCTACCCTTGCTGAGCTGAATCTTACACACCAGTGCACACAGTTGAAGGTGGACTTGAGCTTCCTTCCGTGACAACTGTACCTTCTCATAGCTTTGGATCCCTCTATTTTCATTAAATCTATTCCACGCACAGCAAGGTGCACAATCAGGAGACATCCATACATGTCTTGGATTCCATTGATATATCATCCGAAGCAAGGCTAGTTGTCCTTTGGTGGTACTCAAATCACCGTGGGCACGAGTGAATCGCATTGCTCGTCCTCCCTGTTGGATCACAGCCTGTGTCAGCTTACTGTTGGGTTCTGTATACACTTCTAGTAGGTCGATCTGACATCTTGGATTGGGCATATGATGCCTACATCTGAGTAGCATGTCAAGTTCATAGGCTGACTGAATTTCCAAAGGGATGCGGGGCAGCTCGGATTCTATCCATGAGTGGCTCTCAGTACTTGATTTTCTTGGGCCTCGCGAGCTCGACAGTACATCAGGAAGTCCTGCTGGGCTGGTGTTGCGGAGTTGCGTCTTTGATTGAGCCACTCGAGATAGGAAGGATGAGCTTCGTACACCTCGGAGTAGCGGCTGCCAGTGTGAGTTCGTCCCCACGACACACGCTTGTTGCCCCAGGTCTCGATCGCCCTTGCGGTCAGTGCGAGCTGATTTTCGTCCTGAGGATCGAGTGCTTGTACTGCTGGAACTGGAGGGACTCGAGCACTTCTCTTGGGAGTCGGTGAGCTCTTTGCGGCTGTCATCTTCGGAGCGGCAGCTGCTCTTGATGGCCCTTGAGGGGTCAGGGGGCCAGACGAATCTTCGTTGAGACGTTCGATCTCGGTCTCGATCATTTCCAACTCGGCCCATCCGTTCATCAGGTCTCCAAATTGGGATGCCTTCTCGTGTCTTCCACTTGGTCTGGCCCTGATGGGAGATCCACCAATGGACCTGTGTTGAAGCATGTGGGAGAGGCTTTCGATGCGGGTCTTCTGTTCTTGGATCTCTGAAAGGAGCACCATCAGTGTGTTCCCGTGCTCTGCTGCTATCTCCTGGTCCGGTGCTCGAACTTCGATCTGGTTCATCAAGATCGAGAGGAGCAAGCGGAGGCATTCCATGATTGTCTCCGCCGTGGACTTGATCATGATCATCGCCTCTCGTTGAGTCGGCATGGCTCTGCTTGGCGAGTGACTCAAAACCTGGGGGTAGTGGCACGTCGTCAGAACTCACGGCTGCAAGAGCGGCTGACTTTGATGTTCGGCATGGTCGACATAGTTCTGACAAATTGATCAGAAAAAGTCCATTGCGGCTTTGTTCCAACTCCACACTTCGCTTCAATCGTGTCATGTAACATGTCTTTTCTGCTATGTGGATCTGGGCTCCTAAGGCTTTCATGGCTTGGATGCTCAAAAGGAAAGGTGTTGTAGCTGGCACGATCTCGACTATCAGCCATATCCTATGTGTATCAGTTTGTATGGGTATGTGCACTTGCTTATAGCTATATGTGACCTGGTTATTTCCGAACCTGAAGCCTATTCGACTGGGCATTTCTCGAATGTGTCGCTGCACTCGCTTCGGCAAACTCTTTTTGACTTGGGGCCACAATTCGTGACCGAGTACACTGCGGCTCGCTCCGGTGTCAAGGATGGCTTTTCCTTGACAGACTGCTTCCAAAATCGGATTGTTCACATAGCACTCGACTTGCTCATGGTCAGTTGTCCTATCGTGGTTCAACCGAGTGCGGAAAAACGACTTCACAGCAGGGAGATGATGTGTTAAACTAAAACATTCTTCGATCTTCATCTCTATTGGTGGATGCTTGCCTAGCGATCGGATGCAGTGATTACTTAGACAGACCCCTGCCTCGTCAGTCGTGGTGTCATCATCAGAATCGGGACCGTGTTCCTCGAACAGTACCTGAGCATCGGCTGGCTGGTCGTGGTCGGCCACAAGGGTGTCATCGTCAATCGCATGGGCAAAGAGGTTGTTGGCAAAGTTGGCCGGGGCAGCAGGTGGATCACTTTGCTGACGATGTGGACACTCTGCTTTCCAATGCCCACGTTCTCCACAGTTCCTGCAATTTGTTCTGGCGATTTTCGCCAACAAGCCCCCTTTTCCCTGGCCCTTCTTGAAGCCCTTGGTGAAGGTAGGCTTTCCACGGCCTTTGCTTGGAGGCCAGAAGCCTCGGCTCTTCTTCTTCTCAATGATCTTGCTGCGTGCTTCCTGGTACCCCACCATCGCGTGGTGGAGGTTGGGCACTTCTTGTAGAAGTTCTTCTAGATCACGCTCAAACCCTGAAACGGTCAGGGCGTCTGAATCGCCCTGTTGAACCAGAGCTTCAAGGTATTCACCATCAATGTCCTCCTCTTCAGTCATCACGTTGTAGGTGTAGTTCATGCCCTCAGGGTCTGGCAATTCAGTTTCACATTCTGGCTCGGCGAAGTTCGCCGGATAGACCTTTTTCTTGTTGTCGTTGGTGGGATTCAGTACCTGAGTAGACAAGGTTCGCATCGCACTTGAGATCTTGGTGGTGCTCATGTCGCCACCAGTCATAGTCAAAATCTTCTTCTTGTCCTCAGCCATGAGGTTGCTCTGCCTCAACAGCAGAAAAGCATGGAACTGCTTGACATCAACAGTTCCAAGATCATCCATAGCCACCTGCAGTCTGTTGACGAAACTCAGAGAAGATTCGTCAGGTCGCTGCGTTGTCTTGTAGATGGCCTTTTCGAAGTATTCGTATGTTTTCAGTTCTGATGCCTCCTCCCAAGAAGACAACGCTTCCAGCAACGTTTTGACTCCCAACTCTGGATCCTTGAGAGCTGCTGGATCCAATCGATTGACCTGTCCCCATGCCGTCCCACGACATAGCATGGCCAATCTTGGTGCTAGCATTGGTTTGTCCTTGGGTGGACACACATTGGAAAGGAATTTGACCTTCTGGACATACTCTCTGACGTTGTCCGTGGCGGGGTCAAAGGTCGGCAACAAAGTCCAGATTGCCTGGCTCTTGTCAGAGCCGCCCTCAGCAGCTGCAGCTGCCATCGCGGATCGCCCGGCTTTCCACGGAGTTCCGTGAGCCTGTCGGCTCCGCTACCAGTGTGAATCTGGGAGATTTCACACTGGTAGGGGCCCTGCCCCCTTAACAATCACCCAGAATCAGTTGGGGTCCACCCCACAAAAGGAAAAGCAACCGCCCCCTTACCACCGAGCAAGAGGTTCCCCAAGGCTCACCACACCCTGGATGCAGCGCACCGCTGCTCTGTTTCCTGCCGACGTGACCTTGAGCCAAACCATTGTTTGGCGAGTTCCTGATCCATGTGAGTGAACGAAGCGGTGGAACGATCTGATGCACTGGACTGGACTACATTCAAGGGTGAACATCACCTGAAAAATTCACATGTGTGTGTGTATATTATATATATATATATATATCTGTCAGCGTGGTTCCGTTTGAGCGGGCCACCTGATCGCCTTCAGCCCAGCTGAACCTCCGGGATGGCGATGGAAAAATCATATTTATGTGATATGTATATGCATCCAACTGTGCACATGTCATATGTATCAACATTTGCATTTTTCCGCCCCAGTTCCCCAAGGCGCGGGAATTCTCTGAGGTTCGGCTCCTGCAGGAGACCTTGTGGCATATGGCGAAGAGTCCTCCAGAGTAGCTGCAGAGATGCGCAGAGTCAACCCTGGTAGATCTGCAAGCAAAAACCCCCATGGTGATGGTGAATCAGCATCAACCTAAGGTTAAATAACCATCACCATAAATTTGGTGAATCCTATGGTTAACATAAATCCCCTATTTCCGGTAAATCTAGGGATGTTATTTTCAAGCATGCGTCTACCATGATTGAAACCAACTATAGTACAGTTTGATATTAGTTTGATAGATTTTGAATCACAAATCGGTACGAATAAACCCCTATTTGTACAGTTTGTTCTATATGTTTTTGTCTTCGTAGATCTTTATGAATCACTGACTATTTCAGGTAAATCCTGTTTTTTTTTAAACGTGAATTATCATGAACCTACAACTATTGTTGAAACCAACTATAGTGTAGTTTGATATTGGTTTTAAAAAATCAAATCATAGATCTGTATAAATAAACCCCTGTTTGCATATTTTTGGGTATTTTCTTGATTTTCTGCAGATCTTGATGAATCACCGAGTATTTCAGGTAAATCTAGGGGTGTTTGTTGTCAACATGAATCTACCACTATAGAAAACATGCTTTTTAGTTCTGAACGATTGACGTGGTCATGTTTCTTCCAAGCATCCTGCCCCGCAAGTGTAGAAAAGTCGAAGCCTTGTTGGGGCCGGGATCTGCGGGTTGACCGGATCAAGTGCCGGGCCGCCGGGCGATAGTTTGCGGTTCCTTGGATTGGAACTGCTGCGCTTGGTTTCATCGTTGCATGATTTGGCTGCCAGGAGTTGTTTCAACACCAGCTATATATTTTTAACCGCCAGCAGGCAAATTTCATACCTTTGCATTTTATACTTGTAAGGAGTTCATCCATGAAGACGATGAATATATATATATATATAGACAGTATGTGAGGGCATGCAGGACCATCGTGGACACATTATATACAACCGAAGACAATGATTTGAATGATGGCTGCTGTCTAAAACACTCAGTCCCGTTTTATTGTCTTGTTCTCGTGCGGCCAATTTAAAGTTCATCGAGAATGGTCCTCAAGCTAATCTGGAAGGAATCCCATACCTCAGAGAGACATGTTTGACCTTTTTGCCTATAACTGACCAGTGCTTGGAAAGCATCAATGATTTTTTCTTACACCTTGCTGATGGACAACTCTGAGAGCCAAGTCGTTTGTCTTTCGTTGCCCGGCACATCCCTCGGGTTGACAGAACAGGATTGCCTGGCCCGAGCGATATCTCCTTGACCGGTGGTTCCTGGTCTTTTTGAAAAGATGCCTCAAGCGCGACCATGGTGCAAGAATTGACTGTAAGGTGTCGACATTGCAGAGGTCCATTGCTATGCTTGTGTTGATTTCAGGACCGCTCGCTGCCAATAAACGGCCCGGCGAAATATGTTTGTTTTGTTCATGGTTACAGTATATTTATCTATTTATATATATATATATTTATTTATTTATTTATTTATTTATTTATTTATTTATTTATTTATGTTTTGCATCTATTCATTGAAATTGAAGAGTGCGTGAGTGGACCTGCAAATTGAAATTAATGTAATCTGATGATGCCCAATGCAGTACAGATCTAAGATATATATACCGGTAACAGTATATTGGAATATCATATCTATTAATAAGCATTTCTACAATGTAACAACATGTTTATATCAGTATGTGCATGCATGATTTATATATATATATATGTGTATATGCTTACCTAGCTCCCGTGCCCTGAAACATGGTTCCCCAAAAGCCTTCTAGTGACACTGCCAGGCTGCTCCCATGGATAGGGTTCAGATGTCCACGTCGAAGTGCCACCCACCGCATTCAGGCTGAGAGACGTGTGGTTTCCCGCCGTTTACGAGTGTTTGCACGACCCACAATTCAAAACGTGATGATATTGATGATTGTTTGCTATTCGCGAATGTTTGCAATTTGCGAACCGGTCTATGTTCAACGGACTCCCAGCATTGCAGGCATGGTTTGGCCATTTCACTACTTTTTCTAGCCTCTTAACCAACAAGATTTGCTGCCCTGGGTATCCCCGAGCAATGGCTACGCTGCCACGCTTCGGCCTCCGGCGTTTCTCGAGCTTCGCCAGCCGTGCAGCCCCGACCCTGGAGCATTTGCGACATCCGCTGTCCACGGGCGAAGTCTTCTTGGTGGGGACCTCGCATATCTCAGCCCAATCTGCTGCGGAGGTGCAGATGAGTTGATGTGTTGAGGAGGGTGCAGACTGAATGTCCACTGAAAATGGCTATGGGAACGCAATATATGCATGGGTAATCATGGGTATACAGAGATCTGTTTAAAATTGTCAAAAGAAAGTGTTTGTAGATATGTACATGTGTGTGTATATGTGTGTGTGTGTCTCAAGCTGTGGGGCACCACAGACAGCAAAGTCAAAAAAGTGTGTGTTGTGTATCTCTTGTCATATAGACATTATAGACTTTGTGTTTGTATATCTCTGTTTTGTTTGAAGTCTTTATACATTCCAATCTTGAAACTTGGGATGGTGGCCGCTGGGACTTGGCTGACTCCCGTGGCCACTGACTTCGGGTGGCCAATGACTCATAGACTGAACCAAACAACATGATTTTTCATTGCCAGGTCAATGGGTATTATCCCATGGTATCCGCCCATATCCACCCATACGGGTGTATCTCAAAATAGGGCACCCCCTGATCATCCAATATTCATCATTGATACTGACAATTCATCATACCGAGAATCACCAACATCCATCATCCATCCATTCATTTCCAGACTGATACATGACATATTCATCACTAGAAATCATATACATATCCATCATTAGAAATCATCATGATAA
Source organism: Symbiodinium kawagutii (assembly GCA_009767595.1). Lineage (NCBI taxonomy): Eukaryota > Dinophyceae > Suessiales > Symbiodiniaceae > Symbiodinium > Symbiodinium kawagutii. Next base: position 161,302 of record VSDK01002636.1, on the reverse strand, counting down.
TCCATCATTGATACTGAACATCACCACTATCCATCCATTTCAAGACCTTATCATGTAACTTTCATCCCCCCCCATCTCCCCCAGCGTTGGTAGCTCCTCCCATGGCCACCGCGAGGTGCGTGACGTGGTGAGGAGCGCTGTGCCGCAGCACGTCATGGTGGAGCTGTGCACGGCCCGACGGCAGCGCCTCGAAGCGCAACACCTGGGGCCCGAGACCTGTAGCGTTCTGCCAGGCTGGGAGCCTGGCCATGGAAGATCCACCAGTCCCAAGGATCCCCCAAAAAAAATGTGGAAAAATAAGTGGGCAATGAAATCCCACCCAAAAATAGTTGGGCAATGAATGAGCAATGGAGTACTAGTAGTAAAAATATGTAAAAATATGGTCCATTTGAGATTTAGTGATTACTGTCAATGATCAGAAGTGGTTCATTTTTGCGAATATGTGCTTGAATTGAGGATGGAATTCTCCCATTTGTTACTCATAAATGGATCATTTTGGTAGAAGTGAGTGATCTATGAAATGGTGGGTGAAATCATCCATTGCTGCTACTAAATTACCAGAGTAATGATTAGTATGAGGTAGTGACTTTATTACCATCGACTAGTCCTGCCAGTAGCGATGGAGAGAGAGAGAGAGTCCTGCCAGCATCTACCACAGCAACAAAACTTTCAGGTCCGCAGTGTCTAAGCGCATGAGTTCATCGAGTTAAGGATGTTGCAAGTCCCTGCGGCAGCACCGAGCATCATATCATCGCACGGAATCTCCAGTTCTTTTCGAACACGGTTGAAAAGAGGACCACGTCACCCCATTATTTGAGAATTGATATGCTTCCCTCATGATGGGTGATCATTCTGTGCCCGTGGTTAATTGAAAATGTCCAGCATTGCTTGTCGTATTGTTGAGCCTTGCCTTACATGTGCTCATGCTTGAGACCAGGCTCTCCAGGACATGTTTCAGACATGAGAGTGGCAGTATTTTGCGATGGGAGAGATTCCGCGTTCTATAGTTTGACGGGCATCTCGCAGGTTCTGCCTTCAACACGCAGGGCTTCCTTGAAGCAATCAAGGCAGGAATTCCACCAATCAGGGATACTCTGTGCAGACGAAGAACCTGTTCTAGCCGGGAGCAAAAAAAGGGATACTCTGTCAAGAGTTGGTGGTTTGAGTGGCTGACTCCAGATGATTTTAGGGTATGTGTATGCTTTTCCAGGCTGCAGTCTATGGGCCTTAAAGTGATGTATGAATCTGTTCGATTCCGTCAGGTGTTCATCTCCCAATGTTGAGCTTAGAAGCCATGGAGTCGAAGCCGAATTCGAGGTAGAGCCCAGCCAATTTTTTGGATTGCCAAGGAGATCCAAGGAGGTGGTTTCTCAAGCCAGCTTGGGGGCCCTAAAAAAGGTGGATTTATTACTACATTGGATGATTTGGGGGGTCCCCTGTGTTGAGAAACCGCCAGGTAGTGTTGTACATAGATTGTCGATTTGAATTTACATGTGTAGTTGTTGCAGAACCTCCATTTACGTCAAGTATGTCAAGTGAAATGAGCACCTTCAAAAACATCAAGGGGCCGTGTTGTATCAAGACTGGCCTACCAGGCAACAATGATGTTTGTGCTATGTTATGTGTATCTATTTATTGTGTCGGCAGTACCTATCTCTTTCTTTGCTTACATGTATGTCCATATATCTCTCTCTATCTATTTGTCTACCTATGTATTTGCTCTACCTATTCTTGCGACAATTCTCAACCCCTGCCACGGGCAGACTTGACAGAGACGGCGATGGACAGACAGAGAGAGAGAGAGAAAGAATCTCAACAAGTAATGAAATCTCAAATTACCTGATCTTATTTGTTTATCTACGTATCTTTATATCATTTATATCTATCTATTTGCTTGTGTGTTCATCCATCCATCCATCCATCCATCCATCCACCCTCAAGTCAATGTCCTCTCCTCTCGCATTCCTTTCACCTGTTGTTTGACCAATCCCTTGCCACCCTCCGCCAGATGTTCTACCAGCTGTTGCGATCTGCTGGCTTGGATCCTGGTCAAGACATGATGGCGGGCATCGAGTCGGCCAGGGAGGTGGCGCTAGAGTCAGCCATGGCTGCGGTGATTCTGGGAGGTGTTCTTGTGGTATTTGTTGTGGTCACGGTCATGTTATGTCATGGTCGTCATTGATGTTGTGAATGTAATTGTTGCTGGTGGTGGTAGTGACTTTTGTTGTAGCTGTCATCGACGTCGGTGTTGTCCGCGTGCTTGTGCCTGTTGCAGTCGTGGTTGTGATTTTTGTTGGCGATGTTGTTGTGGTCAAAAGATTTCAGAGGAAGGCATCAGAGACTCAGAGACACCAGCAATATCAACAAGTGCCAGAGCATGAGTAATTATGTGCATTTGTTGCAAGCCAGAAAGATGAGGGCAAAAAATGATAAAAAATGATGAATCTCACCCAAGAGTTTGAAGTATATGTCGGGGCTTTGCTCCTGCTTGTGTAGGGGGGACAGGGCGCAACAGGGAACAGGGTAGCCATGAAAAGATCATTTGGCTGGTGGTTTTAAGCATTTTATGTTTTCCCTAGTAGTTACTAGCAATTGGTTGGTTGACTAATATTTTTCATACGGGTTGAAACCTCCAACCAGTCATGACTTTGCACCACATTCTGTCAGAGGTACGATTGCTAACACGGCCCCAGAGCACCAGGTCACCCCGGATGTGTGCAGTCGTGAAACCCGGTGATTGCGTGGCTTGTTGCAACAAAGGGTATTTGCAGAACTTGCAGTCACCCAAGTTACCTTTTTATTTGTCCGTGTATGAGGTGTACGTATAGATGCCAGAATGGAAAGAGAGCCCATCATGGGAATTTCAGCATCCACCAAACACATCCAAACACTAGAATCCGCAACTAACCTTGTTGTTTCAAAAGTGTCGATGTAAACGGTTCGTTGATGTAAACGGTTCTGAACTATTTGTAAAATACCATCTTCCAACAATGAGTAGTACTTGATTACGCTAGGATTCCACACCTTCGTTGGTATATGCTTAAATGCTTCAACTCCCCAATCGTGATGAAAAGACTCTTCACCATGGCTTATGCATCACCGCCAGGTCAATGCAAGACTGCACTGTGGCGACGTTTCTGGGACGAAGTGGATTCAATCTTGATCGCGATGATGTTGGAGAGCGATAGGGCAAATCCTTTGAGAAGCCTTCGGAAACCAAATAGCATACAACCCTGATGATGATGATGATGATGATGATGATGATGATGATGATGATGACAGCATATGTCTGTTAGTGTACGTGATAGGTCCTGTGAGATACTAGATACCAAAGCCCTTTGTCATTGACTTCAAGACGATGTTTTCTAGACTACGGAAATTGATCCTTGGGGACTTCATCCACACTCATTCACCAGCTGTTATATAGCTGATAGCTCAATGACATGGCACTGGCAATCACCAGCGGAGACGATGGATGACCATGCAGCACAATGCATGAACCATCATGATGCATATCACATAGATGTTTATCATGATGATTTCTGATGGGTATAATATTGGTTGATGATGGTTGGTGAGGATTGATGATGATTGATGATGGCTAATGATCTTTAATTACCATTGATGATGGCTAATGATTTTTGATGATGGTTGATAGAGGCTAATGATGGCTAATGATGGCTGGCGAAGGGTAATCATGGTTGATAATGGCTCATAGTGGCAAATGATGGTTAATGATGGCTGATGACGGATAATGAGGGTTCGCATTGGCTAATGACGGCTCATGAATGGTCAATGATGCTTAATGATGGCTGATTTTGGTTAAAGATAGTTCATGTTGGTTACGTTAGGTTGATGTTTTACATACTTGCGGCAATGATGGTCAACTGCCGGTGCGCATGGTACCAGTCATGATGCGAGATTTTGCCCCCTTGGAGACGTCGCGCCAATTGCAAGTCCCCCCGAGAGGGGGGGTGCCACCATAGGCATCCCAACGTGCGTCTACTTGGTGGTTCGAATGGTTAAGATTGGCTGCTTAATCGGGGGTCTTACTTGTTACCGATTGAAAGTAGTTGGTGGCTTGATTGAAATTGTGTAGTTCCCCAATGGCATTTGGATTGTTAATTGATTAGCGAATATATATTTGTGAATATTTCCTGTAGGATGGAAACCACCAACCACATGATTGTGCTCAGAGAAGCAGAGAAACAACTGAGTTCGGGCATTTGTTTGAGAAACAAGATGAAAGATTAAATATCTATATAGATCAAGATTTGAGGAGCACTTTGGGGACATTTGATGGGAACCAAGAATGATGGCACACCCCGATATCACATTTCTCACCATTTCCTGGTGCAGCCCAAGGTGGAAGGAAGGATCACAGAAGAACGTTTGAAAGCGGAATCTGCTCGATGACTTCAGCGGTGGGAATCCGAAGCCCATGGATGTGTCGACCACCCAAGGTGGCAGAATCCAGCGCTTCGGATTCCCATGACGTATCTTTTGTATTTGGTGATTTCTCAAGTCATAGGGTACCCCCCAGTTATCATCCGCAGATGTCATCCTTTTCTAACCATATATGCCAGTAAACCCACCAGTTTTGGGGCTTCCTGAGCTGGGTCGAAACCACCATGGCTGTTGCGTTTGGCCAGCCCCGGTGCGAGCAGCACGAGCGGAAACGCGTGACGCGAGGAGTTTCTGGCGTTGGATTTCAGTGCCCTGATGATGAAGCTCATGCGCCCTGAGGTGCAACGTGAGGCCTCGTCCAAGCATGTCATGGTGATTCGGTGGGAAAAGGTGATGTCACAGATGGGATGGGATACATTCAGGGTGTAAACCTGACCTGCTTCTCAGCTTGATCAGAAACTGGGTTGATCATGGTTCATCATCTAGGTCAGAAACTTGGTGGCAAAATGGGTCAAGGCGTTGGATGTTGGTGTGGAATTTGGATGCACCATGCGTAGTGGTAATCCCATGTATGCCAAGAAGCCAATGGGGGCTGCACGAAGTGTTCATGGCATTTCTCGAGGTTTGTCAGCGTCAAATGGCCTAGCTTGCTGCTGCGAAGGTTTTCTGTAACTTTTCCTGCCAAATAGCAACTTCACAAGCTGGCACTTCTAGGCAATTTGGTGCCTGCTTCCCGAAGGTTGGGGATGTATGGGTTGGAATCGCTGGAAGTGCATGATTAAAGCCATTGCCAGAACGATCATACTGTATTTGTCAACGACTGCGCGCTGACATTGTTGGGTTCATCACTGCCAGCATCATCGATGTTACCCTCATGCCGGTAGATCTGACCTTGGAACGTGGGCTAAGCTAACCCAGATCTAGGAAAGCCACCTTTTGTTTATCCTTGTCCTCAGGACCAACCCTGGCTTTTCCATGGCTTCCCGGCCATCAGTAGACCCAGCACCTCGATCTATGTTGTGGGTGGCACTGCAGGCGGCGCAACTCTTTCCAGAGATGGATTTGGATTTGTCTGCGATGATGGGAGGCCCAGTTTCCACCGGCCAATGCAACAGAAAGACAAATCCGATATGTTGATTACCTTAGTTTCTTGCAAATAATAGGCATTTCAACAGTTTTTGCTAGCCGGCTCAAAAATGAGGTTGTTGTGCTCCGAAGAAAGGGATAAGGATACAAGACCACCGATAGCTTAACATCTTTAGCTTGCTGTTCGCAGTCACGGCCATTGAAGTTGTTTTTTCCCCACCTGTCAGGTGAGGGTTGTTAGATTTTATCAGAGTTGACTTCTTCTCCTCCTTCTTCTCCTCCTTCTCCTCGCCGGACCTCAACCACGACCAAGCGCGACTAGTGGTTGCTGCCGGACCTCAACCACGATCATGTATGCCTGCTGGTAGCTGCCGGACCTGAACTACGACCATGCGCGGCCAGTGGTGGCTGCCGGACCTCAACCGCGACCAAGCGCGACCAGTGGTGGCTGCCGGACCTCAACTGCGACCATCTGCGGCCAGTGGTGGCTGCCGGACCTCAACCGCGACCATCCGCGGCCAGTGGTGGCT
>VSDK01002636.1:137244-151751 GCA_009767595.1 Symbiodinium kawagutii | reverse complement strand
TGGGAAGGTCTGGTGTTGGAAGAGCCATGAAATGGTCTGTGCTGCTGGATTTCAAGGCAGAAATCACACAACGAGTGCCTTCGTGGAAAGATTTTCTTGGCTATGAATTGGAAGTGGTCAGAAATGCCTGCCGCTTTGCGTGCAGGATCTGCGATGATTGCGACCTTCCTGCTTTGACATTGTGTTACAACGTGCTGACAAATTTGCGGTTGCCAAATTTAGATGCTGTTGGCCCTTGGGAAGCTATGCCTGAGTCCACCCTTGCTTTTACTGGCGAGTTCAACCGTTCAGATGGCTTCGAGGCTCTGCCGCTTTATATGCGGTTCAATTGCTTCCGTGAACCAGAAGTGCTTGAGTGTCACATGTCGGAATTTTTTTGCGCGATAGGTGAAATGGCAGTGATGCTTCTGGCAGCTGGGAAGATCAATGATGTTGAGTTGGATTCTTGCCTGAGTAGTGCTTTGCGGGCACTAGGTGAGATCGGTCGCGCGTATTGCCGATATGTGGAAATAGATTGATGTTGCCTCGCAGGGCTCTTTGCTTTGAAGGGAAAAAGATTAGCCTTTGCTCGGGAGCCGTTGTTGTTTAAGCCTGTGAACACCGTGGGACTGCACTGGTTTTGACTGGGAAGGTCTGGTGTTTGAAGAGCCATGGCACATAGATCATGGCCAACAAGTATCAACAAACATTGCATCACTAGCATGATAGAAGATTGACAGGAAAGATGTTTTGGTACAATGAATTCAGTTGCACTGATGTTGTTGTTTGTCGCTTGAACAGGTCAATTTGACGCAAACATGTTTGACTGGCATGTAATCCCAGTGTTCCTGTAACCTGTTGAGAGCTCGTGAGTGTACTTCAGATTGCCGCCTGACATGTTGATATGCTGTTTGACTTGCCAGGTGAAGCCAGTGATTGGCGCAGCTAACTGCGCAAAAGTCGTGTGACAAAAGCTGCAGACAAAAGCGTTGCAGATCAACAGGTTGATTTGAAATGTCATGGTGGGGATCACTCGAAGTAAAGTAATTTGTTTTGTAGGTCCGAAATTTGGGGGAATCCTCAGCCGTAACTGTCATGTATTTGCCGTTCGTATCCATTCGTTGTTGTTCTGTTGCTGGACTCTGCAGGTGACAAGAAGGTTGCAGCAGCTTTTGCCAAAGCCTCGGAGAAAATGAAAGACAGAGAGAAAGCATTTTGGCCGCAGACTGGTTGGTGGTTGTTGGTGGTTGGGAGGGACCGAGACCAGGAGCCAGGTGTTGATCGGTGCCGTTTTAGAGAATGGATGAGAACGGTTTGATGGTAAGATTTCCCTACTTGGAAAGATGTTCAAAACAATTTGTCCATATATATTTTCCAACCCTGGACGGAGTCAGGATCAGGGTTCAAAACATGGAATTGGTTTTTATCTCGTCGTTCTTGGGAATGCCTTGTTGTTCCCACTTCGATGACCATACCCCATAAGGCCCATAGGGTGCGGTCAGGTTTCCATGGCATATGTGAGTTGCAAGAAGGATGTCCGGAAGGGACATTTGTGAAGACCTATGAGGATGAAGAGAAAATGAAACGGTCTGAAACGTTTATTGAATGTCTCAGACACTCTTTGTATGCCCTTTGTGTTCTACAATGCCGCGTATTTTTTATATGACACATATGTCAAATTACAATTAGATGCGTGTCGCTATGTTTTTGAACGCATGCGCATATCGAGCGCCAGCATTTTTGTCACATTAAAGGATCTGAGATGCAACCAATTTGTTGGCGGCAAGTTACCTATTCATATCCCAGCATTATTTGCAGATGCAACGGTCCTTGTGTTTCCACTCGCGGCCCTTCACCAGCCTGGTTGCACCAGCGAAGCAGCAGATGATCATCGCAGTTTGGCTCAAATCCTTGGGCTCCGTCGCCTTCAGCTAGCTGCAAACGCAGGACTGACTGAGGCCTGGCTGCTGTCTCGAAACCTCAGCAGAAACCGCCGCCGTTTCGATCTCCCAAACCATGCCGCAACCGATGAAGTGGATGTCCCCAAGCACCACCTCCAAGGCCGCGCCTGAAGATTTCAAGATCGCTCTGTCAAAGATGCGAAATGCATGAAGTGCTTAGGACACAAAGTGCATGGTACATGAAGTGCTTACTTGAAGTGCTTACATGATGTGCTTGCTTGAAGTGCTTACTTGCATTTTAGTAATTGCTTCGATATATACTTTTGAGTTCTTACTGCTGAATGGTTTTGTATTGCGGAGTTGCCACCATTCTACACACAGCCAGCCCCACGTTTTCCATGCCCCCAAATTTTGGAGGCTGAGAGCAAAGGAAATGGAGAAAGCTTTCAAGGTGTTCCTTGGCTGCGGCAGTTGGATATGCTGGTTAGTCATGTAGCGAGTTCGGTCTCTGGAACCTCAGGTTGGAGACACCATCGATGAGGAAAGTCCCATGGAAGGCGTGGTGGTGGACTGGCCAGAGAAGGCGTTGGAAAAACCTGCGGGGGATACATTGAAGCAGCAGAAGCAGAAGCCACGGCGAGCGGGTAAATGTTGCAGCCGAAGATGCTGGGCATTGTCCACATGCTGTGGCCTTTCCATGGTGGCAAGCATCATATGCACGCCCTTGCTTTGGCCGAAAGATCCGGAGTGGAAGCTGGTGGACTTAGAAATTGTGAACCGGGATGACATGATGTTCTTTGTGACCTGGCCATGGGGCAGGGCAGGACTTGGGGAGTTCGGGATAGCTCGTCATGACTTCATTTCGGAATGTTGCAGAAGAACGGGCCCAATGATAATGATGCATCAAGAGTCCCATCATGAGTTCAAAGTTTGTTTGGAAGACAGTGACTGGTTGGTGTATCAACTACTGGCAACCGCTGTTAGCATCTATTCTAAAACCACTAAGAATGAAGGAGTGATATCACCATTCACCTGCAATTAAGCAATATTTGATCACTAGTACTTGCCCACTACCACCATCTACTATCCAGATTTTAATTTGCAACCATTTGCTATGATGGCTTGTTGAAGTTGCCGTTGTCGACAGATCAGAAGGGCGTTGTTGTGGCTTTGCGTTTGCTTCAGGTGATGGCCATGGCTGGCATGAGCGCAATGAATGAGAACACCACCATTCCTCCTTTGAATTTCGCTGTCACGGCTGAGATCCACAATCCGAACCTGCTTGGTGGTGTGGCAGATCCAGGCTGTATGCGGCATGATTGAAGCATTGAAACCGGCAACCAGGGTCATGGACGTCCAGATGCAGCTAGAAAGATGGTTTCGTCATACTCGTTGTTTATGAGCAGCCTCAATCATTGATACTATATAGCTTGATTCGATGCTTTGCTTTTTCATCATGACAGCCCGGGCATTCGGGCTCCCGATGAATCAAATGCTCCAGCTTCCTTGGCCCAATGTAATTACAAAGTATCTTAAAAGTATTGCTCAAGTGGCTCAGGACAATATTGGCTTTGGGGATACCATTTGGCAAATGAACACTGACCAGTTAAAGATTTGGCTGGGCATGGGTCACAACAGTTTTGCATAGAGGAACATCATTGGGGGGTCTTGGTGGCAGTCGGTAGGGAAGAACCCCAAAAAGGAGCCGGGCCGTCCATCCGATGAGTGACAACTCTGCTTCCTGGGCCCCCAGGGCTGCCAGTGTCATTGATGGTACTTCCACTTATCATCAGTACAAATCACAGTAGAGCCATCACAATCGCTGGATGATCCACCCCAGTACCAGTCATAAATGATAGTTGCTCTAGGTATAGCCCAGATCAACATAAGTTCCGCAATATCTATGGCAATGCTTCAAAAGATTTACATGAGTAAACTATGATGTGTCAACAAGCAACCAGTAAAACTAGCATAACTTGACCAACCAACTAGGTCTAAGTTGACTAATCCAACATAAGTCCCTTACTTCTACTACCTGGCTTTCACTTTGCACAAGGATGTACAAGGTGGGCCCCCCTAGTCATTATGTTCTTTGTTAGTTCAATTAATCATGGTTATATCTACCATTTGCCTGGTAGCTACCCTGTATAGTGAACTAACCCACCTTGTTAGTAACATAACCCTAGCTCTAACCCCTGGAATGGTGGATTGTAGGTTCTTTTTCCCTGGTATCCACTATATAACTTCCCCTTTCCCTGCTTATACCCTAGTTACCCTAGTTCTGTCTACCATTTGCCTGATACTCACCCTAGTTACCCTAAGGTTATACCCTAGTTATACCCTAGTTATATCCTAGTTATACCCCAGTTATACCCTAGCTATACCCCAGTTATACCCCAGTTATACCCTAGTTATACCCTGGTTACCTGGTCATAATCACCCAACTGGCAGCAACTTATTGGTGGCGCCCCGGGCCCAGACGAACGCAACGTAGGCGACTTCGAAGTTTTTTGGCGCGGCCGAGCGCTGGGCACTGCGAGGAGCGCCGCCTGCGCTGCGCAGCCGCAGTCCTCTGCCATCGTGGGAGCCAACTCCACGATCTCGTCGCTAGCGCTGGCAGTAGCAACACGGGGGGGGTGGTCGTCAGTGGATAGGAGTGATATCAATGGTTAACTAGCAATTATAAGGGATTATGTTAAACCAGCTAGTACCAACTAACCAGCTAGTAGGGATAACTAGTATAATAACAATGGTTAACTAGCTGGTTATATGGGTAATAATAGGGATAACAGCTAGTAACTATAGGGGATATACCAGCTATATATGGCGAGCTGGGTCAATATTAACCAAGCAATAACAATGGTGAAGCCTAGCTGGTTAATGGTTAATAATAGGGGTGATAACTAACAATTGTAAGGGATATGTACTACAGGCTATGGGTCAATCTCAACCAACCAATTTCATGGTGGATAATTCCCAACAATTTCATTGGGAGAACAATGATTAATGATGGGGGAACCAGGAGGACAGGGGTTTGACCCATAGCCGTATGGATGTTAGAGTGATGGTATAATGGTTACATATGGCGTTGCAATGGTACCATGATAAACCATGTGGTTGTGTAAGCGTTGCAAGTGTTGCAATTGCGCACTGCTTGCACGCCACAGAGACTCTGTGTGTGTGATTATGTTTGTGGGTCATGTTTGAACTAAAACCCATCAATGAAAGGCTCTAAGGGCTTTGGGTTGCAGGAAATAACTGGTTCCCTGCCCCTGAGCCTCGGTCCTTGCAGGAGGCATAAAACAAATGAAAGTCAGTTTTTCCAAGACTGGGCGCCAGTTGAAACGCCCTGACCAAGCCGAGGCTTCACTATCATTTGTTTCAGGACTTGACCGCAGAGGTCCTCGCGAACGAGCTGAAGTTGTCGATCCTTGTGAAGGGTGGCGCGATGGTGGAGGGGCCCATGGGCATTCGCATTCGAGTTGGCCTGGAGTGCACCCTCCACTGCGCCATAGAGAAACTCTTTGACCCGGACGCTCGTCATGAAGTAGTTCAAAGTAAGGAATGTCAGTACAGTTACTTTTGAGGCCAACTCTTCAGGCCACCCTGATGGCTACCATGCCATCTCGCCACCCAGCAGTTTGACATAGTTTGACTGCACCTTTTTGGGGTGGATGTGGCCAGGCTGCCAAGCAGCAAGTGCCAAACTCTGCATGTGGCGAACGCCACATATAGGTCCTGATGCGGGAAGCTGCGCCAAATGGTCAGTTGATTCACAAAACATACAAAACATTGCTCTCGCTTCGCGCGCGCGTGCTATCACGGTCATGGCCGCTGATTCCAAAACCGATGACCATTGGTAGGCTTTGCTCGTGTCCCCCTTTTTGCACCCACAGGTGTGCTTTTGGCACGGCTGCGTTACAAGAACGAAAGCCTGGTGATCCGAAAGGCCAAGAATGTCTCGCACAAAGCGATGAGTTGGCTGGGCATCACCTGAAGAAATCGATGGGAAACACCACTCGGATTAGCATGGACTGACCATGGTCCATGATAATTATTCACGATGGTCCATGATTTTTTGTGGTGGGAGGTCTGACTAAAAATGATGCCAACATATGCCAACAAAACCCCTGAGTTCACATGCCATATCCCGTAAATGACCTGGTGTAGCCCGTCGCATTTCATCTCTGAGCGCGAGCTCTTCAGACCCTGAAGACTCGGGGCTTTGAAGGATGTCGTCCGCACCAGCCGAGACGGTCGTGCGGATGATTCTCTCTCCGCGGAGGGGCGTACAGTTTGGAGAACTTGTTGGGAGAACTTGTTCGGCAGGTTACGGTGGCTCTGGTTGACAACAAACTATGGTTCCACATTGGGACCTAGATCTAGATTTGGCAACAGCAAGTGGGCTTGGAACACTTGTGGGGGACCATGTTGACACCCAGAGTTACCAAGTCTCAGAAGAAATGATGCGTTCGCCGCTAGCCAATGGTTCGTTGGCAACGCCTTCTCGCCATTGGAGGAAATCGTGGCCAGTGCCGCGACCAGTTTCCTGACCGAGCCACTAGGCGAGGCATCGTTCCCCGCAAGTATTCGATGCTTGATTATCATGCCAAAAACTTGGAAAACATCTGAAATGGCTGTGGGTCAAAAGCTTGTACCCTTGGTTCCCCATCATTAACCATGGCCTTTCCCTATTATTCTTGGGAATTATCCTCCATCATTGATGGTTAATATTGGCCCATGGCCAAATCATGCTATTCTGATGATGTGAATACATGGTTTTTTGGAGGGCAGAAATTGCCAACCGTCTCCGATGATTGTGAGAGCGCACCCGGTTCTTCCAGAATCCTTAAGTCCATGTTGCAAACCCCAAAGTATGGAACCTACATGTGGATGTAGGAATTTCCTCCAACTGAGACTTCCGGTGATGTTCGACTCAGAAGGTCATCCAATTTTGAGAACTGTTTGAAAGTTGCCTTGGTGAATTAGATTTTTGGGTATCCACGATTGAATGCTTAAGTCTCAAAGCAGCGCAGTGGACTTGTAAGGGTACCCTGGCTGTGCATGCTTTGCTGAAGCAATCGGGCAATCACTGCCGAAAAAAAAGGCTGCAGCGCCAGTGCTGACATAGGCTGAAAAATTCAAGGCCAAGGGGGACTAGGACTGTCTTTATATTTTATGATTATTGTGTTCAATGAGTGTGCTAAGATGGTGAAAAGTCAGAAGCCAAGCCAAAAATTGCACAGAGATCTTCACCTATAGGTGACGCATGACAATGCATGATGCCATGAAGCATGCGAAAATCATCAAAATTGGCACGTCTACCTCTTACGTGTGCAAGCTCAATGCAGGGTGCTGTACACCTCAAAAGCCCCTGCGGTTTGGCATGCTGAAACTGGCTGGGTTCGGTCACACTTGGGGTCGCCGCCGCCAGGATCGTTGCACCAAAAGCATGTTTGCAAAGTATTTGCATTGTGCTCATCCAACAGGGGCGGCTGCTGAAGCTACTGCTGGTACCCAGTTGGATGATTCGTCAAACTTCCTTGGTTGATCTACGAATTCATGACGCACTTGATGCCCACCATCATCAGCAGGGCATCATCAACAGACATTAGGGTTGCTCAGCATTCTGATCAGTAGATTTGGTTTCATGAGTAGCTTCCGGTGACTAGGGGTGCGCAAGTACCGTGGTGGGGGGATAGCTAAATCGGAGGCCATCCATACTTCTTGAGTCATTGTGCATGGACTGTGTATCTGAGGTGCGTCGGCTTGCAAGCCTCATGGATGCTCTATCGCCGGGCCTTTGGACAGCAACGCCATTGAATGAGGGCCGTTTGTTTCCAGCACTAGAGATCAACCCTGGTAATGCGCTAGGAAACTGCAACTATCCTTGAGCAAGTGAATTTGGAGGTGCCACCCAGCAATCTCAAAGCGACCTTGCGTAGCCCTGGGGATCAGGGGTTTCTGAGGGTGTTTGATGCAAGTTTGTCGGGACCTCCCCCTCCTTCAAGAAAGAGTATCAAAAGCATGCGCTGTTGGTTGTTTGTTGCTTGTCAATGTGCGGCCCTATCTATTGGTATTAGAATTAGATTAATTATGGGTGTGAATTAACTCTAATTTAGTGGTATTGATGAATGGTTGTTTCGCTACTTCAAGCCATGAATTTAGGGATGGGTAACTTCGGAGTGTGATACAATTCGCCGGGATAATCTCCGTTGGTTAGCAGGATCTGATGTATGGTTCTAATGCTCACGAGGGAGATAATGACCAAAGCCAACCAGGATACCAAGAATTTTGGATTGTCCAAGGGATAGACGAGGGAATTCATTCTTTGAATGTGCACCTGGGAAACCCGTGCCTGTCGATCCAAATTTGGATGGCTCCCCATACATCCCGATACCTAAAGGTCTTGACTGCAAGCTGCCGCTGGTTTTTCGCCTTGAGGCTTTGCCAAGGCTCTCTTGCACTCCAGAGACGCTCATATGGCCAAGTTGTTGCGTTCCAAGACTTTTGCCTCGGAAAGGACAGGTTTTGCAAAGCAGTTGATGCTGATGCAGATTGTCTAGGTTGGCGCCTGTTGGGCTTTGGTTGATGGCAGATTCCTTTGGCTATTCTCCAAGCAAGCTTCATAAAGACAACGTCTTTGCATGTGAAAGTGCCGATCATCATCTCCAGAGATGCAGGGTTCCAGCTCTCAATCATTCTGCCGAGCATGTTTTCCAGCGACAAGTTTGAGAGTATCATCTTTCCGTGAGCCTTGTTCACTTGAGGGCAAACCAGGTAAATCGTGGAATTCAGGGTTGCCTGTGATGCAGCTTTGCCTTTGGAATGGTAGGACCGTATGCGTCGTTGGTATGGCGCACATGGATGGCATTGTTCGCAGATACACCGATCCAAACTGGAAGGAGCGGAAAGTGCTGTGCCTCCCAACTTGGCTGATGCAGCCAACCCCATGCTGTGGTACGAGTTGATCAGTTCAATATATGCTGGCAATGTGGGCAATGTAATCAGGACGGAGGCTGAATTTCATTCCCGCATATGGCAACTTCCTTGGTTAAGAGTCAATGGACATCAAGGGACGCTTAAACCTATAAAGACATAGGGTGGGCGATGCTAAGAGACAGGAAGGCATACAACCACCTATCGGGGTGAAGGAGGGAGTATCCGGAATTTGGGGTCATGCAGATACAAGTGTAGTCGCATTCACGTGGATCAAACCATCAACATCTCGACGGTCCATTCGTTCTTTGGGTCGGGCACTGGTTCAAAGAGTCATGGAATAACCAAGGGCTCACACCAAGGCCAGAAGGGAAGCTTATGTAGGTGCTCCGATTTACGGCAGCAATAGTTTGCGAACATGTCATGTCATCCTGGGCTCCTTTCCTGTCAAATATGGATGGGATGTGGTGTGGCATGTAAGGACACCAAAGGTAAAATATGGGTGGCATGTGAGTCTCTCAACCGGGAAGTTCAGAGAAGCAGAGCCCCTCAGCACTGGCCACCAGTGTTGATACCCATCACACCATCTTGCTGGGCATTCACCAGTTGATTGACATCCCCATTACCACTTACTTATTTTCAGCTTTAACTCCTAAGTCATTTGACCCTAGTATAAGCATTTTTAGTCCATGTTTAGAGGACTAGTCTACCTGTCATATTGGAACTCATGTCCGGCAGACATGATTGGTCTTTGAACCAAGGGCAAAGGGAGGTCCCTACTAACCTTCATGTCATATGCTGGCAATAACACCCGTACTAATTTGAACAATTCACTCGTTTGGAGGTTTGATGATTGGTTGCTCGGCATGATCTATCAATGGTGCACCACTCCAATATGGGTGATTTTCCTCATCAAGAACGCGTATCATGACGCGTATCATGACGCGTATGATTGAAACAAAGCTCGTGCAGATGCCCCTGCCTGGCCAGGAGGATACTCCATGGGAGGCCCCAAAGCCACGCAGCTCGAACCAGGCCATGGGCCAAGGCTTTCAGCGTGTGCACGGTCGTTGAATGGTGAAGTCGTTGGCTGATCTAGAGTTGCAAAGATAATTGCAAGCATCAGCCAGAGCTATCAGTTGCTCAACCTTAGTTTTGGTGAATGCTTCCGAGTGCTTGATCATTGGTCCGATGCTTGATGCTTGATGATGGTCAACGGCTGAAGGAACAATCAGACGGCCACGGCTAGCCTTATGTGAACAGGAAGGGGTACTGGCTGGGGGTTTGAACAGCCAGGTGCAGCCGATGGAACCAGGACCCATGTCTTGCACTAACCTGTCAACTGCTGTGGCCTTTTCTATCCTTTTCAGATTATTCCACCAGAAAGCGTAGTCATTCTTTGTTCGTAAACAACTTCCAATAACATGTAGATGCACAATAATAGACATACATCATGTTCATGCGCCCATATTTATTGAAGCGTCGGTACTTCCATTTCACTCTTATATTGATGAATTTCAAGCTTCCAGGTTGTTTCTAGCCTGGCAATCCCCAAGATCAGCGTTAGATTATCCATACTCGACATATATAGGCATGGAAAGCTACAATGGCTACTCCGGGGAGACTGGGGGCATGTCCATAGAAATGGGTACTGTACCCAGCAACCATCCCAAATTTTATGGGCACACCACCTGTTGACCCAGAGCGACCCCCGGGGCCCCAGATGCCACGTGTGGAGGCTGAATTCCGGTGGCCACTGCCTGAAAGCTTTTGGAGACAGGGCTTCTTCAAGTGAGCAGTGCCCCAAAATCCACCAGCCATGGGATGGCATGTGAAAACTTTCGTTGCCAGTGAGCCATTCACGAATCGTAAGCTTTGGGGGTTGGACCCCAGAGCTATGATTTGGGTACTGCTCAACTATGCAGCGTCCTACTCTGTACAGATGCGACGGGCCGCCCCAAACAGCCCAAAGACGATGGCTGCTGAGTACAGACTTCGAGACTTCGCGCATGCGGCGGCCTCCAAAGACTGCAAGATGCTGACCACATCTCGTGGTAGCCAGGGCGACCACCAACGACCATCCATTCCTTTTCCAGGTGGGCAAAGGAGATATGGGATACCACTAAGATAGGAGGGAGCTAAGGAGCCGGGGGTTTCCTTATACCAGGAGGGCCCCAAGGAAATGGTAGATAGCGTTGTATCCTGATCCTTGGGACTCCGGGCAATCAGCAGATCAGTGCTTTCAACGAGCAAAATCTGAGGGAATGAAGGCCTGGTCCTTGGCTAGAATACCGATCAGGTGGAGAGGATGAGTTTAGGTTGGGTTCAGGAACTAACTAGTAACCATGCTTAATCAACTCTTCAGTCAAAATAAAAAATGCATCATTCGCTATTAGTGTGCTATTGGTATCATTGTTTTTTAAAAATATATATTGGTACACCAACTTGCCATTAGTTGTACTGATCACTTGTTGGTGTAACTTGTTGTATAACCACTGGTTGGAAATCACCAGCAACATGCCTAGGTTCCCATGGCGGTGTCGGTTCGCGCTGAGGCTTCATGACATGTACCGTGGTTGGGGTCAGTTGCATGTGGAGCGTGGCTTCTCAGAGCCGGTGAAGCGTGGCCGTGGCCAATGCTACCAGGGTAGTGACCCGGGCACCAGGGGTGACCCCTTGAAGCTACCAGGGGTAACCGTACAAGAGGTAACTACCAGGGCAACTGCGAGGGGTAACTACCAGGGGCAACCCTCGGTGAGCCGTCGGGATGGCAAACCATGAGGGCAACTACCAGAGGAGGGTGGCTCTAAGCAGAATGCATGTGGATTTGCACCTTGATTTGCCGCAAGAGATGGCATACAAGAACCACATCCGCTTTCTGCCAGAATCATGGTTGGGCAAAATAATCAGAATGATGGAGGGTCAATGGGTTGGGGTGGGAATGCAAAACCAACAACCTTGTCGGGACTCGTTTATGTAGATGTCACCTGTGAGTTATGGTTGTTTTTGCTTTTTTTCAGCCATTGCGGGAAAAGTTTCCACCATGGCCAGTAATTCGAGTGACTTGAAGGGAAACAATATGTCCTGTCCTAGCCCAACCAAGTGTGGTCAAACAGTTTTTCATACATTCGCCATCCACTCGAGTCCCTGCTTCAAGTCCCAATGAGCCCCATCCCTTTCCCCTGTGCGCCTGCAAGAAAGCGGGCTCTACAGGTACCGGTATAAGTCCCAAATGGAGAGGTTTTGAGGAGCGTTTCCAGCTATCAATTTCAGTCAGATGGCAAAAAAAGAAGGGTAGAAAGTCAGTAAGGCGCTTGTAAGTGTTTTTCTAATGTTTTTTTCAGGAAGAGATGCTTCCAGGACGTGGTCCATTTCCTCCAATCATGAGGTACAGCAGCGCACAATCCCCGTTGTCAGAGGCGGCTGGGATGTGTTGTCAATGCATTGACAGTTCTCTTGTTGCGCATCGATAATGCTGCAAGTAGGATAAGTCAGTGTCATTTCATTTCTGTGCGGAGGGTCCAGCCAAGAGTAAAGCGTTGAGCGAATAGGGGGGCTCCCAAGCTGAGAGTGCAGACAGAGAGAAGCAAACTCACCAGCCAGTTTCATTGGTGATATGGATGCTGTTGAATGAAACGTCAAAGACATCAGGTGCCGGCGGGTTGGCTGATTGGCGGCTTGGCTCTTTGGTTGCTACTAGTAAGCTGGGATTATTATATAGATGATCTTTGGATAATCATTAGGATCATGATCAGACATTGCGCTGGACAGCTATGAACCAACCTTTCTAGTTTTATGCTGTGCCGGTTCACGGATGGGTTTGGATGTACTGTAACCAGCTATGTAGATCTTGGTTTAAGTCTTGCTTGCCACTACTAGTAGGAAAATGGTTGACTAGCATGTGAAGAGTATGTGACAATATGAACATGCTCTCTCCATCTCTCTCCAGTCCGCTATGTCATGGTATTTGGATTGGTAGTGGGAATGCTGGAGTCTGGTTTCAAACATGGCTCGTTTCCATCGATTTTTCACTGAAATTTTAATCCTCATGTTTTGGGGTTGCAGCCACCAGAATCAAATGCTGCAGGGAGACTGGCCTCACGAGCCCTTTTACGACCCCAAGGCCGACCCCATTAGCAGGCGCAATCGGGATGGTCAGGCAGTGCACGCGTCGATGTGGAAATGATGTCAATGACGGTGAACAAGTTAAGGGGACGATACCTTGATCATGCTTAAACAGAAACCTGGATAACTCTATGGATGCTTATGAGAAACAATGGCGCTTTAAATGCGTAATGGTTCTGAGAAACCATCAACCAGCTTCACCAAACCCATATGCTAAAATTGTGGGGCAGAACGGGGCACATGCAGATCTCTAAGTACATATGATGATGATGAATGTATACCTTAGCCTTTGCAAGCAGATTTTCAAGTTCGCCAATGTAGCATCAGTCCGTTCAAACCTATACTAACACGTAATCAATTTTCCTAGTTGGAATGGGTGTACGAATCAGGTCTGGGAAGCCTTTCACAAGGAATGCTGAATCAGAAATGCATCCTGTTTAAACTAGTTTTATGGTTTACTTGTAGTTATACCTACTGTTGTTCTAGTTGATCTCCTTTTCTGGTGAAATCTCTCCTGGTCAGTTCACCTCCCACGTCTCCGGGAGAGGCTTTCCTATTGGCTGGAGCTCGCTGAGCATTTTCGCTTCCCTCACATCCTGCACTTTGCTTCGCTGCCCGAAATGATTCACTTGGCCAGATCCTTGGTGGTCTAAACCCGTGATGAGATATTAAAATTTCTACATATGCAGTTCAGTATATATGTGACAATATCTACATCTACTATGGGTATTTTGAGTTTTGGTTTCTGGAAAACTATTTTTCTCAGAAAAATGTATATTGCTTTTTTGGGGGGATATAGAATTCGTGGGAAATTTGATTTTTTCAGACGAACAATTGCTGGAGGGCCCGCCTTGATGGGTGCTGCTTCGAGGTTCTTCATACAAGCTGGGCTGAAGTCAGTGTGCAAACGTCCGGGACGTCCAGCATGACAACGGCAAATCCGCATCGATCCGCTGTTTGACTGAGGCGCGCTCATCACCGCAGGGTTGCAGTGAACAGTGAAGAGAGCCTTGGACGTGAAAGGAAAGCTTTACCATGGTTTTCGAACAGTAAGCAATTGGCAAAAAGCAGTGAACAACTATTGTTTATTCATGTTTATTCTGTTAGATTCTCTTGAATGTTTCTTCTACTTTATTATTGCTTGCTCCATTTTGCCCGGGCAAAAATTTTTGTTCATTGCTTTTTTCCATGTTTTCCGTGTAAGATCCAAATACTCCCGGAAATGACCTTTGCCATCAAGTCGATCGTTCAAGTAACTATGTATCCAAAAGAGAATACAAGAATAATTTTGATGATGTACATTACTGAGGTTCTACCGAAAGTCGATACTGGAACTCTTCGCCAAAATAAAAATACAAATAACAATTATACCACAGGATTTTGTTCCAACTGACATTAAAATATATATTCTTAAAATATTTTAAATATTTTTCTATATATTAAAAATTATAATATGGTTTAATATGTTTTAAAATTTTAAATATTATAAAATTTTAAAATATAAAATTTTATTTAAAAAATATAAAAATATAATTATTATTAAAATAATATACCATAATATTC
>VSDK01002636.1:111370-130566 GCA_009767595.1 Symbiodinium kawagutii | reverse complement strand
CCATTGCGATCAAAACTCTTGGTCACGTGTTAATGGGCGCTGTCCACACTCCTAATTTCTGGACCCATCGCCTAGAATTGCGTTCCAAACGTATTAGACCAACCAACTATTTGTACATGCACTGGCCAACTTCATATGATTGCGACAAGTTAACTTGAGCCATCAATGCCATTGTCTTCCAAGTCATTTCATGGGAGCACCTCTGCAACTATCCCAAAATGTTCCCCAGCATCCGCTGCCTCGAAGTGCCGCGGTCGGATGCCTTGGGGTCCCGCTGTTGAATCCACCAATCTGATGCCTGAAAATTGAATACAGCATCAGCTTAGCAAATCAGATTGAATAGGTTCTAAAATTAGTAAGTATGTAATCTTCATGGAGTCTGCATCAGCTACTATTGATACTATTAAGTATTAACTTAAAGGAGTCAGAGATTATACAACGCTCGGCATTTGTTTGCCTCTCAAGCCTTCTCAGCCACGCAGCAGATCCCACCGTGGCGTGGTTCCTTCACTTGGGGCCATGCTAACTCTCACCAGCTTGTCATCGTGATCCGTTCGGCACCTTGGCCGCCCCATGACCCGGTGTGATGCTTGGCTGGCGCTCACCGCCCATGTTGGAAAAGTCAGCTGCAAGAATTGGGTGATGGTTGATAAGAAATCTCCTGGAAAAAGGTAGGCTCTTTAATGATTATTCAAATATCTGTATTTCACTTGCCTTCAATCTATGACAGGGAGTTCCTTGTCCATGCCCCCGATGTCAAGACCAATATACAGCTCCAAACGTTTGAGACCACATAAATAATTGCGTGCCACTAGACAAAGCTTTCTTGTGGGCAGGTATTTCTGCGGCATCCCAGCATCAAGGAGAGCCAAGCTTTGAGAGAGGTTTGAGTGCCACTCTCACATAGTTGTGGCATAGGACATGAAGCATCATGAAGCTATCTCCAAATCATTGGGCTCTTTTCGATTAAAACTTAAGCATACCCGCCCTTCCACCTACTCCTGCCGGAAGTATTAATAACGAACTTTACGTTTGCCATGGTTGGGGATGAAACAACAGGAAGACACACAATCGCTTCGCCCCTTCGCGTACAGGCTCTGCACAAACATTTTGCCGTAACCCATTTTCACAAACTTTGCAGGTGCCATCTTTTAGACAGTTCCGTTGAAAGAACAGCGAAACTTCAGCACTAAGACTGCTGCAGCTGTTTCAAACCTGCTCGGATCTTGCCGAACTTGTGCACAATCCTGACATGACAAACACAAAGGCTGACATTGTGGGAAAGTTTCCTGGTGATTTGGGGGTACCATCAATGTAGGACACCATGGGCCCATGTGGAGCGGTTGCCACAGTCCCCAATGATCTCCTCGTGTCAAAATAGATGGGCAGGTTGTACCGTGCATTGCAGGTGCCATGTCCTGATTGGTTGCGCATTTGAGTATGCGCAGTCCCTATCGCTCCAAATGTGGGACAGCCAAACCACAGACCTTCCACAGGGAAACCATTTCCGAGGCCTCAAGGTCAACAAAATCCATCACACGCTTGATCGCCACATCCCCAAACAAATGACCGGACAACAAGGGACTGTGATGATCATTAGCGATGTTCACTTGCCCATCTCGCAAAATTCATCTGATTTTTTACAAGTAAATTGTTGGTTGAAGCATGTTGACACAAGGCATTCCTGTAGATGTTCCCATCAATCAACCCGGCGACCATGTATAGCAAACTCATCATCTCAAATATGGCGATGAGATTTGGAATCCATGTCTTCCTTTCAAAAAACCAGAGTCGTCATCGGCACTAAACCAGCCCTATGAGAAGGGTAAAGTCAATAGAAGTAAACTTGAGCAACGAGAGAAAATGGGAGGTCATCCCACAGTGACAGTAATTGTCCCCATTGTTACTTCATTGATCCTCAATTCGGACACCATTGAAGACAGGAGAGTGAATGAGAGTCCAACAACATCCATGATTCCCAATCATAAATCAATTATTATAGTCAAAAATTATACATAACCTGATGGTTTCTGTTGAAATTTCCGAGCTTTCAGGAACATCCAAGCTAGTCAGGGTACAGCAAACCCACGCCTTGACAATCATTGGGCGCCAATGGGGATGAACCATCGGCTCTGGACGCATGGGATTGTCAACATAACGTTGATTGTGCTAACATGTGCAGACATCATGGTCATCCAAGTAGATTTGCTTCTCCCAACTTGAGGATCCGGTGATTGACGAATCCAACAGGACAGAAACGATTCTAGCTGAATCAATTGCACCTCTGCAAGTATTCTGGATGTTGACGGACCACTTCATCCACTTCTGGGACCTTCAGGGGAGCGTAACTTGCCGTCTGTTGTAGCCAGAAACTTGTCAGAATTCGGAACCACAAAATGAAGAGCGAAGAGGATTGACTCTCGCCATGTTCACCTACCTTAAGCTTGGTTGAAATCCTCCATGGATTTAGTGGAAAAATCAACATTAATTACTCCAGTTTCTCTTCTTCTCAATGACCCAACCTTCAAGCCGTCGCTTCCGATGTTCGGAAGTTTGTACATGTGCTCGGCATCTATGATGGCACAGCCCCGTTCATCTGAACCTTGCCAATCAAACACACGGGCGCTGGCTTTTTAGGACAGTAAATTAAACTCGTTGGGGGTTCGTTTAGGCCTTCAAACCATGTTTTCAACTTGTTGCGCTCGTACCTCTCTGTGCGCATGTGATTTCATGTATTTGTTTTTGCAAGTGGGCATTCTGCAAGAACTCTTTTTGCTGAAGGATTTGTTCTTGGGTTTCAGCTGATGATGTACAGCCTCAAGATGACTTGGTTAACTGCCATCTGATTCGAACTGATTGCGAACGTGGGGGTGCCACTGTGGTTATGAATCGCCACTTCAACTGTGGCCCCGACGATTGAGCTGCGCAGCCACGAAACGACACCAAACCAACTCCATCCCAGCACTTTGCAAACCTGGCAGCGCGCCAAACAGCCAAACATGCATATTCGGAAGCTATGAGCCTTGCAGGGAAGGGATTGTGATTGCAAATCATCATCAATCAGCACAGGTCAATGTCGATCATTGTTGTTCAGCATTCATCATTGCTGATCATCATTCATCATGGTTCAGCATTGTTCATCATTTCTTGTCATCATCGATCATTGTTTATCATTGTATCGATCAACAATGATCTCTTCATGATCTCTTCTTATCATTCTGAATCATCATGATAACTTATCAGGGTTCATCATTCATGTTCATTTATCATTTCTCACCATTCTTCATCAATTTGATGACTTAATGATCTCTTCATGATCTCTTCCTATCATTTGAATCATTTGGCAGTGGGTCGAAACCCTGCACCCCTGGTTCGGCATCATTCACCAGCTCGTTTTCCCTATAAAATGGTTGGTTTATACCCCCATTATTGGTTGGTCAATATTGATTCAGAGCCATGTAGTTGGTACATATCCCTTATAATTCTTAGTTATCACCCCTAACCATTAACCAGCTAGTTAACCATTGTTATTGGTTGGTTAATATTGACCCAGACCATATATAGCTGGTACATCCCCTATAGTTGCTAGCTGTTATCCCTATTATTATCCATATAACCAGCTAGTTGACCATTTTTCATCATGACGATCTCTTCTTTGAGGCCAGCAAGACAACCTGCAGCCCACCTGGGATGTATAACTCCCAGGCCACCGGCAACGACTGTGCGGTGAACATGGGACTCATGGCCTCCACACAGCGTTGATCGCTGCTTGGCTGCGAGTGGTTCAGCTGGAGTGGTTGAGTGATCGAACTGACAGGTGAGTAGCATGATTCATGTTGATGATTCCCTAAGCTAAGGATGATCAATCAAATGAATGATTCATGTTGATGATTCAATCACATCATCAATCAGATCAAATAGTAGATCATTGATGAATGTTAACCAATCAGATTAATAATTGATGTTAATGATTCACTATGTAATGTTGAGGATAATCGATCAAACAGTAAATCATTGAAAGCCGATGACAATCATTAACAGGTGCTGAATCATGTTGATCACTATGTATGTTGATCACGGCTGTTGAATCACTGGCAATCATTCATGTTGATAGTGATCGATGATCTTTGGCTCATCACTCATCGATTCAATGGGAAGATACGCGTGTTTGATTGCAATTTCGATGGGAATTATCACGGGCTTACATCGCAGTCAAGAGTCAAGACTGTATCATCCGTGACCATGGAGCGGTAACTAATGGGAAGGAAGTCGGATTTTCCAAGCAAAACCAACCGTTGCTTGCTAATCATAAACCAATGACTATAAACAAATAGAAACCAAGCATTCAAAGGTCCATGGTCATCAACAAAA
Source organism: Symbiodinium kawagutii (assembly GCA_009767595.1). NCBI lineage: Eukaryota > Dinophyceae > Suessiales > Symbiodiniaceae > Symbiodinium > Symbiodinium kawagutii. Next base: position 126,195 of record VSDK01002636.1, on the reverse strand, counting down.
CAGTAAACCAATCATGAACTTGCAATACCATAGGGAAATGCCCAAACCAACTCATCAACAATGCATTTGTTTACCAAATGATTGAGTTCAGATTTAGTTCATTGGATTGGATGATCCAAAAATCCATCAACCGATAGTCCAAACAACGGATGGGATAAGTGGTCTTGGTTGAAAGGGTAATCGGGAATATGCTGCAACATCCTCATCTCAAAACAACTTTTCATCAAACCCATCATCAATGAATAGCTTTCTACTTGGATAACAGGGTCATTTCCAAAGGGCCATGATACAAACCAGCAAGGTCACGAAAGGTGTCCGTGGTGGTTGGACGTTTGCAACGTTGATAAAAGAGTAATTAAGCGCTTCTCGATTGCTAGTGAATGCTGAACATTGGTCAGTAAGCTGCATAATCGTTGAGAAATAGTGGTAAATGATCATTATTGCTCCAATCAATAGTTGAAGAACCGCTACCGATGGTCAATAAAGGTTAGAAATGGTTGACAGTGGCTCATGAAAGGTTGATGTCCGGCATCTGTAAATATAAGAAGGACTTTTCCTGATCATTTCCTGTTCTCTCATTGTAATGGCCCCAACACCAACTTAAAAGCACATTGTGTGGCCAGTTATCTGCAAATATCTGGAGCCTATAGTAGTAGGCCTACAATCCTTCTGCCACAAAATCCAGCTGAACTGTCATAGCTTGGCCTGGACCAACTCGCTGTAGCGATAGAGGCTGTGGCTATGGCCTGTGAAGGTTGAGGGATGTTGAGGGCAATTCATAAACGAAAGGCCCTTTCTCACATTGCAAGCCACTTGATTATCCACTAAAAACCACATATGATAAATGTGCAATTCTATATGCAACTATACACATGCATATGTGAGTGGCCAAGACCAATGATATGCAGTGGAGATCGAGAAAGAACTTGCTTCCACAATGAGATGGGATTTTCGCAAGCGGCAAGCATGGCCGTTGTCATGCGGCATAACCTTGGCGGAACCAAAAACCGTTGGCCTGATACTTTTGAGGCTCCAGAAGTTGAGTCAGCCAAGTTCAACCATCCCAGATCCGGGCAGTCCATGGTCCATGCATACGGTCCGTTGGATCTGATTGGTGTCTCAAAAATGCTGTATTTCCGCCATTCTGATCGTGGATACTGCACTTCCCTACCAGGAACCTTCTGAAGCAACCAAGGTCTTGGCTTCGACGTGACATGCCATGGCCCCAGTGGTATCCTGTGGATAAAATCCTGGCCTAGGCCTAGGTGCCATTTCTCTGCTGGTGAACTCAGCATTCCCATCACGGTTGGCTGCTGCTGACCTATAGCAACAAACACCGCACCCTTGCAGCCAAACTGCTGGCCGAATGATGAGGTAACTCCACATAGTCAGAGTAGGCCATGACAACCTGATGCAACGAAGATTCTCCGCTAGCTCTCTTGATGGCAGCGCTGCGGTGATAAAAGATCAAACAATTCAGCATTAACTAACGATTACGATCAATATCAATCAATGACCCCGGTGACTTATGTACCTATGTACATGGCAATCTGGAAGTGTGAACTTGGGAATCATGTTGAAAAGCATTGCTGGGACAACCCGTTCACACAATGAATCAAGCAGCTTGGAGGCCGAAAGAACACCCGTGGAACCTGAAGCCGACACCGTGCCTTTCCAAAACGTTGTGACTGGCTATCTGCATGTTTGTATTGTCTTGTATCTACAGTACATATTCAAATGTTCATGTCTCAACATGATGATCTTTGCTTCAACATGATGACAAACATGGCATCTTCGTATGACATCCTCTACTTTCAGCCCTCCAGTTGACATCGAGAAGCATCATTCAGCGGAATGCCTGCAGAAGCATCCAGTGCCACCTCAGTCATCCCGCAGTTTGGGCTTCGTGGCTATGCAAATCTAAATTTGTTTTGCGTGTCTCATTTAATTATTGTGTATACAAATAAGTGAAACATGTTTATCACGTTGTCTTTCACTTATTCTGATACATGCTGTACTTCACTTCATCTATTTTCATATATGTTCATACATGTTGCATTTCAATGCATTTCATTCATGTTGATCATGTTGTACAATGCCCGTGCGATCACAATGAGAATCCTCTGGTCCAACGATACAGGATGCTCCAGCGCTGGGAAGCCGGAACTGCTGGCTGAACGATGCTGGCTCCAGATTCGGTCGCCAGGCCCAAGTAGCCTGGGCGCATGCTGAGGCTTCAGGGGTGTCTTGTGTCGAGCCACGTGATCAGCAACAGTCAACCAATACGAATCATGGTCTGCTACCATCTTCTGCATATCCGTATCATTATCGTTCCATATCAGCAAACAGCTCCTGAATGTCCTCTTTCTTCATCATAACAAGCAGTTGACCAACTTTGCTTCGCTTCGAAAAGGCTTCAAGCGACGTCTCTTGACTGGTGCTCTTCCCAACTCATGGATCGCTGTCAGAACTCCCTGTCGCCAATGAGGGAATGGTCGACTGACAAGTGATCTTCGAGGCTGTTCATGGCTGGTGCCCATATCTCGACCACTAATGTTGAAGTGGTCCTAGGTGGAACAGAGTGGAACAATTCTGATCTGTAGCCCCAGCCAAGTTTCGTCGCAGGTTCAAGCGGGTGAGATCGACGTCTTCATCTGCAATCCAGTACCAGCAGTAGCCACCCAGTCCTGAGAAAAGTTATAGCAGAACATAGCTCTCCCAGCAAGCTGGTTCATGCTAATAGGCTATTCAACAGCTCTTCTTGTTCTTAGTTCTTGCAGCATAGTCCTTGCTTGAGAAAAACACATGTGGCTGTTGCTGCTGTTGTTCCAAGACACAAACGTTAGCCATTGAGGGTTGGGAAAAGGATCACTAATGGCGATCAAGCAAGAATATCTACGAGTCTCATGTTCCTTCAGAAATGAGCCCGCACTTGATATTATTTGCATCCGCTGGTGGGCTGGTCACAATGGCCAGCAGCTTTCCATGGCATAAACTCCCGTGGCTCCGGATTGGTTCTCTTGTGGCTTCCAGGGCATTCCCTTGTTTCCCATTGCCATGATATGATCACTTTGGGATGATCTGGGACCCTGGGACTGTGATCTCTGGTGCATTTGGGGCTGGGCCACGCATGTGCAACTCAACGATCGAAACCCTCCCCAAAACAACCAGAGCTTTATGTGGTCGCGGCTCGGAAGGTCTGTTGCTTCACCAGCTCCTTCCAAACCAAGCCAGCTTTCTTCTCGTTGTACCTGAGAAGGGGCAAACCCAAAAGTTGAAGGAAGCACAACCATTCACAACCCCATATTTGGGGGTTGCTGATAAGATCAAGAGGTGCATCCATCTATCCTCAAGCACCCAAAAATGCTCCTTGTGACAGGCCCAAACTTGTGGCACCCACTATAGCCATCCTGATTCAGCCCGAACCATCCCCCTCTCACCAGCGCACCAGCAGCTACACATGTCAGCACATCCATATCATGATTAACTTCTTGCGAACTGTATGACGGATCAACAAACCCACTGAGGCTTTTCCCTTGAATCAAGGCATTTACTAAGCACTGTACTTGATCTTCGTGCCGACCAAGGTGCGAGACGCTGTACTTGACGGTCTGGTTGTACCAGGAATCCTGGGATCTTGGCTCACCCCACTCCAATGAGCCAAGAACTACTCTGATGATACCTTTTTGTGCACCCAGTAAATCAAACATGCAGATTAATCACATTGTGAGAAACTGTTTTTCGTGTTGCTGAAGGTCAAGAGGAACTGTTACTTCTGTCCACGTTACGACTGTATCATCAAGCATCGAAAGAAACGAGCATAGGATGCAAGAGCACCCAAGCCACCAACGATCATCCCACTCAGGCAAGCTCTGAAAGTAACCATGGCGGTTGCAACTTCTGGAAGTGGCTTGTAAGCCTTTGGTGGATTGACACGGTTGATAACAATCCATGCTTGAGAAGCATGCTTGAAAACAAGCTATGGCCAGTAACAAGCCTAGGTTAGTTATGATACCAGGGTTGATACCAAGTTCATCTACCATGTTCCTGCGTCAAATAATCATCTGCCACTGACCCGGCTGCAGTTGCTGCCCCAGGATCCTTCTGCCAATCTACGAGATCAGACGTTCCTTGGTGGATCCAAGATCTGCTGCAGGGAGGGCAAGGGCTGTGGCTATCTTTGACCAAGGCGCCAGCCAGTGAGCATGTACCCTCCCCGAAAAGGAATCAAAGTCAATAAACATGGCTGATAAAGCATCTTGGTTGTTTCATGACACTCCGATTTGATGGAAAGATATGGAAAGATATGGGAAGCCCCTACTATCCTGAAGGGTTTTTCATTACACTCAAAGTATTTGACGAATAGTATCATTATTGTTGGTTGTTATCCCCTATTATTGTTAGTCAACCAGCTATGGTGAACTTGGGAGTGATTTGTTGGGTGAAACTGGACCCATGTCCCCCAGAGCCAGGCGATTTGACGTGACCATCAGCAGCTCCACTGCCATGTCACCGGGATGCGCCAGGAAAATGTCCACCAATCCTGGCGATTGGCTTTGCTTGGGAGGACACAATGGTTTCTTAAGTCATAGGGGACTTTAAAACATGGTCGGTTTATTACTATAAATGGTTACCGTTCTATGCCATGTCGGAGCTCCATAAATGGTTACTAGTAGATGATTTGGGGGTACCACTATTTTGAGAAACACCCACATTGACGAAGTCCAGCATCAGCCAACTGGTTGGTGGTTGAACCACCCCGTCATGAAAAATATGAATCAACCAACCATTTGTTTATAACTACTATGGACAACGAAACATGTTCGGGAACATGTTCCCTCCAAACCCCACGTTCGCCCACCCCGACAACGCGGCACTGCAATGGATGATGTTGTGCAAGGTCAACATGGCTCGGAGAAGTTGCAAAAACACTGGCAGTACGCAGTGATTTATGGCTTAGGGCTTTAGGGCTTTAGTTTTAGGGTTTTAGGGTTTTGGATTTTGGTTTTATGGTTTTAGGGTTGACACGTTTAGTTTTTGATAACTCAGAAGCTTAAAGACAATGGCCCTGCGCAGAAATTTGAGCGTTGGGAAATGTTCTCAGTCAAGGGTGAGCAAACGTGAGGTTTGCAGCGAACATGTTTAGAACCACCAACCGGCAAATATAACATGCTGGTGCAAAATGAAATGTTGCATCTCCTTTTTCAAGCACACCAAATGGAATAATCCAACCAACACGCTGTAGGGCAAAGCAAGTGCCGGTGGCAAGTGGTGGACCCCCAGGGAAAATAATCAATATAAACGATTATTCTGACGTCGGATGGTGGCTTGGGATGTGACATATGTAATCAACAACGCGCTGTGAATTACTCTGGTAGGTATTCCCAGTTACCGGAAAAGCCAGGACGTCCAGGACGTATCTAGAAGATCTAGAAACTTTTCACAGTGTCCACAATTTTAACAAGCTGTAGGTGAATAGTCATGATCTAAATGTTGGATGCCCACCTGTGTGAATTCATCTATTCACTTGTTGAAACTATCACTTAACCATCAATGAATAAAATAAGGTGATTCACCAGCAAAACGTAGGAGCTCTTCATATAGATCTCCCATTGCGTTGCATCCCCAAGAGGCGAAAATGTAAACCGCTGGTGCACATCGTTGCCCAAATCCAGCAGCTGTGGCCTGAGCCATGTAGATGTAGCGCATTTTGCTTCACAGTGGTCCTGGTGAAGTGGTGCGTCGGTTGCTTGGTTGGTGGGTGGGTCAGTTGGTTGTTTGGTAGCGAGTGATAACCAACCATGGTGGAAGATAAGCAGCTCAGCAGGGATGTACCAGCTCTAGCTTGATGTTCGCATCCACAAGTGTGTCTTTGCATTGGAAAATCACGGGTTCTCGGAGGTACGCCGTTTTTTGATTGGCAAAACTTACATGGGTGTTTCTCAAAATCAGGATGCCCCCAAATCATCCATTTTTTACTCTTTATAGTAATAAGCTATTGATTTTGTCAGCTTCCCTATTTGGTGGTTTCTCAAAATAGGGGTACCCCTAAATCATCCGTTAATTGTCATTTATAGCAATAAACCAACTATTTTTTGGGTTCCATATTTTGAGAAACCGCCACATCTATGGAGTTCAGAATTCGTTCATCACTCAAGCCCCTTTCCTAGTTTGATTTCCATCCTCGCTGCGGACAAATGCCGAAAAAACAGCGTGGCTGCTATGGTACTCTACGTGCAGTTGGGCAGTTGGGCTTTTAACTGTGATAGAACCATGTGGTGGTTTCTCAAAATAGGGGACCCAAAAAGTGGTTGGTTTATTACTATAATGACTAGTAAAATGGATGATTTAGGGGTACCCCTATTTTGAGAAACACCCATATAGATTGCGCCATATAAGGTGGGATATAACCTCCATAACCCTGATTAGGAACCAGTTACAAAGGGGGAATGCACATCTAGGTCAAAGAGAAACAACATCTGTTTTCGAATCCTGTCGGAGGCGGTGGAGTGTTGGCTTGCAGGGGAACCCCTTACCATCCTCACAGAGTGAGCTTTCGATGATCAATGGGGGATCTTAGGGGTCCCCTCGTTTGAGAAACACTCGTATACAGATTCGCAATCAACTGCAGCTGCCAGCCGTTTCTTCCAGCTAAGAGCTTGTGGTTTCCGGTGCCCATAGCATCAACCAACTCAAATCAGGCGCTGAGCGGCTGCTGGAACCTTTGAAGAGCTGAAAGAAACATCCAAAATTATCCATGCTGACACCGAGTCACTTCGCAAATCCACACCTTCATCTGATCCCTTTCCGACTGGTTGAAGTGTTGATGTTTGGTAACTAGACTGGTTCCTCAACCCGGCTGGATGTTCAGGGGCCGCATGGCGCCTGAAATGTGAACCAACTGCTGAGAAGAACAGAACTCTGCAATCGGCTCCGTCGGTCGGCTTTAGAGGACCTGGAGAACGATGATCATCCCAGGGAACGTACGGTGGGATCGACAACCAACGTTCTTGGGCATGCATGATGTAACGGACAGTAAATTCAAGAACAAGGCATGCATATCAACCAAAAATGGTTGACTCATGCTGATTCATGGCGGTGTCCCTACGTTGTAAGGTTTACTCAGTTTACTCCTAGTCAGTAGTCTCCAGCAACAAACCACTTAGGCTCATGCCCTCAACAACCCACCAACCAGCCAATTGGCCAATTTCATTCCCATGGTCGACTAGCAGAAGGAGTGAATTATGTAATATTATACTACAGTTGATGTGGAGCGAACTGGCAAATCGTGTCTACTCGGCATAGGCGAATTGACACAAATTGTACCATATCGTCTCAAGTTGGGTTGGCTACATAGACACGGAGTTTTTTTCAGGGGATGCTTGTATCAAATCATTGTTGGAATTATCACAGTTAGCAAATTCTTAGACACATGCACACGCAAAGTTGCCTGCTCCCACTGTGTGTTCATCAACTTTCACCCAAAATTGTGCTATCATGAGAAATGGTTGATAAACGTAGCGCAGTTGCTGGTACGGTATATAATAGTACATATGACGGATTATCATGGCATGTGTACTCATGAAATGAACATCTTAACATGCATCAACTTGCCTAACTGGGGGCCTTGTGCCATCCTGCACCCACAAATGGCATAATCTTCCAAAACCTGATCAGTCCAAGGAGCTTTTGTTCTGTGGACGCACTGCTCCTCCGGAGCCGCAGAGGCATGCAACAAGAGAGAAGAAGAAGCCCCTTCTCCAGCAACGCATTTCACAAACCACCCTTCCCAGCCATGGCAACTGAGCCAAATGGCTCCGACCGCAAGTGTCTGATAGTGTCTGTACACTGGTGCAGTTGCAATGTCCATTTGTGCATCTTTCTGTGACAACTCCGCCAAGGCAATCTGGTCTTGCATGGGATACCTGTGCAGAGTTTCTCATCGGACCTTCAACTGGATTCGCACGTCATCATTCGATGACGTCTTGCACGCCACGGATTGGGTTCGACGCCTTCGGTCGTGATAAAGAAGGTCTGCAAACATTTGACATGTGTCGCATTGCTGGTCTTGCGCAGAAATTGTGACTTTTCCACTTGGAAGACAAGAGTCATGACTTCCCAAACATCAAGCCATCGAATTGAAACAATTGAACTGTCGGGAACAATTTCCCATTTTATGGAATCAGGGTGAATCAGCACGAATCAACATGTCCATGTTCAAAGACTTGGTTTTGCAAACTTTCTGTGAAACAGCCGCAGGACGAATCCAATTCCGATCCATCCTGCAGCTCCTTGCTACACATTCCGCCCTGGTGGACACCAGGGACCAATGGACCATACATTTTTATCACCATGCCTCCAAGTGTATATCCAAGAAGGGTCATCCATTCATTCTCAGCTTGTTCCGACGTAAATATAAAATATAGCAAAGTTGACGCAAATTCATAATGGAAATTTGAAGACAATGGAGTAGCAAGGAGTGCCGATATCGATAAATGGCAAACACACACATAATATATAAACAAAACATAACAAAACCATAGTATGTATGCATTCTACGATGAAATGAAACTACCATAAATGACCTATATTCTCATTAGTTTTCAAACTTATCACATCTTAACATAAATCAACATTCTACTCAAACTTATGCCCCATCTTATAAGCTATGAACATGTTGATTTATACGACTTATAAGCTATGACCCCATCGCTCCAGTGTCAACACTTCATGGGTGGCCTCTCTTTCGAAGCCCTGGGCGGCTTCACAGGACCCAACTTTGCCCCGCTGCTGCGCCGCTCGCGGCCCACGGCAGAGCCCACGGGCCGGTGCTTCTCGGCGGCCCGGGGCGTCTGCTGCGGCCAGGACTGGTGGAAGGCCTCCGAGTCCACAGGACAGGCCTGGCAGCACCCGCCATGGCCATGGTAGATAGGTAGACTTGGAAGGACAAAAATTGGGCAACTTGACAAGTTGGACATGTGTTTTTTGGAGGTTTTTATGGGTTTTTGATGGGTTTTGATGGGTCTTTATATGATCATCTGGACAGGTTCGACCAAACCGAGACCTGGAAATGCCTGGAGTGTCGGACATACCGAATCAATGGTTGGTTTATGATGATCCAAACCTCTTTCACCGCACTGTGAGGGAACACCACACGTCATCTGAAATCAACCTCACAGGCTGCAACAAAGATTGTTTATACACTATGAACGTGTAATTTTATGATTTGTGTGACTTGTTACGAATATGGGTCTTTCCCAAAATAGAGGTACTCCCAAATCATCCTCTTTTGACCATTTGTAGCGATAAACAACCATTTTTGGGGCTCCCGATTTTGACAAACCACCATATGATCATGTATATGATGTTTTCTCAAGTCATAGGGGGTACTGGGGTACCCCTAAAGCATCCAGGTTTTTTCCAGGTTTTTTAAGCATAACTTGGGAGGTCCCCAAACTGGCTTGAGAAACTCCCATATATTATCTTACACATATCAGATTCATTGTGGAAAGATCACTCTGTTGATATCATGGCGGTTCGCTGGTGGATCTGCACTGCTCCCAACAGCTGGCTTTGATCATCTCTTCCCCCTTTGACCTTCCCTGGCCCTGTCAAATGATCCCTACGAATCCCCCTGTCAAATGATCCCAGTCAACGATTTCATAGTGGTCGTCCCGGTAGATTCCTCAGCAAATGCACTGTTCAAAACGTAGAACCTACAGGGCAATCAGTAAACCAGGCTTATTGTTTCACAGTGACAACAGTGAAGATTGGCATGGATTGGCTGGAAAAAGGATGGATAAAGTATGATAAAGTGACATCCGTTCATGAAGGGTGCGGAGCAAAACATTTTCGAGCTGTTGTCAGCATTGACTTGTGCCTTAAAAAACCAAGGATGGACAGCACTAGGGGCATGTGGTAGCCCCCAAGCCCAAGCAGATTCCTGGCTTGATTGTCTGATTCGACTGGTTCTACGAGTCACCAAGTCTGATAAGTGAAACCAGCGGCAGTCGTATGAACCATCAACCAATTTGGAAGCTCGATCGTATTCTGTTACATGCTCACCGCTACAACGAATGGTTCCTTTGTAATCAAATTGGTTGATCAACGCCAATGATAATTCTTCATCCTCATGATATACAACCGCTATACTATTCACCAATGATTGGCTCTTTCATACGGCACCAGTGTCCCAGGTTAACCACCATTGTTGGGTTCCCAATTTCAAGAAACCAACTTATGGTTGATTGATGCTTGAAGTAATTGATGGCTCATGGTGTTTGATTGATGCTTGATTATGATTGTGGTATGACCATGTTGGTTCTCACTGGGCATGACCATATCAGCCGTGGTCAAAGTACATTGTTCGAATCAAGTAGAGAAGTTACAGGTTATCGTTTTTTGGGGTGACCCTGGCCATCTTGAATATATGAATTAATTCGGGCTATTTGATTAATTGACTGATTTGTTGATCGATGATGACGACGACGACGACGACGATGATAATGATGACGATGAGGATGATGAGGATGATGATGAGAAGGATGAGGATGATAAAGAACCCCGCGCTATCGTTTACTATACGCACTTGTCATCTATACATAGTTTTGGGCTTTGAGACCCGTCTGCCACCAAAGAGTGGATCCCTCCAACAAACGATATTTGCCAACACTTTTCCTTACTGTACACTGCGGAGCTGATCTTGGACTCGGGAGCTGTCGCCGCCATAATCTGGATGGCCCCAAGCAACTACAGAGCCGTCTGCAAGGACGGCAGCAAATGCATATTGTGTGGATTGAATCTGCTGCACACTCTGAAGCTGATCTTGGACTTGTGAGCTGTCGCCGCCAACATCTGGATGGCCCCAAGTAACGACTGACCCATCTGCAAGGACTGCAGCAAACGCCCCCTTGGTGCCTTGAATCTGCTGCACACTCCAGAGCTGATCTTGGACTGGAGAGCTGTCGCCGCCAACATCTGGATCGCCCCAAGTAATAACCGACCCGTCTGCAAGGATGGCAGCAAATGCCGTTTCTGTCGCCTGAATCTGCTGCACACTCCGGAGCTGATCTTGGACTTCAGAGCTGTCGCCGCCAGAATCTGGAAGGCCCCAAGTAACAACTGACCCATCTGCAAGGATGGCAGCAAATGCATAGTAAGTGCCTTGAATCTGGTGCACACTCTGGAGCTGATCTCGGACTTGAGAGCTGTCGCCACCCCAATCTCGAGCGCCCCAAGTAACCACCGACCCGTCTGCAAGGACGGCAGCAAATGCAAAGCCTGTGCTGTGAATCTGCTTCACACTCCGGAGCTGATCTCGGACTTGAGAGCTGTCACCGCCCCAATCTGATCTGCCCCAAGTAACAACCGACCCATCTGCAAGCACTGCAGCAAATGCATCGTCCGTGGCTTGAATCTGCTGCACACTCCGCAGCTGATCTTGGACTTGAGAGCTGTCGCCACCAGAACGTCGACAGCCCCAAGTAACAACCGACCCGTCTGCAAGGACGGCAGCAAATGCTTGTTTGGTGGCTTGAATCTGGTGCACACTCTGGAGCTGATCTCGGACTTGGGAGCTGTCACTGCCCCAATGATAGCCCCAAGTAACCACGGACCCGTCTGCAAGGATGGCAAAAAATGCATCGTTCGTGGCTTGAATCTGCTGCACACTCCGCAGCTGATCTTGGACTTGAGAGCTGTCGCCGCCATAATGCTGATTGCCCCATGCTATCACCCCGTCGCCACCGATGCACCATAGTGCAAAGGCATTGCCTGTTGCTGCCACCATCGGTTGCAGCAACACAGCGGTGACATGGTCTCCATCTTCAAGCCCTGCAGCTTGCAGTGTCTTCTCCGGATCGGCCAGGATATGTCCGTCTGCAGCAATAAGTTTCAGAAACCTTTGTCCTAAAATCTGCTGCGCCTGAATCTTCAGCTCCTGTTCAGTAGAGGACCGTGGAAGTGAAAGGGCTTCACTCCGACCACTCGGAAAAGCCACGCTGACTTGAATCATTTCTGTCCAGGCAATTGCATTCAGCACATCAGCGTACTGGGAGGAACACTGAATTGAATTTGGGCCAAAATGACTATGTAATTATTGAACATCACACAATTCTCAGGATGATAATGATACTGATGAGGATGAAATTTCATGCCTCACACCTGGAAAAGAGATTTGAACGTAACCTACATTAAGTGTGTGTGTGTGTGTGCGTGTGTGTGTGTGATGAAAATGTCAGAACTATTTCCAGGTATCCAGTACTCGCAGTTCCTATGCAAATCTTTTGATGTACCCTGCAGTGGTACTAGCACATCCAACAAACACATTTGGAACAAATGGAAGTTTTTGAAAACATATGGAAACGCCAGAAAAGAAAAAAAAACATGAATTTGATTAGAAACAATTGTGACGGAAAGCTACTAGAAGTACCCGTGATATTAGGTAAAAATGTCATGAAAAACCGTAAACATCAGTCATCAACTGGTTTCCCAATGTACAGTGTGGTTGACTATCATTCCTCATGACTTATAAGTCATAATCATCATACATGTCATGAATAATTCATCCGACTATATTTCATTATCCAGCCAGCAATCATCATATATATATATATATTATATATATATCATCATTCCTCATTTATTCCTCATTCATCACTGGTGGGTGGTTTCAACCCCTATGAAAAATGTTAGTCAACCAAACATTTGTTTAAATAAAATATTATTCAAAAAACAAACCATGTCAATCAAACCACCAACCAGTAGTTCTTCAACCATTATTGGTTGGCTATCATGCCTTACTGACCATCATTCATGGTTAAAACTACTAGTACCAGATAAAATCATCATTAACATTGTTTTATCATTGTTGCTGCTTCTGATCCCCCATTAGTTAACCATCAGTACTAACGATCACCCATTACCATCAACCACTATTGGACTATCATTCTCCCTCATAACTAAGCATTAACCACTGATGTTGGTCACTAAGCATCATTATTCATGACCATTTTCATCAACCATTGGTTATTAACGACCTATAATCGTTATGACCCCTGTATAACCATGGCCAAACACCACCATCATTCTCTACCATTTGCACCTCGTGACTCCTGAAACCTCTTTGGTACCGAGGCCGCCGCGTCGGCACGGGCTTCAATAGTTGGCTCACTGGCTATGATTTACCACTATTGATTGGCTGGCTAATAGATGTTAATGGCTATGATTTACCATTTTCACATAGCCAGTAATTGTTGGTTCACTGGCTGGTTAATGGATGTTAATGGCTAATACTATCTTTTTCAAAACACCCCAGGGCTCCGCTCTCCGCCTTCCACGGTCCAGCGCGTACCGGTGGCAACTCCGGAGCTCCGCCACGCGTGGCTTCGGGCAGCGGCGTTCGGCGAAGGTCTCCGAGAGGTCTGCTCCACGGCTCCAACTTCACCAAGCTGTCGGAGGTCTCTCTTCCTGAAACGTGTGCGCTGTCAGCATGGGATCTTGTGGAGAAGCAGAAGATGCCATGCCAAAGGTGGCCATATTTAAACAAGCAGTGACCGGAGCTGCAATCCCCTGATCCTGATCGTTTGAAAGGAAATGCTTGGAAGCGGCCATTGCCGTACTTGAACACTCCGAGCAGGCCGGACTTGCAATCCCTTTCCCCTGATCTTCATGATCATTTTCAGCTCAATATCCAAAACAAACAGAATGACACTTGATCACTTTGTAAAAGTGGGGATTATAGGTGTACTCTCTACATGGCTTCCGGGAAAATCAACATGATCTGTTCTTGTATATACAAAGTTCCAACTGTAGAACTGATTCCCTCCTCGGCTCTGACAGTTCTGCAACAGGTGAAGTTGCTACATAACAAGGATCGCCAGAGACGCTGAGTTATAATGCATCTGGGCATGTCATTTGCTTGAGTAATTCCGAGACAACAAACCCTGTACTTCTTTACTGCAAAAAGATGCAAAAGGTCGATCTAAAGGGCCCACCGCAGCCCCAAGAACATGAAAGAACAAGCGCCAAATCCCTTGATATTTGCTCTGCAGTCCTTGCAGGGAGAAAGACCAACATCCATGGCAGCTCCAAAGCAACGCGGCTTTGTCCGAGGACGACCAAAGGACTTGGCAACAGCCCAGCTCCTGCAACTCGGCCCCGCTGAGGTATCTATTCACCAGGAGATGCCACAATGATTTCCATGATCGATAAGTAATGACTACATAAGATACTGTGCTATAAAAATGATAATGATCATGCATTGATCATCCATATTCCATTACTTCAGGCACGGACAGAACTGCATCTGCTTCACTGAGCAATGGAGTGTATGCCCGTTCCGCCCACAGGCTCCGGTGCAGCATCAGTGTACTTCTCAATGTTTGAAAGAGATGGGGGGTTCTTAGAATAGGGTGCCGCCAAGATATGATTGCATAGTTTACTATAAATGAATATTTTGAGAAAACCGTTCTGTTCCGTTCTCGGCTTAGATTAGGTTCCGTGGCTCGCTCCTTGGGAGCCCGTGGCAGTGCCATCTCCAGTTGCTCCCAGCGCATGGATTGCAGTTGGAGCAGCCAGCCTGGATCGAACCCACTGGGTCTGCTGAGCTCATGGTGGTCAATGTCAGTGATGGTCAATGGCTCAGAATAAACAATTTAGGTGGTTAACCCCCTAATTGTTGGCGGTCTTAGCGTTGGTTGTTGGTGGTAGTAATGCTTTGTGATGGTTCATGACCGATAGATGATGAACGTCGCTATTCAACAACAACAACAACAACAACAACAACAACAACAACAACAACAACAACAACAACAACAACAACAACA
>VSDK01002636.1:87945-111237 GCA_009767595.1 Symbiodinium kawagutii | reverse complement strand
CGCAACCGCAACCGCAACCGCAACCGCAACCGCAACCACAACCATCACCTACTGTTTCACCGCAACCGCAACCATCAACTACTGTTTCAAAGCAACCCTCCTGGTCTATCCTGGTCTCATTGACCAAGCATGATGTGAATTCCATACGAGATCCCACTTCTTCCGCTTTTCGTTGCCAGGGGGGTTGCCCTGTCTACCCAAGCGTAACAGCTCGACCAAGCTCCTAGCGAACCCGTTACGGGCTCGAACACAGGGGCTGCCGGGAGCCGCAGGCAAGGAACAATCGGCCAACTCCCCAGTCGCGTCCATGCCCCCGCAGATCAGCATCGTCTCAGCCACCTTGGCATCAGCTCCCGCTACGTCTGGCGAAACAACTAAGGATAGAACTACGTAGTAGCAAGGATCCACCAAATGTGTGGAGAGTATGAGATCCACCAAAGATAGAAGTACTGTAAAACAAGCAAAGTATGGAATATCTGAAGATGTCACGAAGGAATACTGAGGATATCACCAACTAAGAACGTTATTCTGATAGAAAGGCGAAGGACAAAGAATTTTCATGTCATTACGGACACCGTGAGAATGAGAATGAGAAGCAACAGCTCAGTCATTCAGCCCGATAATGAAATTACCGACGCTATCCGATTCAGATCCCAGTGATTGCACAAATGTAGCCTGTGGAGGGGAGAAACATCATGATGGAGCCTTAGCATTCAGTATAACACAATGGAATTGTGATCATGGAGGCACTGAAAGCAGCAACGGCATGAATCTATGGTGGTTTCTTAATGTTGGGAACCCCAAAGCTATGGTTGGTTGATTACTGTAAACAACTAATAAATTGGATGATAACTGGGGGTATCCCCATTTTAAGACACCCCCATACAAGCTAATGAAGAGGCGACATGGATTGGAGATGGAATCTGAAAAGGGCACCCAGAACCATCTCTACATAGACCTGAGGCACATGATATTGGCACTTGTATTGGGAGTTGCATAATTCTGTCAGTTTTTCTTCAAAAGCAAATTGATTACCATCATAACTACTAACAATTCAGAACTACCATCAATATAACTATTCCTCACCAGTGGTTCATTCCCATGATACCTTCGAATAGTCCCTAACCTCGCAGTGGAAAATCACCATTTCGAAGGGCCTGACCCTGGAAAATCACGAGGGTAATCACCAGCAGCCGCCGGCGCGAGCCACCCTGAGCCCCAGGCCACACAGGCGCCATGTCCCCAACGCCGTGCGGGCGCGCCACCTGGTTGGCCACCAGGAGACAGTGGACCCTGGAAGTCGTGTCCAGTGATGAATGTAGTGAAAGGTGATTAATGGTGAGATATGGTGAGTAATAGTAATCCATAGTGATTAATGAATAGTGATGAATAGTGATGAATAGTGATGAATAGTGATGAATAGTGATCAATTCCCATAGACAGTTCCAGTGATGACTACTTCCCCCTTGGATGAATAAGGGCAATATAGGGGAATTGGAGTGAATTTCCGGGGTGTTCCACCACTAAATTCACGATTTTCAATGAGCATCAGCTGTTCTGGGTTGAATATGGTATTGCGAAACCATGGTAGTCGCGAATTTCTTGGAAACCGTCAATGATGGTCAGCAAGCCTGAAGCATTTTTCAAGAACATAAAACACAGTGTGGTATTTTGAACAGCTTCCCTACAAGACATCATGGAACTGAAAAAAACAAGTAGCATGGTGAGACTTTCTCGTCCCAGTGTACTGGTGGGCCCACGAAAAAACCTGGTAAAGCCTTACAAAGAGAACTGCCTTCAGGCGAAGATCACCGAAGAAACCCCGCCTGTGATGGTAGGACGCTTCCAGCCAGCGGCCTGGTGAACGACAAGCACCATTGGAATGGTTGATTTAATGGTGATTAAGTGGTTGATAAATATGGATTTAGTGATTGATTTATGGTGATTTAGTGGTTGATTTATGGCGATTTGGTGGTTGATTTCATGGTTGATCTATGGCCAAAACCAAAGGTCATCAATGATCAACGGTTGATTAATGATCATTGTGACAAGCAAGGGGGAAAAAACGACAATCATCAACAGTCATAACAGTAGATGTATATGAAAATCACGGCAAATTCTACCACAACTAGCCTGTGATTCCACCCTTAAAATGGGGTTGCTTCGCATGGACCTCGAATCAACAGTCTTGAATCATAATCACTAATGGTCAAAAATGGTCGTTCAGAAAGGCTGAGAATTGTTCAGAATTTTGCACTGACTGGCTACAAACGGTTGCTACAAGCCTGTAATGGTTGATCATAGAAGATATAATTCAATCTGTGTATCAACCATCAACAACCAAGAATAGCCACTCCAATGATGACCCCTGATTTCTTGGTCAGGGTCAACAACTTCAAATGCAATCCCAACCATCAACAACCAAGAATAACTAGCCTAATGATCAATCCAACCATATGGCTGTGGGTCAAAACCTTGTACCCCTGGTTCCCCTATCATAAACCATGGTTTGCCTTATTGTTGTTGGTTATTATCCACCATTAGTTGGTTGATCAATATTGACCCATAGCCATATCAGATCCGAGTTGGTGCATCCGAGTTGGTGCTGATGTCCATCCAGGAAGCGCTGTCACCTTCGCTGCAATACGATGCACGTTTTTTCAGCGGCCAACAAGGGATCATCGGATTCTCAACCATGCAAATATCTATGAAATCGTGTCAATATGAATAGGCTGAATAGACTATGATATACTATGATATGCAGTATAATTCCGTTTATCTGTCTGTGTATTTTGTATATGTGTGTTAGGTAGTTCTGATGGGTACATCAGCATCTATACATATGATTACATATGTATACATGTTATATGTGTATGTCTACATATGATTACATATGTATGTCTACATGTGTATGTATGCAGGCATGTATGCATCTGTATAGTCACATTTGCAAGCGTGTGTTGACTGTATAGAACGCATAAATCTACATGGTTAGGTTCCTCCCAGCCTCCTCACAAACAACCAACACATGGGGGTGCACGGAAGCCCTTGTAAACCTCGTATTTCGTATCATTCTGCTGCGTGTTCTACCCTATTGTATTCAAAGCTCGTGATGCTTGGTGAAGAAACAACCATTATATAGCAATCATATGCAATCATAATAGTACCCAAACCAATACGTTAGAATCTGGCTGGTGATTTCAAGTCCCTCTGAAAAAATACTAGTCAACCCAAGTGATTACGAAAATAAGAAATGTCAATCAAAACACCAACTATCTAGTATTAATACAACCAGACCAACATGTGTACATATCTATCTACATACATACTTACATATATATATATATGTAAGATACATGCATATAGGAAATATATATATATAGATACATATGTGTAAGTTAAGAATATCATCAATAATAGTAATGGTCACAATGATGCCGATAGACAAACACACTCCCAACACCAACAACTGGAGCATCCTGAAGCCACTTGGCACATCACCTGTGCAGCTTTGCCGCGACCCACCTTAGCAGCGGGTCATTTCGGACCTAATGGGAGCTACACGGCTATGGGTCAATATTAACCAACCAATAATGGGGGATAATGACCAACCAACAATAAGGAAAACAATGGTTAATGATGGGGAACCAGGGGTACAAGGTTTTGACCCACAGCTACAGAACCAGCTTGGGGATCTCCAACAGGCAACGAGGGTGGCCCATTGGCTGAACTGTTGGTCTAAGAAAATCTGTTGACATATGGGCAACATCTGATGGGCAACAAGGGTGGCCCATTGCTGTCTGTAACAAGGGTGGGCCCCCATTGTCTAGTGGCCCATCAGCAACTTAGCTACACAGCTGAGATCTGATTGTTCCATAGTGGATCACCAGCGGCGACTTCCAGGAGAAAGGTGGGATGTTCCCAAAGACAGGCCAGCAATGCTGAGGGAAAATGATAAATCAAAGACAATGGTTATACAACACAAATAGTATCAATTTTCCATGTTATACAGTCTCATGTTCTAATTGTCAACGACAATGATTATAAATTCATACAGTAGCAGGCTTCAATGTTAAGCTCCAACAAATCCAACCTATCTTTGCAGCCTTGGCTTTGCTACACTTTTTCGGTTGCGCCCAACTTCCATCAGTGGAGCTCTGAAGTGGCTGGGCCCCAGTGCGAGGTACAGCCAACAATCTCCTTGAGCCTTTGGTTCGCCCTCTAGCCTGGCTCAAATTGACGGAAGTGAAATACATGTGCAAATAAATACATCTATATATGATTATGTAATATGTAGATGTTGAAGTCTCAGGGTTTCTGCGGCCCAAGCTGGGACATGAGGGAGCACGAGTGCAAGGAGTGAGATGATTTTATCCGGTCGAGGCTTATTTGGCTGACCTGACTGGACAATCAGCTTGAAAGGTGCGAAAAGGCACATGCCTGTGTGTTGTGAATGTGAAAGCAAGTCTAGGATTGTTTGGTATGGTTCCGTCTCCCGGAAAACTGAAATCTCCACTTCAATGTCATGGGTGTTCATTCCAAGAATGAGAATACCCCTGAATTTCATCAAAAGTTTGAAAGGAAAACCAATCAAACTGAGTGCAGTGATCGATCCATGTTAATAAACCTATTCAATGGTGCTCAAGAACCATTCGTTAATATGGATGTTTCTCAAAATAAGGGCGCCGCCAGTTGTCATCCAGTTTAGTGACCATGCATAGACATAAACCCACAGTATAGATAAATATTACTAAAGTCCCTATTTTCAATGCTGAATCACCAGCAGCTGGTCAAACTGGTCAGCTGCACCCCATGCCAAGACCACCGAAGACCACCATGCTTCGCCTCAGACACGTCTGACAACCATCCTCGGCCATAGCTTTACTGACTTCTGGGGATGAACGGAGAATGGCCATCTATACATGACAAGAAGAAACTTGGTGCCCCAAAAACGAACCAAGGTTTCAAAGACTAGGGTTTGCACACTGAGGCCGCATCAATCGAAGCTGTTGGACCACCGAGGGATGCTGCTGACAAAGCTGCTTGATCACTGCTGATGAATGTACATCTCACAAAGAGGATTCATCCCTTGGCCCCAGTGAAAATTGACTTTCTGTACTCTGTCTATTATAGGGCTATTATGCATATATCATAGGGACATCATGTGGAAATCCTTATTGCTAGCCGCAGTCTCTGCTCATATGTGGATCATACCCTACATCACAGATTTCCCAAAAGAATCTCAACTTCTGGTGGATCTCTGCTGCATGTCCTCCCCTCCTCGAGAGCAGCAAAATCCGTCCTGGTCTGTTCAAGGACACTCATTCATGCTCCAAAAATTGCAACAACTCCCGAAAATACCATGTGTTCTGTACAGTGCGACCAACTTTTCAACAAAAATGGTCTCTTTTAGATCTTTTCACCCTTAAAGAATAGGCTGGTGATATCCGGTTTATCCCTATTGTTTTCTAGGTGATATCTGTTGCGGTTTACCACCCGCCCGCTCACCAACCACGTCTGAGGTCTCAGGGCTCGACTGACTTCCAGGCCAAAAGACTGCTGAATGACAGGCTCGAGGCCTGGTGGAGCCAGCTCCCGCAGCAATGGTTGTGGAGATCTATCCATAGATAGGGAACTATAAGCATATGGTGGTTTCTCAAAATAGGGAGCCCAAAAAAGGCTGGTTTATTACTACAAATAGTTGATAATGGATGATTTGGTGGTACCCCTATTTTGAGAAACACCCATATAAATGTCTTTGCAAGGAGATCTATCCATATCAGCATTAATATCTATGATCTGTCCATGCCAACTGACAGTGTTCGACACACTTGCAGCAACAACAATTGGGCAGCGGGAGATTGCTCTGATTCGTTGATGGTTGAAAAATGGCAAGTGACCAGCAATAATGGTGAAACGCATACATGTTTGGATGCTGACTTGTGTAGATAGAGATATACTTGTTGTAATTTCAATCATGACCATTGTCGCGTGAGTGTGTCTGACAGAATATGTATAAGGCAGGTTAATAATAGGGGATGATAACCAACAACTATAGGGTATATATACCAACTATATGTGGATATGGGTCAACATTAACCCATACAGAATCCATGTATCCCCAAGTCTTCCGTGTTGGATGGTCAGCCTATGTCAGGCTTCCAACCCTGCAGTGCACAAGTGGCGCCACCTGGGTGTAGTTTGCTGCTCCCAAGGCGCCTCAATTTTGCAGGGCAGCAAGGCCAACACCAAGGGAACTGTTGCCAGCAGTGGATGTGATTGCCAGATCTGGTTGCCAGTGGCCAAACCGGTGGTCAACTTCTTTAGTTCATAAGAAAAGCTTTGCTGATGATACTTGATAGATTTGATAGTGCCTAATCAGTCACCAACAAGAAAGAAGAAACATGGTCACATTGGTCGTCACCACGTCCTTGACCCATCCTCGGGAACCAAAAGCTGGAATAGCAGCATCCAGAATGCTGGGTGGCCGGGCAGTCTCGCAATGCTCTTTGCCCCCAGTATCCAGAAGGCTCCACACGAACTCGAGTGATTGATCCTGAAAGCACGGCTCAAACTCACCAGCCAAAGCATGGGATTGCATCAAATCAGCAATGCTTTTGGGATGTGGGCCGGGTTGTTCGCAAACCAATGACATTGCCGAAATACATATTTTAGCTTCAACAAAATCACAGATGTTGAACTGGTAATTGGAGTTGATCCGGTTACCACAATATTCATCTATGGATATGCAAGAACTGCATTTGTATATACTGTATATATATATATATATACTCGCCCATGTCAATAATCTTTTTGGATGTCAGCTTGATTCCACCATTTTTTTCTCTCAGATAAGCCTGAATACATTGCAACTCTTTCTGGACCCTAGAGTCTCTAGAGCTGCCAAGATTGCAGCAAAACCACAGTGCGTCTGCTAAACGTGTCTGAACTGATCACAGACTCTGGGGCTGCCACGCCATCAACAGAATTGATCATCCACCATCAACCATCACCAGCCATCATCAACCGTCATCAACCATCATCAACCATCATCAACCACCACCAACCATCGTCATCATTAACCACCATTCTTGACTAAGCATCATTACATCAACCCTCATCAAACATTAAATCATCCATCGACCTCCAAGTCACCCACCGCTCCGGGTATTTGCACCTCCGTTTCAAGGATACGAAGCTCAAAGGTGTCACCCAACGGCTGCCTGCGCGGCGTTGGCGAGGCCAAGCCCAGCGCTCAGTTGATGAGGATCTTCTGAGGCTCGGACCCACCATCACCGAGACCTCCGTAGATCAGCACCTGGTCTCGACAGGGCTCTCCACAGCTTGGTGCTGCTTGCCCTGGTTGGTGTCTTCAGCTCCCGCAACTCTTGGTACCAGGATTTCTCAACCAAGCACCAGGTACCCAAAGGCTCCCCAGTCTGCAAACCACACTCTGGCAGTGGATGAGAATGGTAATATTACTGGTTTCTTCGTGGCTAGAATCGGCTAGAAGCAGAGTCGTTGCCGTCAGAGACATGAAACAAAGTTCGGTCCTTTCTCACTATGCCGGCAGGTATGTAGGCCAGGCCTTCCAATATGATGGCCTATTACAAGTCCTGCAGGCCAAGTAGTCGAACTCATTGCAGAAAGCAAAGAAACAACCAACCATGCAGTCAACCAGCCAACCAAGATAGTTGAAAGTACGGTAGCTCAACTGTCCTGGCAGTGCTCAACCAACTGAGCAATTACCGGTTGATGCATCGGGACATCTCTCGAAAAAGAGCGTGTCGAACCCTTATCAACAATGATCAAGCGTGGCATTCTACTTGATTGATGATTAATTCCCGTGATGAACAATCATCTTGACTTGGTATCGGTCTTAGCCATATTGAACAATTGTACATTGCTGTCCATTGTTTGGCCAGTACTAATCCGTACTGACCAGTATTAATGATGATTAAGCAACCAGTATCCATGAAATCAATTACTACAAGACCAATCATCATCCATTATCTGATATAAATATATTCACCAGTTGCGATCCATTATCAATCAATTATTCACCATCCTCCCACCCTCCGATCATCATCATTCAATCGATGCCACTCATCACTAGTAATTATATAGTATAAACTAGTATAAATATATGCACATGTATGTGCATGATATATAATATGTATTTATATGATATGTATGGAATTTACAATCAATGCCAATGCCGACCATCCAAAGAAATCTGCTGCATTAGCCACGCGTTTGCCGCAGCTTCTCAGCTCTGAGGGAGCCCCACCGCTGGCGTCTCACCGCACACCACCGGCACCTAGCGATCAGTGCTGGTCAACGGCACCGGTGCCACGATCATATGATGTGATGATATCAGCTGGGATCTCAGCTGGGATATCAGCTGGGATTATCAATGATCATATGATGTGATAATCCCAGCTGGTATCACTATCGCTTACCTCACCTGATCATCTGATATTCATCTGATCATTTGATAAGAAGCTGTGATCAAATGATGTGCCCAGCTGAGGCACACGACGGCTACTTGATGTCGAAGTGATATCCAAGCAATATGATCAATGGATGCTACCATACGCTACCCACTATCACAGGTGTAATCCAATTGTTGGACCAACTCAGCATTCCGGGCTCCCACTCCGACCTGCAAAAGGTATAGTGAATAATTATGAATCATTTTTACATTTCCATTGCGGCTAACGTACAAACTCCTACATCATCTGGGATGGTCAAAGAACCTGCAGACTATGGGTTGTACCCGAATAGATGCGAGCATCCAGAACCAATGTTGAAAAAGAATGCGCGGTCAAGGTGTCAAGAGTTAAAAAATCACCGCAGTTCAACTGCTGGAACATGTTGTCCATGTAGTGTAGCACGCCCATGGAAGATGATAAGGCTCCCTAAACTCAGGTTCTGAACAATGCCTTTGGCACTTCCATGGGGGTGTAACGGTTGGGTATATTCATTGTCACGCCTTGTGCAATGCTTATCACGAAAATGGAGCAGTTTCCAAGCTCAAGCAATGTTCAATACTAAATGATACACGGATCTGTATCTCCATATCTACAATTATCTGTAAGAATATGCCGAACTTCCTGTACAAATATTCTAACAAATATGGTGATTACAATTATAATTCTAATAGATATTCTGACAAATATTCTGAATAATCTTCATCTTTATTATAGAATTATCCAACAACTTGTCTCAATTCCAACACGCCCCAGGGCTTGAGGCCCCAAGGCCGCCCTTGGCAGGTCACCCACCTGGAGCACGGCGCTGTGTCCAGCACGAGGCCTGGCGTCCGTTGCGACCGCCAAGGGGACCTCCCGGGTCACCTACAACCGGGGCAGATGATGCTGCGCCCGGTGTTTCTCAAGGCATGGGGGACCCCCAAAGGTGGTGGTTTCTTACTTTTGATGGCTATCAATGGCTGGTTTACTATTCTAAACTGGAAATGGATGATTGAGGGGGTACCCCAAGACTCGAGAAACCACCACATGGTTGGTTCACAATGGCTAGGTTCTTGCAAACGAGCTATGTACTAATGTTAGCTATGTGATATGGAGGATTATTCAAAGCATTGCTATACTGGTTTGTCTCAATATAATGTACATGGCCCATACAATGGCTATACTAGCTATACTGGCTGGAGAGCTATCTCATTGTCTCAATCTCTACAATGGCTAATGGTCGATATATGGTTCATGCAGGTATTGTTTTAGCTTTGAGTTTTGGGTTGAGTTGTATGTTTTTAATGGCAATCTTTTGATGTTCTGACCTGGCTATGGGTCAATATTAATCAGCCACCTAATGGGAGAGAATCACCAACAAACATAGGGAAAACAACAGTGAATAGTTCATGATGGGAGAACTAGGGGTACGGGCTTTTGACCCATAGCCACCTGTGGACATCATGTACCATGGCTACTGATATGTGACTGGACGATATTACTTTCTTCAATTGCTAGGGCATGGTTATCACATGTGATGGTCTGTATAGGAAACACAAACCATGAAAAAACATGGCTTGTCATACATAAGTCAAAACTTCCCAGTTGAGCATTAAACATATCACGTACCCTTCTCATTTTTTACACGGAATTGACCGCTGACCACTCTCATTGAGGCGCTGAATGTCTAAATCAAATGGTGGTTTCTCAAAATGGGTGTACCCCCAAATCATCCTCATCTAAACCATACATAATCACACACCAATCATTTTTGGGCGGCCCCTAGTGTAAGAAACCCCCAAATGGGCTTCAGAAGAAGCCGCGGGCAGAATTCCTGATCTTGACTCAAGGTTGAACCTTGATTTCATGACCATTAAATCTTCCCAAGGCCACACAGTCTATTTGGTGGTGTCTCAAGCCATAGGGAACCCCAAAAACGGATGGTTTCTTACTATAAGTAACTAAATGGAAAATAGAGATGGCTTGAGATTACTTAAAATCATTACTATACCCAAAAATGGCTTGTTGATTCCTATAAATGGTAAAGGATGATTTGGGAGTACTTCTATTTTGAGAAAGCACCATTTGGTCACAGAAATTCTGTGTGAGATGGTTAGGCCGAACAGCTGACACCCTCTGGAGGTAGCTCGCCCCTGCAACAGAGAAGTCAAGCCGACTCATGGTACTCATGGTAATTGGGTGTAGCAAGAAACCGGCACCAAATGAACATTCTTAGCGATTAAGCAAAGCATATCTGAGAGGTGCCCTCATTTTTGTAAAGACCAACATACCTGAATGGCACGCAAGACAAAGATTTCGACACATAAAGATCTTCAGCCAGAAATTATATATCTGATATGTATGTCTAGCGGTTACATAAAAATCATAAGCAAAGAAACTAGAGGGGTGGCAGTTCAAAATATTCATGAGCTAATGGTTACTGTATTGGCCGTGATGGACTTTAACCATAGTGCTTAATGGTGGAGATAATATAACTGCCAACTTGTTGTAAGAAGGAACTTGACCCACAGCCACTCCCGCTGCAGAAAGTTCTTGCCTGGGTGGCGTGTGTTCCTCCAACGCCTAGCACTGGGTGCATTGGAGAAAAATATCAGGAGATTGGATGGTCCAATGGAACAAGCTTGATGATGGTTCAATGATGGTAGGCTCTAACAAAAAACACTACAAGAACTGGACTCTACCATCATTTATCCATTTTATAGTTCAATGGTCCAGGCGCAACAAAGCAATTCCAATTGTTTTTTACCATTTTATAGCGCCTGGACTCTACGGGGACGGCTCCACCCTGGCATCATGGAGATTGTAGCTGACACCGCCAGGCCGGGCGGTGTAGCGATTCGCAACCAGCCGCTCAGTTCAGAGTTGGGCGCCAGTGATCCCCAACTGTTTCAACTTTGCTGGACTCTGTCCCCAAGAATGATCCAAGGGTGCGAAAAAGATTCTGACGCTGGCGGGTGCGACCATCGGTTTGCCAAGCCATGATTCGGAAGGGGACGAAAAAGTTGGAACTCTGGCTCAAACTTGAATGTGCTTCGTGAATTCTTCAGTCATCCATTGTTTCACAAAAAAAGCTCTCCCTCTCCAATTCTCCTCCAAAATGTACGATGATGTACGGAAATCGGAGTTATGATTTTAGAAAAACGCCAAACCATCCGTTGCTGACGCCTATTCATGGCATATTCCCTTGTTACTGGCAACACTCGCTGGTTGCCATGGCTGCAGTAGCGCAAGCCTTGCCGACCAGTTGGATCGCGTGCTGTTGAACCACTAGAGTTGGTCCCCTCTCATGAGGATGCGTGGATGACCAGCAGCCATTGATGACCAGCGAGTTCCCCCCTGTTGACGCAACAATTCGATCTGTTACGACTGTTGCTGTTGCCATAGCTCGTAACACTGGACTTTTGACATAGCAATATGCAGCAATAGTTGGTGAATAACCTACTAGTCTTTGATAACTATTGCTGTAGTTAAGGCCTACCAATGGTTAACATACTAGTAGGCAAATCACCTAGCCATTGCTTCACTTGTGAACCAAACATGCACTGGTATTTGCTTACCTTGTTGACCTCTACTTAACCAACTGGTAGCTTAATGGTTGGCACTGGTTGCTTATTATCCAACCATCCAACCATCCAACCATCCAACCATCCAACCATGCAACCATCCAACCATCCAACCATCCAACCATCCAACCATCCAACCATGCAACCATCCAACCATCGATCTACTGCATCACCGTGATCATGGCACCTGCGGCTGTCTCCATCGAGCTTCCGGAAAGTCGTCCCCTTGGGTCTGCAAGCCATCGTGAAGAGCCCGTTTTTGGGGACAAACTGCTACACACCTTGCACAACTACAGTACTACATGATGTATTAATATGATTGACTGACTGATCAACTAATGTAACTCCTTTTATATAGATAAAATCAATAGAGATACTGAATACTACATGAAGATTGTGATTCTATGATTCGTCTCCATATTACTTTTTTGTTTTGTCTAGCTCTTTTGTCTTTTGAACTCGCTGCAGAAAAGCAATGGAAAGCAGCCGGCACTCTCTCTCTCTCTCTCTTGTCCATGTGGTGATGAATCACCCAGAGCCACGTGTTCCCCACACCTTCACTCTTTCTGCGAGATTCAGCACCAGAGTGTATCGGTTCCTGCACCAAAGATGTGAGGTATCAATCACATCCTCCATGAAATTCCAGCAGATTGGTCGACTCAGTAGTGGTTCTACTGATGGTTGATGGGCACTCTGATCATAGCAGGTTTCTGGGTCTAGTGCTTGATCGCCAGGTCACTCAATGCTGTCCAGAAACAGGCGCCAAGAGTTCTCTGGTCATTACACCAAGTCCCAAAATCTGCTTGTGAAGTACAGACTCCCTGGATTACTTGGAGTGACCTGACCTACCAACAACGGAGAGTTGTAAAATGCCCTGTCAATTTACATCACCCCACAGTCTGGTAGAACTAGTCTGGGTGGTCAAATAACCAAGTGAACAGCAGGCATATGCGTACCATGCTTGGGAGGCAGAGCATCACCAAAGTTCATCAGACCCAGACTTGACGGATTCGAGGCGTGGATTTGGAACCAAACCTGTGCCTGCTTCGGAGACCATGACCATTGCTAAGGATCTGCTTCTGACATCTCCGGTGCTGTATGGTCTGACTTTTTCTTTCCAAGTCTAGTGCATGTCTTCGCTGGTGATTTCAGGGCATGTTCTTAAGCCCGTGAAAAATGAATAGGTTACGCATGGTCACAAGTTTCTGCGCAGTGAACAAAGGGCTCTCTGTGCTTTGAGGGCAAACCAAAAACATCAAGTGCCGACTGAAGCCATTCCGCTTAGCTGCTCCCGGTGGGTCTGTGCAAAAGCTCATGACTTAAGGTGGCAACTAACCTTGGTTCATGAATGACCATAATAAACACTAATAACCACAGAGAATAACCATTACTCACACATTTACATATACATTTACTACAGTAGGCATAGAAGGTAATTTACCAGGCATAGATGAACCACTCCTCCCCTTCAGAAGGTGATTTCTTACATCTGAGACTTTACCCAGGGCCTTGGAAGGCACGTCTTGTCGCTTCGTCATGGTCACCTCCCGACACCGGCGGATCTTCGATTCATGAAGGAATCTATGAGCCAAATCAAAAGCCGAGGGTAGGTAACTAGCTACATCTAGTTACCAAAGAATGGTAAGCCACTAGGTAGGTAACCAACTACTAGTTGATTGGGCTTCCAACTACTTATAGAATCAACTAGTTGCCAAAGAATGGCAACCAACTAGTTACCAACTAGTTACATTCGTAACCAACTAGTTACATACTACGGCAGCAAAAAGTGTAGTTGTCCCTGGAAAATCCCAGCCAAAGCAGCCGCAGCCCGAAAGTGCAAACACTTTGCGAGAAGAAACACTGGAAATCACCTTCCAAATCATCCAAAATGCCTGGCAACTCAGCCGAAAAGCTCAGCTCACATGGCTGGTGAAGATGGGTCCCGGATGGGTCGCACCACGAGACCCTGACCCTGCTCGCGGCCACCTGTGTGGCCATCGCTAGGACCTCCTTTGTGCTACAGGGCATGGCCTCACTGAGAGAATCGTTCACCATGGCGGTGCCCCGTCGTTGGCACCCCTTCAACAGGTAGCAGCAGCAGTAGTAATAGAAGTAGTAGGAGTAGAAGTAGATGTGGAAGTAGAAGTAGATGTAGAAAATTGTAGAAGTAGAAGTAGTCGTCGCAGCAGACTAAGAGACACCCCTTTTGCAGCTTGATTAACCATGCTACATGCCATGATGCTGGGTCATTAGCTTCATCAGCCTCTATCAATTGCACCGGGTTGATCCTCTCAGGGGACACATGCTAGACCGAATCGCACAGCCAAATGATGTGGACTACAAAAAACACATTCGCATGCATTGATGGTCAATTCATGGTTGATAATGCCAATGCTAGTGCCCATTGATTCGATCATTCAATAATCAAACACCGTGCCTTGGTTCACTCTTCCAATTGCCTGTAGATATCACCAGCGACCAACGACAATTCAGTGCGTAAAACCATGAACAACCAGTGGGTATACGCTCTGGTAGACTAATCTGGAAGTGAGAAATCCAAGACTCATACATAGTTTGCATGAGGTTTACCTTTCAAAAATGACGCTTTGTGGTGCAACAAGCATTGATTTTCACAAATCAAGGTAAAAATCACCCTTTGATCATAGATAGTTCACCTATCTATAATCCTGTTCTTTTACAGGGTAGTCAACACGGATGATGCCATCTCCAGATCACCTTGCTGGTTGCCTGAGTCCTCCCGGTCCCTGTGTTCCCTGACTCTGCCGTTGGACCTGCGGCTGTGCATGGCCTGGGGAGCCTGTACATGGACCCACATAGAGATATGGGGATGGGTCAATCTTAACCAACCAATAACAATGGTTAACTAGCTGGTTAATGGTTAACAGGGGTGATAACTAACAATTATAAGGGATATGTATGGCTCAATATTAACCAACCAATAATGGGGGATAATCACCAACAATGTCATAGGGAAAACAATGGTGAATGATAGGGGAACCAGGGGTGCTGGGTTTTGACCCTGAATCTGGTACTAAACTGAACAGCAGGATTCACCTGAATCTACGACAGCCAAGCATTACGGTCCCTTGTGTAGCTGATTCTCAGATGGAGCTGCGGGTTCAATCTTGGTTGAAAGCTAGGAACAAGATGGCCATTCTTCGAAAGAAAAACAGGTGAATGCTGTTAATTAACTTGGGCTCCCTTTTTTTGGTGGCACTGGGCCATTACCCTGCTGTGACCTAGAGACTGCTGACCACACCTGCTTGGTCGGGCTGCAGTGGACGGACTTTGCGCGGTTTTGACCCACAGCCATATGGGTGTTTCTCAAAATTGCGAACTCCTAAAATGCTTGGTTTATTGCTATATATGCATATATATTTATCGTTAAAATTGGATGATCTGGGGTACCCTTATGTTGAGAAACCACCAGATATGAGGTCCCGTCGAAATCCTTTGCACGGCCTTAGTACAAAACCAGAGGTTATCGTTTTTTGGGCGGCCATATCGTTTTACAGTGTTTCATGATCATGCTGCAATTCGGGGATGAAAACATTCTCAATCAACCTCTGCCACTCTCTTTTGCGTCTGCTACTTTCCATTGTTTCCACTGCTGCTGCCTTCATGCGCGCTTGTTTCACTGAAATTCGAACTCAGACCAAAATTACTAGAACATACTAGAACCCTGGTTGTCACATGCAACGTCCGCGTCCTTGTGCTTCCCTTGTTTCTGCAAAAGAATGTGTCTTTTGTGTTCCTTTTCTCATGCGGGTCTTTCAAGAAAGAGCGTGCATATTTTTGCAACGCTCTTTTGTCAGCGCTCGACTGGAGCATGCTCCAAGATATGAAGCCGCTGCTTATTTGATACAATGTCGGTTGGACGAGTTCCCTTTCCACAGCACGTTTTGTAAATATTTGATTGTCGTTTGATTATCGTTCTGATTATCGTTTTCTTGTGCATAAATTTCCGACAATTTTGCCAAATACTAGAAAACCGCAAAAAAGAAATACAGAACCCCCACGAAGCCTCTGGCTGCAGGCGATCTTTGCGTTGCTTACAAGACTTTCAAATAAATCTTAGTTTTAACTGGCAGCTCTTGTGAAGTTCGACCCACTCATGCCCACGCGCTTTTCGACAACCAGCTGGTTGGTCATAACTATGGGTTACCACATCAAGAACTTGATGTCTGAGCCACTGCGCCACTGGCAGCAAAGGATGTGACAGCATCACATGAGATCCAAAATCAACTTTCTTTGGTTATTCTTTTTTGGGGGGGCCATATCGTTTTCCATGCTTTTCCAATCCTTTCTGGATGTCGTACAGCACTTTAACCCCTCAATCATTAGTTCAATTACAAGGATTCTGACCGTAGCTCACATGGATTTACACTCACTCACTTCCATTGCAATATCTCATAATCATGTAAATGCAAATATGTGTGTACATATATACATATATATATATATATCATATGTTGTCGTTCATGTGTGTTCATGGTATAGTATGTGGAAAAATGAATGATACATCGAAGAGAATAAGGTACATATCGACAGTAAACCGAAGGTATGTTTGGGATAACTCCCCAAACCATCACTTGCTTTATTCTATTTGCTCGAAGTGTCAGAACCAAGCTAAACCCATGCAACCCATCGCCTAACCGAAAGCAAGCCTTTCTTGTTCAACTTGGATTTGGGCATGTCATTGTGGCGCATTCCAATTTCTTACATTTCCCTACCAAGAGCGACCATCTTCGGGTGATTAGAGTGTCAAGTAGCCTAATTTAGGTATCCAAGATATCCGGATCTTTGCTTCATTGTTGATTAGTAATTATTGTTGATACTCAGATGCTTGCTCTTGGTGACGTTTGACAACTGCGAAGGTCAATGTCATAAGTTCTACACATACACTTGATATATATATATATATGTAATGAGTCCATGTATAAACATATCTTTCAATGAGTCTATCATACTGAAATCTGTACATTTTCACATCACATCTTTCAAGGACCGACCGAGTTCCGAGTTCGCGCGAGTTTTTCAACGGCGCCTGGGCGGAGAGGCTTCCTCCTCAGACTCAGAGCTCGCCGCGCTCGCGGAGCCTGGGTGCTGTGATGAACACTGGGATCGTGCTTAGTTATGGTGCTTGGGAAGGGTGGTTGGAAATGGTGATCCGTGATTTGGTGTTAATGGTGATACTGGTGACAATGGCGAAATGGCTGAGATTGGTGGATGGTTGATATCATGGTTGGATGGTTGATGTCATGGTGGTTTAAATAATGGTGGTTGACAATGGTGTGTAAGGGTGCTTGATAAGGATGCTCATTGACGGTGCTCGCTATATAGTGGTGGTTGATCAAATTGCCTAATCATGCTTTCACAATGCTTAAGAGTGATTAATAATTAATAATGGTTGATACATGTTGATACTGGTTGATGATGGCGATTGATGGTTGACAGTGGTTGACATTTGGTTGATGAGTGATTAGTAATGGATGATACATGTTGATACTGGTTGAGAATGGTGACCATATTATCCTGGTTGATACTTAATGATGGTAATGGTCGATGGTAAGTGATAATCAACCAGGATTTACATTCTTGGTTGATCTATAATGGTATACCAAGAATGGTCGATGATTGACCAAGAATGGTTGATGAGTGATTAGTAGAAACCATCAGTTTACCAGAATGGTCGATGATTGACAGCACTTGATGATGGTAACTGATCGAAGCGTCTCAGACATAAACAGGTATATCATCGGCACACCCAGAAACTCGATGCATCCAGAAATGGGGGTTTCTCAAGTCAGCTTGGGGTACCCCCAAATATCGTCAAGTGTATTAACCATCTATAGCAATAAACCAACCATTGCAATTGGTGTATCCACTATTGTTGCTTATAATCCCCTTGGTAATAACCATCAGTAAATTATTAACCACTCTTACAGCATTGTTAACATTTGTTAACCACTAATAAACTCCAACCATAACCAGCTGGGGTCCCCAGTCACTGGCTTGAGAAACCGCCCAATATTTTTGCCTCGAATTTTCCAGGGATGATGACTTGACCGAACCTGCGAGGGCAAGAGCTGCTAGGTGGCCTTCCATTGAAACAAAAGGAAATTCCATGGACTTGGGAAATAGCATGGTGCTTCAGGAGAAAATCACGAGGTGCTTCATTTGTTTCATTGACCCAGTCAGTATGTCCATATGTTTTCCATTGACCCAAAAACAGGAAATACTTGCCCGTATGAAAACTTTAAACATATGGATGTTGCTCAAAATAAGGGACCCCATGGGACCCTTGTTATCATTCAATATTGGTAATTTATAAAAATAAACCCAGCCATTTTGGGGGGTCCCCGATTTTACGAACCCTGCATATGTAGAAATACAACAAATATCACCAGGAACAAAGAGAAATGTAATGAAATAGATAGAAATATATGAGGACACATATTGACATCAGTAGAGATGTATGGAAATTTAGAAAGGCCGGGAAACCACCCACTTTTGGGGTACCACCATGGCTCCATCCCCTGGGTCACGAGCCATGGCGCTTCAACATGTCCTGCGTCCAATCAAGCCACGCGAGCCAGGCTTTCCCCCCCGCGCAACGGGTTTACCCAAAGGAAGAGATGATCAAAGGCTCATAAATGGGAATCCAATTCCCCAATAAATAAATGGTGGTTTCTCAAAATAGGGGACCCCCTAAAATGGTTGGTTTATTATTGTAAATGTCTAATAGGGGATGATGTGGGGGTACCCCTATTTTGAGAAACACCCAAATAAATAAATAAATAGATGGTAAAAGGAATAAATCAAATGTCTCATAAATATCAGAGTTTCTCATAAAATATGGAGACCCCCAAATTCCCCAATCATTGACCATTGATGCATAGTATTAAACTTTATTAAACCAACCATCTTTGGGGTACCCTATTCAAAGAAACCACCTAATGGGTCATAAAGAACAATGAACATCAGTGAACCATCTCACCATGAAGATCACAAATCAATGGTCAACCATCAACCATCAACCCCAGCATCGATAAACATCACCCCTCAACTATGCAACCCTTCAGCTTTCGGTCCTGAGGACCTTTTTGTCTTCGTTCGGCTTTCGGCCGTGAAGCTGCGCCCAGCGCAGGCTTCGTAGACTCGGCGCCAGTGTGGCAACGCCTAGCCTTTATCAATGGGTCAAAAGCTGTAAATATAAGCTGTATTCAGCTATAAAATACCATAAATCATCATAGCTAGAATTTCTAGAATACTAAACAATGCAGACGGCGATTAGGCCGTAGATCTATCGATCTATCTGTCTATCTATCTATCTGTCTGTCTGTCTATCTATCATGAGCAGCATAAAGCAATGCATCATTTACGTTCTGACTCTGTCCACAGATGTCTCAATGCTGGGGCCCCTGGCGCCACAGGCAGCGCGGTACTCGGAGGCAAAGAAAATTGCCTCTGCCTGGCGACGGGTTGGCAGTTGGACATGGCAACCAAAATCCATCGCCCTCTTCGTCAGAGCTTTTGCCATCACTTTGACCATACTTGAAACGCCACATCCAGCAGCCAGAAGAATCTTACTAGCTATATAACCACAGTGTACTTACCACTTTTGCTATTACGTGTGACATCTTGTTACTGCTCCTGGCGTAGTGCAAACTATGCTCCTTCCTCTGAAGCACTAGAGAAACAAGATGTGGCAGGTCCTTCTATTGAAGTTCAATGGTCTAACGGGCAAACCAAGCTGCAGCGCTTATGATCAGGGCCGACATGGGCTGCTGCTGCTACTACTACTACTACTGCTACTGCTACTGCTACTGCTACTGCTACTGCTACTGCTACTGGTGCTACTGCTACTGCTACTGCTACTGCTACTGCTACTGCTACTGCTACTGCTACTGCTACTGCTACTGCTACTCCTACTGCTACTCCTACTGCTACTGCTACTGCTACTGCTACTGCTACTGCTACTGCTACTCCTGCTATGATGACTCAACCGTTCTTGAGATCCAGAAGCAGGGTTAAGAAGAAAAAACTGACAGCATTAGCCGTTGCTTTTCAGAACCCGGCTTTGCTGCGGTGAGGACCTCTAGTCTTGTGCCATAGCGTTGCTCTGGTGTTGATCTTGGCATGGCTACGCTTTGATCCTTCTTCTTCTCCTTCTCCTACCTCTGTCAGCACCAGCTTCGATCAGCAAGCGCACTACTTCCACGTGGCCCCACCGAGAGGCAATGAAGAATGGCGATTGGCCAGCTATTCATCAGCTATCGACCAACTATCAACCAGCAATCAACCAGCCATCAACCAGCAGGTAATCAGCTAACAACCAGCTATCAACCCGCTATCGTTGTTGCCTCTCAGCTCCCACCATCGCAACTCCGCAGCCATCACCGGGCAGCCTCGTCACTGTCTGAATCGCAGCCCTTCGGGCCTGGACTCCTGGCGTCCCCCCAACCTGGTGATCCCAACCGCGACAAAGCTTGGTGTAAATCGATCATTGAACGACCATGGTTGACCATGGTTAATATGCTATGAATATAGTTTATCATGGTTAATATCACATGGTTAACATGCGATTGATATGGTTCAGAATGTTTAATGGTCAACCAATCATATTCATTGGTCAATATGCTATGAATAGTTTATCATGGCTAATATCACGTGGTCAACACGCGATTAAAATCTATGGTTAAGCATGATGTTAACCATTGTCACAAGAATATGGTTAACCATGTTTCATAATGTTTAGTCATAGATGACCACCAACAATAGCGGTTAAACATTAGACAACCATGAACCAATTAGTTGCCACCATCAACTCACCACCAACCGATCATTAGACATTCTTGAGCCAACAGTTTACCATCATTAAACAAACAGTTGTTCGATCATTACACGACAATCGACCAACCATTCGACTATCATGAATCTATCATAAATCAAGTGGTAAATGATATGTGTGACAAGTCAATGAGATCCCTACCACTAACCCATCAACTGTGTTTCTTTTGCGCCACTCGTTTGCAATGCTGATCCCCAGTAAAGCAATGGAAAAGTGCGACTGACATCCAAGAAGAATTCTTAGAATAATCACTATCACTATTATTGCTATGATCATATCCCCTATTATTTACCATCATTACCAACCACACAAAAGCTGTTGGATTGTTGGGATCCATTCCTTTCTGGGCCAACACTGCAGGTGACCCTGTCTCCCCGGGATCGCCTGTCTGCTTTCGAGGGATCAGAGCCTCTTAGCTGAAGAATGTGCCTCAGCCATGCGAAGAATGTCGATGTTGGAAGATATTACAACTTAGATGATCACCTGGCGAATGGTTTCAACTCCTATGAAAGATCTTAGTCAACCAACCATTTGCTAATAACTACCAGGGAAAATAAATAATGATTAAAACCACCAACCGGTCACATGTATATTGCGAACCAAGAGCTCCATGGTAGTATGATCCTCTGAAAGCAAACAATGGCAGTATCGATCCAACAACTTTAAGCCAAATAATACTACGCATCTGGAACAGAGAGGGATAGCCCTCAAATGGAGCTAACTATTCATTATCATGACACCCAACAAATGCTGTAAGCATAAACATTGTTAGGCAGTCCCATCCCACCTGCAGTAAAAACCAACCAACCGCCACTCAAACTTCAGCAGTGGCAACATCAACGCCGCCAGATCTGCCAGTGCGCCACATCGCATCCGAGTTTCAGGGGGAATCGGTTGCGTCATTGCTTGTCATATGGAATCAGCATGTCCAGACATGCACATATGTTTATTGATTCCAATTATGATGGATATACAATATTGGTATATATGCTTATATCAGATATCTATTGGTATATAAAATCAGTATATATCCAAGATGTACATATGTCATTCCAATTATTGTTTCTTGGATATAATTACTGGTTTCAGTATCTATATATGTATATCCAGTTGGTAATTACATGCCAAAACGCAATCGAAGTAACTAATTATAAGTAGGTAATTTCAGAGAGGTATTGATGGTTTTGATGATGTTCTACTGTGAAGCTGGGCAAAGGATTGTGTTTGGATACAACAGAGGTACCTGGTAAAACTGAAAGTATGCACATCTCCGCATGAATCAAAAAATATATAAAGACCTCCCATCCCGCTTCATCAAGTCATATTCCCCTGGGATGGAATGTTATTGATCACCAAAATGGTGTCCACCCAGCACTTTACATCATGATCTGCCGACCACTGGGCATAGAATTTCCCGTTGCCATGTATGAATAAGTCAACTCTCAGACCCACGGAGCCAACCAGCCCAACCAACCCAACCATCCCAACCAACCCACTCTCGCAGCTGAGCCGCACATCCGCCAGGCACTTTCCTCCACTCTGACCCCCGAAGAGCAGCAACCGGCCCAAGCTGAGCGCCGTCAGACTGCCACCCGCACGAGCTTTGGGTGGAAATGCCAAGACCGATCTCTGGAAGTGGCCACCTGTGCTGAGATTTGGGAGATGCTCATAGGATCTGGTTGGGACCCAAGGCTCTAGGGTCATACCCTCTGGGATAGTTAGTGGTTAAGAAGAGTGGATATGGGATAATCGTGGTATATCGTGGTATATCGTGGATGATTCGTGGGATATCGTGGTCAATATTGCTTACCTATAATCGAAGGAAGTTTAGAAGTCTAACTTCCGACAATATGGACAACTCAGCTAGGTCAGATCATCAGAGCAGATGTGTGAAAGAAGAGATGTGTGAAAAAAGAGATGTGCGCAGACGTGTGAAAGAAGAGATGCGCGAAAGATGAGAATGCGAGCGCGCCAAAATGTTAGGAAAGTCGCGAAATGCTGTGTTTTGCAAGGTTTTGTGCCTCAGGAGGGTCCAGAAGGGTACCTCGCTAAAGCGGCGGGTGCGGACCACTGTGCCGGAAGGTGTGTGCCAAAATCGTTAAAAAACCTAGGCGCGAAGCACATTTGGAAGTCAAAATCGTAAAAACATGTCAGTGTCGGAGCACTTTTGGGACATGCAACTTGCAAAATCGTTAAAAAACCTAGGCGCGAAGCACATTTGGAAGTCAAAATCGTAAAAACATGTCAGGTCCGGAGCACTTTTGGGAGATGCAACTTGCAAAATCGTTAAAAAACCTAGGCGCGAAGCACATTTGGAAGTCAAAATCGTAAAAACACCTCAGCTCCGGAGCACTTTTGG